>CAXAMN010006336.1:0-15160 GCA_963970005.1 Durusdinium trenchii
GAGGCTGAGGATGAGGATGAGGGAGAGACAGAGAGAGAGAGAGAGAGTAAGTGAGGTCCCCTAACGCTAGTGAAATACAGTAACGAGACAATGTCTGTGCAGCCTTCATCCCGTTGTTGAAGTCCGGCTGTACGACTTGAGGCCTGCTGAGTTCCTCCTAGATTGCGTGAAATCTGGAAATATATTCTATTTGTGCAGTAGGGTTGCAACCGTTGACTTCACCCTGTCTCTCTAACAAGCAGCTTCTGCGCTTTGCTTGATTTGTTTGCCAGCTTCTTCACACTTCACGGAAATTGTCCAACTCAAGTTCGCCAGACTCAGTCTGTTTTTGGAGTTATATAATATTATGCTTTGATGCTTTCCCATTTCCTTGCATGCTTATGTTCGGTGCTCGTGGCTTACTTTTGTGTTCAGTATTGTTGTCAAAAGGGGTACCTTACAGAAAAACATGATGTACTGTAGTGCTTCCTGCAGTGATCATAAGAACATTCACCCTCTCTTTCTCTGCTGGTTGGAAGCAACATCGTGTTTTGTAGCCTCGTTATGTATTTCGATTGCATCTGCTGCCTGTTGACTGGGCCTTCGTTCTTCTTTCTTGTCTCGCTTTTTCCTTTGATGGCACCTTGCTGCATGTTTTTGGTCATGAGTCATGATCTTGGGCAAAATGCTGTGCTTACAAGGGCGGTGGGGGTTGTTGTTCATACATATACAACATATATACAGAGAGATGTCTCCGTGCCCACAATTAAGAAACCATCAATATCCCTGCACAAATGGAAGGACTCGTTGCCGACCGCATTGGACTTTCTACTCTCTTTGGGGTCACCTGCCAGGCTTGGGCTGTTGGAAGGGCTGTGTGCACGCTGGAGTGTGGCTGTTTGCATTCTCGCAGTTCTTGCTTCTCAGGCTGACAGCCACATTAGCAGCTTTGACACAGAGATTGCATTGGACTGAGAGAAAGAGCTTCATATTTGCAGCTGGTTTTTGAAGTGTGGTGTCATTCCGCATGTCAGCGCTCCAGCAAAGCTGTAGCTAGCTGGAGTCTGTCTTGCTTTAGCAAGGAGGGTGGGAGCCCAGGACCTGAGTGCTGTTACCTGATATATCAGGACTATACCCCTCCCCTTCCCCCCCCCCTCCCCCCTCCTCCACCCCTCTCCACCTCCCCTCCCTCTCTCTCCCCTCTCCACCCCCTCCCTCTCTCCACCCTCCCCCCCCTCCCCCCCCCCCCCCTCGCGGGGTTCAACTCCACCCTTCTCCTCCGCGGTACCTGCTGCTGCTGCTTGGTCGCTGCTGCTGCTGCTGCTGGCATCTCATCTGCGCCTGGCTTTTGGCTGCTTGCTGGTTGCTGCTGCTTGCTGCTTGCATGCTTGGTGCTGCTGGATGCTCTTGGCTGCTTGCTGGTTGCTGCTGCTTGCTGCTTGCATGCTTGCTGCTGCTGGATGCTGGCTGCCTGCTCCTTGTTGTCTGCTCCGTTTTGCTGCTGTTGCTGTTTGGGGTTGTTGGCTGCTGTTGGTGCTGAAGAAAGCCTATTCGTTAGAATCGAGAGTCGTTGCATTCCCTCTGAGTCGTTGCTAATTTCATTATATCCTTAAGAAGCTTGTACAGGCATGTACCCACCCCACAACCCCCAAGAGTACAAATCAGAATGCACTTACTACACACATGAATGACAGAACCCAGTAAGATGTTTGAACGGGCTGTTTGCCTCACTCATGGTAGTCCGCGTTCCATGTTCGAGCGACAGGGAGCATGCACAAGCGTTTGCGACAGTCTTCGGTCGCTGACACATGTTCGCATGCAACCCCTAGATGTAAATCATGCACACCGCTGCTAGCTGCATCGTCAGCATTTCTTCGTGGAAAAAACAGATATATATATATATATCTATCAGATATTGTATCTGTCTTTCCACGTCGCCCTTCTACAAGTACTCAGGCAGCGCCTATATCTGCTGCTTGGTAGCTGCTGCTGCTGCTTGGTAGCTGCTCCTGCTGCTGCTGCTGCTGCTTGGTAGCTGCTCCTGCTGCTGCTGCTGCTGCTGCTTGGTAGCTGCTGCTGCTGCTGCTGCTGCTTAGCAGCTGCTGCTGCTTGTTAGCTGCTGCTGCTGCTGGTGCTGCTGCTGCTTGGTTGCTTGGTAGCTGCTGCTGCTGCTGCTTGTTAGCTGCTGCTTGTTAGCTGCTGCTTGTTAGCTGCTGCTTGTTAGCTGCTGCTGGTGCTGCTGCTGCTGCTTGTTAGCTGCTGCTGGTGCTGCTGCTGCTTGGTTGCTTGGTTGCTTGGTTGCTTGGTTGCTTGGCTGCTGCTGCTGCTTGGCTGCTGCTTGTTAGCTGCTGCTGGTGCTGCTGCTGCTTGTTAGCTACTGCTTGTTAGCTGCTGCTGGTGCTGCTGCTTCTTGGTTGCTTGGTTGCTTGGTTGCTTGGCTGCTGCGGCTGCTGCTTGGCTGCTGCTTGGCTGCTGCTGCTGCTGCTTGGCTGCTGCTGCTGCTGCCGCTGCTGCTGCTGCTTGGTAGCTGCTTGGTTGCTGCTGCTGCTGCTTGGTAGCTGGCTGCCTGCTGCTTGTTGTCTGCTCCGTTTTGCTGCTGTTGCTGTTTGGGGTTGTTGGCTGCTGTTGGTGCTGAAGAAAGCCTATTCGTTAGAATCGAGAGTAGTTGCATTCCCTCTGAGTCGTGAAGCGATGGTAATTTCATTATACTCGAGGGATTTGATTGTGACCTTAAGAAGCTTGTACAGACATGTACCCACCCCACAACCCCCAAGAGTACAAATCAGAATGCACTATCCGCTATCCATGCAGATCAAAAGATGATACTTACTACACACATGAATGACAGAACCCAGTAAGATGTTTGAACGGGCTGTTTGCTTCACTCATGGTAGTCCGCGTTCCATGTTCGAGCGACAGGGAGCATGCGCAAGCGTTGCGACGGAGTCTTCGGTCGCTGACACATGTTCGCATGCAACCCCTAGATGTCAATCATGCACACCGCTGCTGGCTGCATCGTCAGCATTTCTTCGTGGAAAAAACAGATGTATCAGATATTATATCTGTCTTTCCACGTCGCCCTTCTACAATTACTCAGGCAGCACCTATATGTGCTATTGTTCGAGACCAAATGTTGGGGCGCGAAAGACTCTAAGGAAAGCTCACTCTTTGCTGCTGCTGCTGCTGCTGCTGCTGCTGCTGCTTGTTAGCTACTGCTTGTTAGCTGCTGCTGGTGCTGCAGCTGCTTGGTTGCTTGGTTGCTGCTGCTTGGTAGCTGGTGCTGCTGCTGCTGCTTGGTAGCTGCTGCTGCTGCTGCTTGGTAGCTGCTCCTGCTGCTGTTGATGCTGCTGCTGCTTGGTAGCTGCTGCTGCTGCTGCTGCTGCGGCTTGGTAGCTGATGCTGCTGTTGCTTGGTAGCTGCTGCTGCTGCTGCTGCTGCTGCTTGGTAGTTGGTGCTGCTGCTTGCTAGCTACTCCTGCTGCTGCTTCTGCTGCTGCTTGGTAGCTTCTGCTTGCTGCCGCTGCCGCTGCTGGTTACAGTTATTTTTGTTGTGGCTGTTGCTGCTGCTGCTGCTGCGGTTGCTGGGGTGGTTGTGTGTTGCCATGTGTTGGCTGTGTTGGGGTCGTATTGGGGGGGCGCTGTTGGCACTCCCTTTTTCCCTTGGCCATGGCATGTTGCGATTCCCGGCCATGCTTTTGCTGCCTCAAGAGCCCCAGCGTTGTTTCTTTGCCTAGCTTTCGCCACCCCTCTCTGGGCCACAAGTTTCAGGCAGCCGAAAGAATACACCAAGATGATGACGATGGTCTTTCAATGAGGCCCGCTTTCTGCATTGTTTCTTTTGTGCTAAAGAAAATAGTTTGATCTCTTTTGCTCTGTGCGCAGTGCAACGACAACTCTCCTGCTTCGCCTTTGTGTTCACCATGGTGAGGACCGCGGTTAAAGGCAATTAAACAAAGAAACCGTTTTTGTTTTTCTATTTTATGGTGGTGGCTATGCAGCTATTTCACCAGAATAGGCCGCCTGTTGTAGTGTCTCGAGGCAATTGCACAAAATGGAGCGTTTTTGCTGGGAGTCTGTATCAAGCTATCCAATGCTTGATCCAAGTTATTGAGGCCGAACCCGGGTTTTTCATGATGTTAAGGGCTCACGACACTACCTGCTGCTATTGTATTGCAACTACTACAACGACTACCACCACTACTGCTTAGACTTCCAAATTGACTTGATTTATTTGGAAAAGAACTAGAATGGTAATGCTAGTAATGCTAAATGGGCTTATTGGTATACTAAGCATTCTATTTTCAGTTCTCTTGTTTCCAAGGTGGATACAGGGCTCAGCCAAGTCTGTACCCTGTGCAGATTACTAAGTGAGTAAGCAACAACCAATTGCTAAGACCAACAGTGCTCACAAATATCATTCTACAACACATGCTCTGACTTACTAATTTCAATGTTTCTCAGGGCATCCTCCCTGAGGGGATTCTTAGAAAGTACCTTTCTCGTATTAGAAAGTACCTTTCTCGTACGCCAGCAGTTTTTTTTCCAGTTTTGGGTTTCATCGACTTCGTCCGGATTTGGTTGAGGATCTCCTTATTCAAGATCGCGCTCGTTCATCCTTGCCTCAAGTTAAGTGGTATTCCTCGACATCATGCATTTGTTTGGAGCACTCTTCCCACGCAACAGATACAAGAGTTTTATTGTCATGGCAAGTTGTTACATCAGATGCGATTGGTGAAGCGGAGGGACCTGCGTGTCGCAGGAAATGCCCCTGGACAAAACATGTTTGCAGGCGGATTTGCATACATACATTTCAATGAGAATAGCAGATACTACTAGTCAAGGGAACTGCAGAGTTGAAATCGACTCGATCCATACAAGGTGGTCGTTGAACCACACTCTGAGAAGACAATGAAAAGTTTTTCTAGCCGGGCCATGGCCTCAACTCTGTTTCCAGCAGATAAGCATGAGTGATTGTGATGAGAAGCAACCAGCTGCCAAGGTTGCTTCATACTCAAAGAGCCCAGTCTGGGACTTTATCGTCCCACCAGCATGTTTTGAGATTTGGAGCCTTGGCCCAGATTCGCGGGTTTGCCAGGTGGAACATGAGCTGGAAGTGCGAGCAGGCAAAAGGCCAACAATTGAAATCAAGGCCTGTTTGGCAAGGTATGGACATGCGAAAATAGAATGTCAGAACTGGAACTTTGTATATAATATATAATATACAGTAATATAGAAGGAATTGTACTGAATAGTACTGGGAGGTATGTTTCTCTCGACATGGACAGGTGCTATCGCCACGGTTGATTGGGCCTCGTGAACTAGGACAAGCCACCCAGCTTTCCGCTTTGCCAATTGAAGAACGTATACCCGAGCAGGGCATGACAGCAACATTGAAGGAATCTATTTCACTGTATATAGCACCAATGAAATTGACCTTTTCCCAACGGATGATATTTTCACGCATTGAGGCTCTGCATTTCTGCTGCCCAATGTGCGGGGCGGACAAGTTCATCGTCAGGCACATTGAAAAGTCACATAGTAGGGGCCTTTACAGTTGCGTCACATCCTGATGTTTCATTTCGAGCTTGTGCTGTGGCATCAGGTTGTGTTCTAGATTCTATGTTGGAATCTTTCACAGCTGACCTGCTATTCCTGCAATTGTAGCGCAGTAGACACTTGTGTGTTGTTCTACTCTCGCGGATGAGGGATAGCCTGATTGCCGATGGCCTGCCATATCAACTAAAACTTTTTTGCTTCGCAAGCTAGACCTCAAGAGCAGACTAGAAAAAGTAGAAAAAAGATCAACAAGTAAGAGGTCAAGTCAGAGTTTCTGACAAGAACCTGATGTTTGGGGACGTCTACTCGCGGGTGGGGTGCATGGAGATTAGCATTCAGTGTGGTTGCAAGTCTTGTTGTTAAAGTCAAAGTTCTCTTGCCGAAGAAACATCGCTTCTTTTTTTTCCCTGACCTCTCAACCACTCTGACCGAAACATTGAGAACAGGTTGCGTTGTGTCTCACTGTCAATCCGTCCCATCTCAACCGAGATTGACCAATTCCGTCACGCACTCGCCGACTGTTTCAGGAGTTGCCCTTCAAGGAATCGCCATGGGCTGAGCCTGCAAGACCGTGTTTGCAGATCAGGCTCTTTAGACATGTTTCGAGGCCCAGCCTCTTTCCAACGTGGAAGTCTGCCTCTAACAATGCAAAGCTGATGGCCAGCATCCCAGAACCGTAGTTTCAGAACCGCAGTGTCCCATTTCCTCTCACACTGAACCTTGAAAGGTGGCTTGGCAATTGTGTGATCCAAACGCATTCAAGCCAGATCTGTCGCGAGCGGGGGGCCACATTTGGACCAGCAAATTCATGTCGAAAGATGCTTCACGGTTTATCAAACGTGCGACTTGTCTAGACCAGAGGAGGGTCGAAATCGCAGGTTGGATTGACTGAATGAACTCCATGCTTTTGATGGTAAGAGGTCCAGTTTTGAGGCAGCCTGAGTGGCAAGAATCAAGAACCCCCTCAGGTGGCGGAGATGACCGCAATGGCAATGACAAAGCGCTCATTCAGCATGCAGGTGCGCTGAGACAGCATGAGCAGCTTTCTGCACAAAAGGACTTTGAGATCCTTTCCAGAAAATTACCTGATTCTTCTGCAAGGTCATAGTGAAGCAAATATCTCTGTTCAGAGGCACGTTGTGTTAATTGAGACTTGAGGCTGCTCTATGTTTATGGGAAACCGCATTCCAGGTATTGTCTCAATACATCATGGTCTCCAGGCTGATTTTTCTTTGCGGTACTCCTCCTCAGTGCCCAGACTGACACCAGCACTGAACGACAAGTAAAACTGAGGGTCAGCTGTGCCAAAGTGGACGAAGCTGGAGAGAAGGTCCCAACTTCCATCAGTACAAACGCACTCAATGCTTGACAAGTTCCAGGAGGAAGCAGTCATTTTTTCCGAAGAGCTTCCAAGCGAAAGGAGACAAGACAATTCAGGCTGCATTTTTGAATCTTTTTTACTGATACTGAAACCTTTGCATCGTCTCGCCATGCTTCAACCCTTTCTTTCTAGGTTCAGGATCAGCCAAGAATATTGTTTGTACCTGTCAAAGTGAGCCACTCTCTCAGAGCCAACTTCCTAACCATTTCATTGCTCGGAACAGTTGGAGACCAGAGAGTCAGTGAGTTTTAGCTCAGGCCGACTTCCTGGGAGATCATAGACAATGAGGCGGGAATGCATATTCGGCTTTGAAGAGGTATGGAGGTGCCTGAAACTATTGTGGTCTGAAGTAGTGTTGATTGAGACACAATCTGTAATCATTTCCCGGAGCCACACCGGGGGGTTGCTCCAGGTTGGTCTTGCGAGCCACGAATTCCAGCTTGAAGCATGGCTGCAGCCCACAGTTGCCAGCACACAGAAGGCTCCCGCGAGTATGGCTTGACAGCGTTGAACACATTTTGCCTCAGTTGGAGTTGAAAGCCTGAGAGTGAGCACAACAACAACATCAACAACGACAACAACAACAGGGCGTGCACTAGCTGGTTTGATGAATGCCTGTGTCACCAATGCCATTTTGTGCGCAGGGGGGGCAGCTGCAAAAAAAGGCCCTTGGAAGGTGGAAGGAGCTCAGCTCATGAGGCATAATGCTCAGCTCAGCTCATGAGGCATGCTTTTCTGAGAGGAGAGTTTGGCAAATTTGAATGACAAGATTTCGCTCAACCAGCGGAAGCCACACCGGCTTGTCGTTATCAGGTGTTTGTCTCACATGCATATGACTCGACAGTATATAGACACAAGGAACTTTGTTGAACAAAGGGGGGCCTTCTGCAAAAACAATATATATGGTTGAATGTCCACATAACTAAACTAAACACGAATCAGATGGGTCTCCCGCGTAGCTTTGGGCTCGAAAGGGCATGCAAGCCTGCTCAGCGTGTGGGAAGTGGAGACTCCTCGCTGGGCAGTGCACTGTGTGTGCCTCGATCGAGCGGCTAAGGGCAGGTGTGAGCAGCTCTAGACTTCCCACAACTCTTGAGGCGGAAGCGAAAGTCACCAAGATCCTTGACTCCGCCTACTACTCGGTTGCCAGACTCTTCCCGGAGGAGGACGAGGTAACCGAAAAGGGAGAAGCCTCTCCCAAGAAAGCTGCCAGAGGAGAAGCTACAAAGGGAGAAGAGTCTCCCAAAGTTCACTCGGAGGAGAAGAAGAGGAAGTCCAGGAGCCCGAAGAAGGATCACAAGGAGAAAGTGCCTAAGGAGGAACCTGCAAGGTCAGAGGAGGTTGAGAAGAAGGAAGAAAAGTCAAAGGAAGTTCAGCAAAGCGAAGAAAAGAAGGTATTGCCCAGGCGAAGAGAGGAAGAGAGACCAGCAAGGGAGCGATCCAGGACTCCCAAATACCAGAAGGAGAAAGAGAAGAGGAAGGCGAAGAAGAGAGACAGCAATTCGAGATCAGTTAGTGGGTCCGTGGTGAGAAGGAAGAAAAGGGAGGACCACACCTCCCATAAGCCTGAGAGAGAAGAGGAGGAGAGGAGAGCAAGACCCAGTAGTGGCATTCAGAGAGAAAACTACCTGCGACCCCGGCCCAGCCGTCGTGAGGCCAGGTCTCCGCGAACGCCTGATCATCCTCCCCCAAAAGCACCCCCAGTTGAACCTGGACGAGGTCGAGGAGGTTCACAAGGAAAAGGTTGGCAAGGGCGAGTGCCTTATTCGTATCATCCAAGGTGGACAGAGGGCACAAACAAAGGAGTCACGAAAAGAGCCAAGCAGGAACTGTTCGAAAGGAAGCAGTACAGAGAACGCTGGTAGAGGGGAGCAATGGCTCCCAAAATGAGGAGACCGGCGGCAGCAGCTGCCAGAGTGAGGCCGTTGAGAAGGCCTGCCCGGGCAGAAGCTGAAGAAGGTCATGAAGAGGAGAAGCCACCCACGGAAGAATACAACACGTTGGCATCTTTGACGATGGAGAGGTTGAGGAGCTTGGACATTGCGGAGTTAGGAGAGACTTCGTACTACGGCGGACACGCCAAGGTCAGTGGGCGTATTCGCAAGTTGATGCCTGCTGAGGAGGAGGTTGAAGTTGAGCTGACGGGGACAATGTCGGACCGCGTCTTGGAGCGTTTTGGAGGAGGCGGTTCACGATTGATCCAAGTTCACGTCTGCCAGCCAGGTTGCACACAGTTGACGACTGGCGACACCTACATGCACAGCCGAGGCTATTGGGATTGCAGTGTTGCGCCGAAGCCATGGCACACCAACCTGATACCGGCCAAGGCTGGAGGTGAGGCTGAAGTGGATGAGTTGGCTGGACTACGAGAGATGGCGATGGAGCGTGGAAAAGGAAGGGGAGGTGAGAAACCTCCCAAGCCAGAGGAGAAAGAGGACAAAGGTGAGTCCCCGGCAGGCGAGGCAAAGAAAAAAGATAAGAGGAAGAGGAAGAAGAAGGAGAGGGCTGCAGAGAAGGCCTATGATGAGATGTTGGAAAAGAAGGAAGAGACAGAGGAGTTGGAGCGAGGGCAGAAGACCGCCAGAGCACTGTTCAGTCACACGTGCTTGGACCCGAACATCCCCAGGAGGAAGCGCTTGATGAAGAAGGCTCGTGGGGTCGGAAAGAAGAAGGACAAAAAGAGGAAGCGGTCAGATTCCAGTGACTTGGGATCCTCGTCAACGTCGACGTCAGAAGGCAATGAGGCGTCCGAAGAGGAAGGACCGCTTTTCGAAGAAACACGGCGGCTGCGACGGTTGAGCGAGAAATGCCCCGGAGCTCTGACAGCCCAAGCGCTCGACAACGTTCGAGAACACCTTCTATCCTCGAGAGGCGAACTCCACAGTCTCTCAAGAAAACACCTGAGTCCGCTGTTTTCGATGTACGCACACCAATACTTGCAACCTCTTGCAAGTCCGGTGATGCTACAGGAGTTGTTAACCGTGGCTCATGTCACCGACCTACTGCTCCGGAGGAAGGTGGCCGCTGCGATGGACACTCTTGTCCAACGAGCGAAGTCGCTCGAGGCTACCTTACGAGGTAGCCACTATTCAGTGTCGAGGCAGCTGGAGCTAGTCAATACAGAACCAATAAGGATCTCAGAGCCCGCTGAACAAGTTGAGGCAGCCAGGACGGCGCGTGATGAGTTCCGCAATCGTTCGATTGGCAATAGGCCGCATGGCTTGAGCTCCCGTGGAGAAGGTGAAGCGCATCCCAAAGGTCGAGGAAAACCTGTCCCTACCTCAGAGCCCGCGTGCAAGCAGAAGGGAGGAGAGAAAGGCAAAGGAAAGGAGAAGGGAAAATGGGGAAGAAAACAAAAAGACGAACAGTGACGGGGGCTGACGAGGTAAAAGGGACAGATGACAGGACAAAGGGATGCAGAGAGGAAAGGAAAGGTGAGGAGGTGTCCGAGAAGAGCCAACAAGTTGTAGGGAAAACAAGAGAAGAGGAGAAGGAGATTGAGAGGGCAATAGATGAAATGCTGAACGAATGTCAAAGAGAGGCACAGGAGAGGACAGAAAGGAAGAATGCATATAACCCTGGAGGTGAGTCTAGAGGGCAGAAACGACCGCTGGACTCGCCGGGCTGGGGAAGGGAGGAAGGAGGTCCCTCCCAGGCAGAGAGAGGGAGTAAGCAATCCGCAGGCTTGGGCCGTGGACAGCGCCGTCTTTGTGTCGGAGGAGATCCTCAGAGTCGTACAGGGGAGAAGAAGATGTTCTCCCAACTTGCATGGCGACCTCCTTCACGACTGGATTTGAAACCGTGCCGTGAAGAGATGTTTTTGACAGAGCATGGAGGCCATGAAACGTGGCATATGGCTTTGAAGAGCGCTTGCGCCAAAAAGGAAAGCTTGTGGAAGGATATGAGTCCTGCACTATCACAATCCCTGGAGACCACGCGTTGCGGGCAGTCCACGGAGGGGCTCTTTCCTCTCCCACTTCCAAGGGGTTTGGGATGGTGTGAAGATGAGGATCCGTTGTTGGAAGGGCTCATTCGAGGGTTGAACAGTTTGTATGGGGTTGAATCGTCGGGAGGAAAGAGAATCTCAAAAGTCCAGCGGAGGATCCTGGAGCGATTGAGGGGAGTGCTCAAGACCAGCGGGCTGCCCCAAATCGTCCTTCCCCCACTTACGTTTGGTCAGTTCTTCACCACAAAAGGCATTGACTATTCGGGTGAAGAGGTTCGTGTGGCAAGATCTTTTCAATGGAAGATGGTTGCAGCCGCTTTCCCTGAGGGTGTGGGGTCATTGGACTTGTTGAGCTTCTGTGACGGAGGCACCAGGTCTTATGTTTCGGAGTTCGAGAAATTCCTCTTGCCGCCCCAGGATCAGAGCCTCGGAAAGACGCCGGCCACGATGGTCAGCCAAGAGCACTGGGCAGAGGTGTGCCTGGGACTTGTCGATCAGGGGGTTTGTGGCCTCATGAAAAGGGAAGATCTTTTTCATGTTAAAGGACGTCCTGTATTGAACGGGCTGTTTGCGGTAGAGAAGGGCGAGAAGGCAGTGGATGAAGGAGGCGAAGAATTTGAGGTTTGTAGATTGATCATGAATCTTGTGCCAACCAATGGCTTGTGCCGAAACCTAGTGGGAGACACTTCGACTTTACCGACGGTTACAGGGATGTCTGGGACCGTCTTGGCTGATGGTGAACTACTGTTGACGTCGTCCGAAGATATACGGTGTTTCTTTTATTTGTTCCGGACGCCTCAAGAATGGCACCGATTCATGGGGTTTGGACGGGAGGTCCCTGAAGAAGGCCTCCCAGAGGGCTACACTGGCAAGGGCTGGCACCTTGTTAGCAGGGTCTTGCCCATGGGGTTTATCAACTCCGTGGCTATTGCGCAGCATGTTCATAGGCGGGTCATCCAACAGGCCCTTGGGGGAGAGCGAAAGCTGGCAGGGAAACAGCAGGAGATCCGTCGTGATCGCCGCCAGAGTTTGTCGTCCCATCAGTATAGGGTCTATCTCGACAACTATGACGAATTGAACAAGGTGGACAAGACACTAGCAGAGACTTTAGCGGGAAAGCCGTCCGCATGGTCGTTGGCAGTGCGTGAGACATATCAACAGCTGGGCCTGCCCCGGCACCCGAAGAAAGCAGTCACCCAGGAGGTTCAGGCAGAGGTTCAAGGGGCCTGGGTAGATGGTGACCTTGGTCGAGCGTCTCCGAAGACGGAAA
Organism: Durusdinium trenchii; assembly: GCA_963970005.1. Lineage (NCBI taxonomy): Eukaryota > Dinophyceae > Suessiales > Symbiodiniaceae > Durusdinium > Durusdinium trenchii. The sequence continues at coordinate 12,132 of CAXAMN010006336.1, forward strand.
AGATAGCCAAGTATGTTCGACTTGCTTTGGAAATCTGTGTGGCTGGCAAGGCTTCGCAGCGTGAATTGCAAGTGGTCGGAGGAGGTTTTGTCTACATTGCAATGTTCCGCAGGCCGTTGTTGTCAGGTTTGAATGCCATCTGGAAACAGGTCACGGAGTTGAGTGCGAAAGGCCCTTTAGCTCGCAGAGCGCTGCCGCAAGAAGTCGCGCTGGAGTTGCTTCGCTTTGTTGCCTTGAGTCCTTTGGCCTACATGGACTTCCGCCTGGCCACCTCTGAACTTGTGACGGCCAGCGATGCCTCCACCACTGGAGGTGGACTGTGCGTGAGCAGAGAGCTTAGTCCTTTCAGTGTTGCCGCATGCCAGGCTGAGTGTCGTGGAGATGCCGTAGAACCAGATGAAATGGACCAGGTGTTGGTGGTGTCGCTTTTCGACGGGATAGGTGCCCTTCGAGTTGCGTTGGACGCATTGCGCGTGCCTGTTGGGGGCTATGTCTCGGTGGAGATATCCCCCGAGGCCAATCGCGTGGTTGAGTCCTTCTTCCCGGAGGTGGTATGTGTGGGCGACGTTGCGCTCGTGACCAGTGAAATGGTCCTTGGTTGGAGGTTGCGGTTTGCGAATGTTGGCCTTGTGCTGTTGGGTGCCGGACCACCCTGTCAGGGTGTGTCCGGGCTAAACTCGGACCGGAAGGGGGCGTTGAGAGATGAACGGTCCTGCTTGTTCCAGCATGTCCCCAGGGTAGAGACCCTCCTCCGGGAGCATTTCAAGTGGCGCCCCGTGCACAGACTCATTGAGAACGTAGCTTCGATGGATGCTAACGATTGCCAAACGATTTCAACAGCCTATGATACTATGCCGTGGCACATTGATGCTGGTGGACTGAGCTTGGCACGTCGACCGCGGTTGTATTGGTGTAGTTGGGAACCATTGCAGCTGGAAGGTGCCAAGGTTGTCGAGGGGAAGGAAGGTGTCCTCCCAGTCAAAGGCAAGGTGGTGCTTGAGGTGACCGTGGACGAACGCGACTTTTTGGAAGGTGGGTGGCAGCGAGTCCGCCCTGGCGCTCCGTTTCCCACGTTCACTACCGCTCGGCCTTCAGCAGTTCCAGGACGCCGGCCAGCAGGGCTAGCCCTCTGTCCTCCTGAGGCAGTAGCCAGGTGGAAAGCTGACCTTCATCGTTTCCCACCATACCAAGAACTGCGTCACAAACCGGCAGGGTGAGGTGCGTGTCCCGTCGGTCAAAGAAAGAGAGGTGATCTTGGGTTTTCCCGTCGACTGCACCCGGCGTTGCCTTGAGGGGAGCACGGCTCACAATAATGACTGTCGACTGACTCTCCTAGGGAACAGTTGGTCCATCCCGGTGGTCGCGTACCTGCTGTATTGCTTGTTTAGGACGCTGGGGTTGTTGCCAAAGCTGGACCTTGTCACCTTGGTAGAGCGATTGACTCCTGGACGTGAGCAGTTCTTGTCTAGTCTCCTGATGCGGCCTGCTGTGAGGCAGACCACCAAGGCGGGCAGTGTGCAGCAGGGTTTGGTTTCTCGCTTGATGGGTCAAGTCTCTGTGAAGGGAGAGGACATCCTGCTACAGCTGGGGTCAGATCTCCCAGCGCGATATCATCGATTGCGGGCTTCCATCCCCAGTAAACTCTGGCGGTGGAAAGATGTTGCGGGGTGGCGCTGGACAGACGCCTTGGAGCTGCGTGCGGTCAAAACAGCCATTGTCTGGAGGTTGAAGGAGCTTGAGGAGAAGGAGTGTCGTTTCTTGCGCTTGGTTGATTCATTGGTGGTGTTGCATGCCTTGTCTCGAGGAAGGTCTTCTAGCAGGAGGTTGAGGAGAACATTGTGTCGGATCGGAGCGCTTCAGTTGGCCGGAGGTCTTGTTGGTATTTGGGGTTACGTGGATACCCACCAAAACCCCGCTGATCGGCCATCGCGCCGGCCCCTTCGGAAGAAATTGGTAAAAAGACCACGAAAGTGACAGTGATGGAAGGAAAAAGCCAACAAGAGCGCAAAAAGGTTCGAAGTAAACTTGGTTCTCTCAAAGGCCTCACTGTTCAACCACGTACAAGGCAAAGATACACAGAATGTCTCAACCGCTTCTTCGATTGGATGGCAGGGGAGGGTCTTACTCTCCCAAAACAACAAGTTCGTTTGGATGCCCTGGTCAGTGACTACCTAGAGCATCTTTGGGCCGCCGGCGAAGGTAGGTCAATAGCAAACAATACCCTAGCAGCACTGCAGGATCGGGATCCATCACTGAAAAGGAAATTGCCAGGAAGTTGGAGGTTGCTAAAAGCCTGGACAACGGTCGAAATACCAAACCGTGCACCACCTATGACCCTTCAAATTCTGGACGCTTTATGTGGACGGTCCATTTTCAACAACTGCCCAACCTTCGGGTTGTCCTTGCAGATTGCCTTCTTTGGACTACTTCGTACTGGAGAGTTACTGAGCCTACGGGCCAAAGATATTTTCATCCCAGGGCCAAAGGGACCGGCAGTCCTTTCCCTCGGACTGACCAAGGGAGGAGCTCGTCAGGATGCGGCCGAGAGTGTCACACTGCATGAGCGTTCGATCCTCCCAGATCTCTGGAGATGGAAACAAGCCGTATCCCCATCCCAATTTTTAACCCTCAAACCACATGCGTGGAGAGCATTGTTTACCAAAGCCACCGAGGCACTCAAATTGAATGACCTGCACCTCAGACCGTACAGTCTGCGCAGAGGGGGCGCGACGTTCTGGTTCAACCAGCACGGTTCGTTCGATAAATTGCTCGTGCAAGGCCGGTGGGCCGCTGCACGTACGGCTCGAGTGTACCTCAACGACGGCCTTGCACAGTTGGCCGACATGTCTCTGTCTAATTCGGTTTTAATTCCACACGTCAACTTGTATCGCAGGAGCCCAAACCTTGAGCCTGGACCCCCTCAAGGGGGGTCCAGGTCAGGGGGACGTGGAGCGAAAGCCAAGAAGGGACGAAAGGTTCAAATTTTTTTGCGCTTTTTCTGTCGTGCGCGCGTCGATTTCTCGGAGTTG
>CAXAMN010006336.1:15170-26565 GCA_963970005.1 Durusdinium trenchii
AGACAAACATTCTGCAACGCGTGGGAAAATAAGCTGAGGTCGTGTTTATATATACACAACATATATATATATATATAGACTATATACATATACAATATACTATATATATATATATATATTCTTTATGTAGCCGTGTGCGCTTTGGAGCTTGGATGCCTGCCGCTGCACAGTGCTGCTGAAAGGTGCTGCTGCGAGATCAGATGTCCATGGCCGTGAGTGGTGCCGCTGCCAGATGTTTGTGGCAGTGTGCGCTTTGGAGCCTGCATGCTCGTGTCGCTGCTATGGTGCTGCCGGCAAATGTCTTCTGCCATCTGGGGCTTATGCAGACGTATTTACGTTGCAATATACTTTGTTCTTTACATACTGTATGTAGTTGATGTACACAGTACGCATGTCTTCGCAGCTCGCCAGCACCAATCCTGTGTGCACCTAGCACTCACCAGCATATGATTGTGCAGCAGCTGCACTGCCGGCACCAACAGCACCAGCACAAGCTCCGGGTATTGAAATATCAAAATATTGTGTTTTCTATGATGGTATATGGTTCTATTTTTGCAACATATGCAAAAACACATTTCAAAGTATAATGTATCATGTTTACTTTATACTAGATTATACTATATTATGTCGGTGCATCCTGGTTTACGGTTTAGTCCTATATGTACTAGACATATAGCTGTTTTCTCGCCTGGTCGATGTTTCTGAAGCTGGTGTTTGCTGGCATGAGTAGTGAAATGTGGTCAGGCAGCATATTCGGGCGGAGCTTCGCAATGAAGAGGCAATTGTTGAACTGCTTAATTTACACCGTGAACGATTGACACCTTTTCTTGGGGGTGAGGAGACCAGAGTGGGATATGTCGACTTTATTTTTGACATCGTACAACCAGGCCTGGCCTGGTTTTTGATAAGCTTGAACATCATAACTGCATTGTTTCAGTGCCGGCTGAGCCGCCTAGGGGAAGATGTCCATGATGATCCATCCATAAGGCGTTTTTGCAAAAATATTTCTGGTTGAGTGTCGCGTTCCCAAGCACTTTCTACTAATTCGGAAACATCATGAGTCATCAAGTTCCTTCTCGTACCAGTCCCTTCAAGAACTTGCAAGGACAGAGAATGGGAAGGAAATGCAGGACATGCAGGCAATTAAGGCACAAAGAGTCCATAGCTGGCCGGTGTGATCAGATGACATCGCAACACTGAGATCTTACGTAAGTATCAGTTCTGAATGCCGCAGGTGAGTTCTGGCCTATTCGGCAAAGAGTGGGAAACATCCGGCACGTTTCACGTAAGCAACTCACAACCAATCATCAAGACATTAGTACTCGTTATAATTAGCCGCTTGCTTCAGCAAGAACTGCGGATTGTGCGGCAAAGGTGTCAGTCGCGGCCTTTGGACTGCGGACGTCGCAGTCTGAGCGAGCCAGCGAGCATCGAGGGATAAAGGACTCCCATTCTTGGATTGATTAGTTATGAATTATGACCAGGAAGGTCCAACCTGCTTTCGGACCGTTCTGCCCCAGGCGATCACCAGTTCTGAGAATTTATTCTGCCCACGGACGCCACGAATGCAATATGCCTGGAACTTGGAAAGACTAGTTTTTCCAGAGGCTAGTAACCTGATACCTCATCGCGTGGATTTTTGGTGATGCCTTTGGCTGCGGTTTTGGGCTGGAGCGGCCTTCCTGTTTCCTCTGCTGCTTCAAAGCCTGCACAGGCTTTCTTGCTCCACCCAGACACATGAGCTTTGGCGGCCATGCTTGGCTTTTTGAGGCTTGAACCTCTTATGCTCATGGCTTCTTGTATTATATGGACTTGCGGAATCTCACAATATATAGACTTGTCAACTTTGGGTGATGTCTTTGGAGAGCTGAACGACAGTCCTGCTTCGCGCCCTCTGCCTTGTCTTTTTCGTGCCGGTCCTGCCAACTCGACATCAAGTGCTCGCTCGATCTTCCTCGGACCCTATCCTCTTCTGAATTGCAGAGGCTGGCAGCTTGTGCTCCTAGTGTTCTGCAGCAGAATCAGAATCTGCGATGCCATCCCAGTGCCTCTGAGGGGCGAACATGAGTGGCTGCGACTGAGGGCTGAAGAAGAGAATAGAAGAACCCCTGTTTCCTCTACTGTAACCCCTTGAGGTCAAAGTTTGCACGCGTAGCAGGAGTTCAGAGAGCTCTCAAGCTCTCCGAACTGAAAGCTTGTGGTCTCCCTGCTCTTGGCTGTTTCATGCAGTTGAAGGTGTGGGGTTGGATGGCCTTCTTCAAGCTGGACATGAGCCTTTTGTGTTATATATTTCTGTCTGTTCAAAAGTATGTGTGACTGTCAGCTCCTGCTGGCGTTCTAGATGGCCCAAAATGTTGCAAAAGCATGCAAGAGAAACAGCGACTCCTTTGCCACGCTCGTCCGGACAACCATACCTTTCTTTTCGGAGGTGCACTGCTCTGTTTTCTTGCAGGCTCAGGGCTTGTAGTGTCCCTTTCTTTCGGGTGAGTTCCGCTTTACCCCGCAAACGAAATTCCTTAGGGCCAACCGTTTACTTATGCAATTTCCATTTGTTTGCTTTCTGTATTTTGTTCGGAAGTCTGATGTGCATAAAGAACGGCCTAGGTCTGCACCTCTTGACGGTAATGATGAGTGGCTGATCGAATTTTCCCAAGCACTCCCGGCCAGGTGCTGAGACTTTTGCATGGGACACAGTGTGAATTTTGTATGCGCACTCCAACAAAGACTGAGGTTGCTATTTCGCAAGCCCGCCAGAAAGTCCGGATTGAGGTTTGGAGTGATGGTACCTTAGCTTCCCTAAACGTGCAATTGACAGTTTTTGCATTTCCACTGAGGAAAACAACTTGCTTCAGACGCTCCATGCCCAAGATAGGCTGATTGGGGAGGCTCAAACCTGCAGTTTTGAGGGTTTCAACACTGCCACCTTGTAAAAATTGGGTCCGTAGAGACAACACCCCTTTGAAGGGGTTTTGAAGCCTAATCCTGGTTTCGCGTTTCGGAGTGGGACATGAGCTGTCATGTCAAGCTTGGTCTCTACTTGAAAGCTTCCAAATCGCTGTCGCAGTTTCACGCACCAATAAAGCTTGAGCAGAGTCTCTTCTAAAGTGCAGATCACTGTTGCGGTTGTCTGGATTTTGTGTGGCCTTCATACTGGTGGATATATACAGCTTTGCAGATCAGATTTGCCTGTGCCAAGCCAATTTGTCATGAAAGGTAGCCCTCAGGGGTTACCTTGAGTTTGTCTTGCGAAGCAAGTGGTGGCTCCTCCGGGTCTATATAATATATAGTTGCAACCCCCCCATCCGAATTGAGTTCTCAATACAACGCCCCCCCTCGAAGTGTTCGGATCATCGGCAACTTGGAACATGAATCAGCAAATTATCGGATCGATGTCTCGTCGTCTCGATCATCGGCCACTCAACGAAGCGATCCTTTTGCCGATTTCATCGGGTCTGCAACGCTCGAAGCTCAAGCAGCTCACGGTTCAGATCAATGGACCATTGGGTTAACTCATCTGACCAATCGGATCTGCAGCGGATCTAGAGCCATCCGATCAGCTCATCATCGGTTCAACAGTTGAACGGATCATGTGGGACATCAGATCAGCCGCACCTCTGATCGTACTCGGATCATCTATTACTTGTGGATCCTCGGCAACACTCTGGGATTGAACTCCTTTAGGTTACAATGCCTGCAAACCCCTTGTATTGATGATTCATGCTCGTTGAAGGCTGAAGGTGGATTTGATCTGCAGGGGATCATCGGACCTGCAACAGACGGATCATTGGATCAGCGACGCTTGGATCAGTAAGAAGGCCCACCCGACAACAAACGTTGTTATCGTGCATCATGCATCCTCTTGAAGTTGGTTCCCATGTGTCCATCGCGCGAAGCATGGGGCATCGTTATGTTCGCGACGCTGCGCATCGGGTATCGCCCGACAGGTTGCATGTATGCGTATGTACATATATATATATATAGAATATAAATGTGTGGCTCAAGCCTGGCTCAAGGTTTTGGCTCAAGCGTCACGACCGCCCGCCTGGGCACTTCACGAGAACGAGCTCGACGCTTTTGAGACCAAGGCCGGTGTCCTCTGCAGGCACTTTGTCATCACGATGACCATCAGCTGGGGCAGACGATATCAGGTTTGCCGCAACAGCTCATGCGGCAATTGGATATGGGACGACAAGGTCTGTGAAGGATTTGTGTGCCGCAGGTGTGGTCAGAGCTGGTCTAGGCCTGCACAGGAATTCTCCACCAAGAAGTCCCCATCACCGAGACGGTCCGGGCCTTGTCAGAAGCCTTTGACTCCTCCTCCAGGCTTAGGGGGTACCAAAGGTGGAAGACAACAGCATGTTCACAAGGCCACCACCGACCTTCTAACAGCATCGTGGGCATCTTTGGATCCTAAGCTGCAGCACCAACTTGAGCAACTGGGCATCAAGCCTCCCAATCCGACTCCTGAACCGGACTTGACCGATGTCCTCAAGGAGAACTTGTCTCAGCTACCCACGGTGGTCAAGGACCTTGTTGAGAAGATCACTCGACCACCACCAGAGACAGAGCGAGACATGGCTCAAAAGCTCAAAGCCCAAGTTTCCACCCTTCGTGACCTGTCTCATCGCAAGCAGGTTTTGCAGCAGAAGTTGGATCAGGCAAAGAAAACCTATGGAGATATGCTGGAAGAGATGAAGGGCATTCAGACCAAGCTGGAGGCAGAGCAAGGTGCTCTCAATACCACCAGCTCCGCATACATGGCCCTCGTGAACACCTCCAAACCGGTGGAAGGGCTACAGCCTGAGGCGATGGATGACACTGTGCCTGAGGCAGTAGCGGGGTTCATTACCACCCTAGGGGTCAATTTGACCGATGACCAGAAGGCCCAGCTCAACACGATGCTGAAACGGCCTCAATCTGACCTCAGTGAAGAAGAAACGCAGCGGCGCCGCACTGCCGCCATGGAGGTCCAGACATGTGGGGAACCCAACCTCTTGGGGCTTGAGCCCACCTGCCATTGGATCTCGCTTTTCGGGGTTTGCTGACTTTTGCAGTCAGCCTCATGGGGTTTTGTCGCCGAGTTGCAGGGAACGAGTCAACTCACTTCGACGTTCTGATTTTGAAGGCTCGAGGTTCTTCCAAGGCGGCCGTTTATGGTCCGTGGAGAACCGAGCCTGGTATCTTCAAAGTCAAAGGTGGAGCTGGCCTTGACGAAGGAACTGATCTGAGCAACCAGCCTGACCCAGGGGCACCGTGTTCTTCTACCTCAGTGCGGACCTGCCCAGGTACCGTAACCAACGGGACCCCTCAGGCCAGGCTGGCTAGGCTCACGGTGGACATCATGGAGGACGACAATCCCTCCTTGACGGAGGAAGTTTTGACACCCGGTCAACGAGCTCTTTTTGATCTTTGCAAGCAAGATCTCTTCTCCTCCTGCCTTGCCTATGAACAAGGCTGGAACAGAGTTCAAGGACAGCAGTTTCTAGTTGATTTGAAGCGCATGGAAAATGTCTTACACAAGATACTGGCGGCACCCGGGACCTCTCCCACTTTGCCCACCAATGTCTATGTCATTGGTCAAGCCCTCACCAGCCGGCTGACCAACCCTGGCAATTTGTGTTACGGCAATGCTGCTTTCCGATGTTGGAGTTGGGCAGGTGCTCATGCAGAAGATCAGATTCTGGCATGGGGTCGAACCCATGACGCGGTCAGGACTTTCCTGGCCAGCAATGAACAGGTCTCCCTCTTGGACCTCGAGACTTTGCGGCCAATCTGGCAGCATTTCCATGCTGATCAGCAAGAAGATGTCGGCGACTTTGTCGGTCACCTCACCAGTTTTGCGGGCAGCGCCTTTTATGGGGGCAAGTTCTTTCATGTCACCCAAACAGGGATTCTGACGGAGCGTGAACAGATCCCCTTGAACATGATGTGTCCAGAAGGCCCTCAGTCGATCTCCCTGGATGAGATCATCAATCAATGGGCTGACGAAGAGGGAGGTCAATACCTCTATGGAGCCCCAGGCGGTCTCATCATTCACTTGCAGCGATCCGCTCTACTCCATGGAATCTGGACCAAGCACCAAAGAGCTGTGGAGATACCTACTAGAGTTTCTATCCCCTTCTCTGAGGATGGAATCCATGTCCACAGCGCCACTTACACAGTTGTCAGTCTTGTTTTGCACAAAGGGCAAAGCCACGAAGCTGGACACTATGTGGCTATCCACGCCCTGGACAATGCCTACTGGTATGCAGATGACGAGTCATATCCGGTCCCCATCGAGCACCTCACTGATCTCCACCTCACTGAGATCGTTCAAGTTTGGCTTGCTTTTGAATGCAATGGGGAACTAGTTCCGGACACCATCGAAGCACTAGTTCCAAGCCAGGCCAAGAGGGCCAAGCGCTACTCGGAGGTCTTGCACTTCGTTTTTGCCAACGTGACCTCTTTTGGACGGCGAGTTCAAGATTGGCTTTGGACCAAAGGGGAGCACATCATCCTCTTGCAGGAAACTCATTTGGGACAGAAGAAGCTTGCCGAAGCGCAACAGTACTTCAGCACCCGAGGATGGAAGACTCATGGAGTGCCTGCAGAACCCACAGGCCGAGGGGGCACCGCGGGAGGTTTCCTTGTTCTTCATGGCACGAGACATCTCACGCACCAGGCCGGTTTTATGTCAAGGAGGGCAATGGATGGCAAGCCATCGGGCTCCAACGACAAGGGATCACCTTTTTCCTCATCCAGCTCTACTTGAGGACAGGGGAGACCTTACAACCCCCACTCAATGCTGACATCTTGAGCCAACTCTTGCATTTCCTGGAGCAACTGCATGCGCCTTTCATTGTGGGGGGTGACTGGCAGAACGAACCAGACGCAGTTGCGGCCACTGTCATTCAGAGTAAGTTTAAAGCTCAGGTTCTTAGCGCATCCGGGCCAACCACTCTTCAGGGCTCCACCATTGACTTTGTCTTGGCCTCGCAGTCCATCGCAGGTCATCTCACGGTGAGGGCGGATTGGGATGTGCCCTGGAAACCACATTGTGGCATATGCGTTGAATTCAACTGTGAACAGTCCGCTGTTGCCGTTCAACAACTGCAGCGCTTCCCACCGATAGGTCGCACTTTCCAACTCCCTGGCAACTGGAGCAGCTTTTGGGAAGATGACGGCCCCTTCCACATCATGGGCCAGCAGATCACTGGCATTGGGTCAGATTTTGCTCGCTGGGCAACACAAACTGAGAAGTACCTCACTCAGTTGCTTCATCATCCTACGACTGGTCGGGGCTCGCGCATCAATCTTTATCAGGCACCACTTGTGGACCAAGGGAGATCCACCACCTGGCGAAAAGGACACTTGGCCTACTGGGAAAAGATGAAAGTAAGGATCAATGTGGTGCACCACTCTCACAACACCCGGGTGGGCCATGATCTGGTTCACATGCTCGAGGCCCTCCATCTCCATGCTTCCGAGACTATGAGTCAGGACCTTTTCAAGGCCCTCCTTGGACATTGGATTCAACATCCTGAAAATGAACCCACCGAACTCCGACGTCTCATAGCCGAGGAGGAGCAGGAAGCACACAAACGCCTCTTCAGCAGCACCAATGATGAATACAAGATTTGGTTGGAGAAGGCCCATGAGAAAGGTTTGCGAGGGCTCTTCCGCAGTCTACATCAACGAGACATTCCTTGGGAAAGGCCCTTTCAGCATCTTCCAGCAGATCAACGTCTCCATGCCAGAGAAGCCCAATGGGGAGACATTTGGCAACCCCGCCCAGATCCACGGCCTCTTCGCTCTTGGGATCTTTTGCATCAGGCTGCCATAGCTCAAGCGGAACAGCTCCCACCCTTTCAGTCCTATCATCTACAGCAACTGCTTCGGAAGCTTCCGCATAAAGCGGCGGGCCCGGATGGAATCTCCTATGACTTCCTCAAACATTTGCCCTACCCGGCGGTGGAGAAACTCGCTGAACTGCTCACCAACATGGAACGGGAAGGTGAATTAGCCGTTCAACTCAGAGCCACCAACATTGTGCTCATTCCCAAGAACAGCAGGGTCGAACGTCCCATTGCTTTGACCAGCTGCCTCTATCGTGTTTGGTGCTCCTGCAGGAAAGCGGATCTTCAACGATGGCAGCTCACTCTGGATGACACTCTCCCTTGGGACCAAGCGAGACCTGGCAAAGATTGCCTCAGCATTGCAATTGGTCGCATGCTGCATGCAGAGATTGCAAAACACCAGGGCATTCACACGATTACATGCTTAGCCGACCTCACCTGCTTCTACGATCATGTCGATCTGGATCAGATCATTGAGCCCGCCCGGGAACTGGGTTACCCTCCTTTACATCTCAAGTTTGCCTTGGACCTTTATCGAGGGCCCAGAACCATTCAAGCCGAAGGCATCAATGGAGCTCCTCGCCATTATGAAAAAGGCATTCTTCAGGGCTGCCCTCAGGCTCCAGCAATCTCCAAGCTCATCCTCTACCGACCTCTCAGGGCTCTGGTTCAAGAACATCCGGCTGTAGCTCTGCAAACTTGGGTCGATGACGTCAGCTATGACATTCATAGCCGGGATGCAAACTTCGCAGCCAGAGAAGCCATTGGAGCTTTCCGGACTTTCAAGAGGCAGCTGGAACAGGCAGGGCTGCGGCTGAACACCGACAAGACCGGGTTCCTCACCAGCTCCACAGAGGCCGCAAAGGCTCTGAAAGCCCTGCTCCAAGAAGGGGACCCCGAGCACTACGATGTTCTTCGAGATCTTGGAGTTGATGCAACGGCCAGTAGAAGACGTCGTGTCACCCAGATCAAGAAACGTTTCCTCAAAGGCAAGGGCCGGATCGGCATCATGCACCGACTTCGCATTGCTCAGGGCATCCGCTATCGGCTACACAAAGGTGCTATCCATCCAGTCATGTCCTGGGGGGCAGATCCAGGCGATTCGATTGTGCTCCAACATCTGCACACCATTTGGAAGGTTTATCATGGCTTTGATGAGAGCAAGCAGCATCTCTTCTGGACGAGCTGGAACACTGCATTGGGTGCGCTTCAGAAAGCCAAATACCGCTGGCAGGTCGTCTCAGGGCCGCTCCAAGCTCTTCAGGCCTATCTGCTTGACTTTGACTTCGACATCTCCAATGGGCAGAAGTGGAAGAGAACTGGATACGGGGGCATTCCGGATTGTGTCTTGTGCTTGACAGATCCATGGCCCCTCGTGCATCACAAGATGACTCAGGAATTCCGGTGGCAACGACTTCTTCGTTTGACCAGGTACGAGGGTTGCCACGATTTGGAGAGACCCTTAGATTGGATGATCAGCTCTCACATCCAGCGGACTACCAGTGACTCCATCGCCACTGGTCTCAGAGCCTTTCACCAAGGAGTCATGCATGGGGTCCAAGGTCATTGTCCCCTTTGTGGTGATGAGTTGAGCTTCATTCATCTCTTGTGGCAGTGCTCCTTTTGGAAAGGGAGAGTGAAGGATTTGTCTTCGGAGTGGGCAAGCCGTTTGACAGCTGGCACAGATCCTGAGTTGTGGCAACGTGGGCTGGTTCAGCAGATCTTCTATGAGCCCGAGGAAGGTGTTGCGACCATTGAAGGCACCGGCTTATGGCAAGATCTTGGTCAACTTCGTCTCAACAAAGGGCGCATTTGTTCCATTGCCACGGCCCAGACTTGTGGGGACAAGAGGCACAAGCGATTCGCCTTTGCAATTTGTGCTCATTTGACCTCCAACCGGCAACGGGTAGCCTCCATCACTGGCATCTGTCCTGGACCGGCCACTCGGCAAAGGGCTATTTTCTTTGCCATGAAACAATTGGCTCTTCATGTCATGGAGAAAACTCCGGTTGCTTTGTATGATGGGCGAGCCTGGAAGAACTGGAAACCCCATGTTGCCTTCGAGACCTTCCCTGACCTTTTCACTGGCTTGGAGTTTGAAGATTTTGACCATGTCTGGCCACTCTTGTTTTCCAAGAAGGAACTGGAGCAGAATGAGATGAGACGCATCACGCAGGCTGACACTCAGAAGTTGGCTGACCGGACTGGAAAACTCTTTGAACCCACAGAGATTCTGGATCTTCAGTCACATGTCGATGATGATGCCCATGCCATCCTGCTCAGTGCCGGGGAGCGGATGAGTATCTTGATCAAGGACAAATCTCACTTCATCCACCGCAAGGAGGAACAAATTCAGCACAAGATCCCGCTCATTCAGCAAAAACGAGAAATCCTCACAGATCTCCTGGGCAAGGAGTCCAAGGCTGGACATCAGTGGGAAGCTTTCAGAAGTGGCATTCAGTGCAAGGTTTGCCGGCTCCGGCTCCACGGCAAGAGCTTGCTGTCCGAATTGAAGGAGGCTGAGGACAAACCATGCCAACAGGAGGCCAAGCCAGCTCCTGTCAAGCAGACACGCATGGAGATGATCCATGCCTTAGTGGCATCACAGCAGGAGCCTCAGAAAGGCGTGCACCACTTGCAGCTGGATCGAGCGTACCTACGCTGCACAGTCTGCAAAAGCTACATCTTAGCCAGGTGCAATGAGGAAGCCTTCACCAGATTTGTGGGCGAGCCTTGTTACTGTGGCCCTCTTGAACCCAGTCTTTGGCATGGTCACGAATCTCACACCGTCGAACGACGAGGCAGCACCATCGAGTGCACCAGGTGCAAAGCTCGCTCCAAGATCACCAACGGAGAGGTGACGCTCACTTCCCGTCTTCGCGCAAGGTGCGTGTACATGAAGCACCGAGACATCCGACAAATGTTTGGATGAGCCTGCAGACACAAAAAGGCGCGCCAAAAAAAAACAATATAAATGTGTGCGTGGGGGGGAGACGTTGTCGTTTGCTTTTCACACACTTTTATTCTTGGCGACCTTTACATTGCGGGTTGCCCTTTCACCCAGAGTTCCACCACAGCACTGAACATTTCAATGAACGTTGGAGAAGTGTTGGAACTTTCCAATACAGAGCGTTTTTTTTGATCTGGTTCGCGCAGACAATTGAAACCAATCCTTGTGCGGTACAAATTGTAGACCAGACCACTCAAACAAAACCAGTCCTATATAGATTCTTCATTTTTCCACTTGTGTTCTTTTTTCCCCAATAGCCATGCTATGGGGTCTTGCAAAACTAATAGGCGGACGGGCGCCGTCGGGTCACCGTCAGAGCTGGTGGGCGGATGGTGTCCCGGTCATGTTTTGATGGCGCCCGGGTCATGTGATGCTGGTGTCCCGGTCATGTTTTGATGGTGTCCCGATCATGTTTTGATTGTGACCCAGTCATGTTGTGATGGTGTCCCGGTCATGTTTTGATGGTGTCCCGGTCATGTTTTGATGGTGTCCCGGTCATGTTGTGATGGTGTCCCGGTCATGTTTTGAAGGTGTCCCGGTCATGTTGTGA
>CAXAMN010006336.1:26665-78709 GCA_963970005.1 Durusdinium trenchii
TTTTGATGGTGTCCCGGTCGTGTTGTGACGGTGTCCCGGTCATGTTTGGATGGTGTCCCGATCATGTGATGGTGGCGCGGTCATGTTGTGATGCCCCGATCATGTTTTGATTGTGTCCCAGTCATGTTGTGACGGTGTCCCGGTCGTGTTTTGATGGTGTCCCGGTCATGTTTTGATGGTGTCCCGGTCATGTTGTGATGGTGTCCGGTCGTGTTTTGATGGTGTCCCGGTCATGTGATGGTGTCCCGGTCATGTTGTGATGGTGTCCCGGTCATGTTTTGATGGTGTCCCAGTCGTGTTGTGACGGTGTCCCGGTCATGTTTTGATGGTGCCCCGATCATGTGATGGTGGCGCGGTCATGTTGTGATGGTGTCCCGATCATGTTTTGATTGTGTCCCAGTCATGTTGTGATGGTGTCCTGTTTTGATGGTGTCCCGGTCATGTTTTGATGGTGTCCCGGTCATGTTGTGATGGTGTCCCGGTCATGTTTTGATGGTGTTCCGGTCGTGTTGTGACGGTGTCCCGGTCATGTTTTGATGGTGTCCCGGTCCTGTTGTGATGGTATCCTGGTCATGTTTTGGCGGTGTGCCGGTTATGTTTTGATGGTGTCCGGGTCATGTGACGGTGTCCCGGTCATGTTGTGATGGTATCCTGGTCATCTTATGATGGTTTTCCCGTCATGTCATGTTGGTGTCCCGGTCAGCTTGTGATGGTGTCCCGGTCATGTTGTGATTGTGTCCCAGTCATGTTGTGACGGTGTCCCAGTCATGTTTTGATGGTGTCCCGGTCATGTTGTGATGGTGTCCTGGTCATGTTTTGGCGGTGTGCCGGTTATGTTTTGATGGTGTCCGGGTCATGTGATGGTGTCCCGGTCATGTTGTGATAGTGTCCCGGTCATGTTGTGATGGTGTCCCCGTCATGTCATGCTGGTGTCCCGGTCATGTTGTGATGGTGTCCCGGTTATGTTGTGATGGTGTCCCAATCATGTTGTGACGGTGTCTCGGTCATGTTTTGATGGTGCCCTGGTCATTTTGTGATGGTGTCCCGGTTATGTGATGATGGTGTCCAAGGAAGAGATGGTCGATGTGTTGAAAACAGCAGCTGTTTCCAGATTTTTCTTTTTGTCCCGGTTTGTATCTTGCTATTGGGGTCTCCAGCTGGGCTAATTGTCTTTGTTTTTCTCGCTTGTTCTTCCAGACTTTTTCCTTATTGCTTTCCTATTTTTAGTGTCTCCCCCTCCCCAAGTTATTGAAGTGTCGGCTTGCTGTTGAGCACTGTTGAGTTCTTCGATGTTTGTTGCAATGGTCAGCGCCTCAACTTATTTTTGATCAGTGCTGCAGAAATTGGCAACCTTCTGACTAGCCGAGCCACAACCCATCATATTTTCTTCTTCGTGTGGGCGAAGGTGTTTGTTTAGGTGGAACTTCCAAAACTTGTTGATGAACCCTCGGCGGAGGCCATTCTTGTGCTCATGTGACAGTTACGTTACGTTCATTGTTGTGCTCGCGACAACGAGGAGTCTTCTCTTGTGCAGTTCTACGATTAGTGCTGCTTTGCATTTGAGAGTGCCAACACGCAGTCATCGAGTGGACCCTTGAGCGAAAGTTCCTCCATCATTGCCACTGCCAGGTGATTGCAAGGTAATATTTGCTTCCAAGTTGTCGGAAGATAGTTTTCATTTGTAATGATCCGTTGTCCCATCAAACCGATTTTGTAGGATGTTTGACGGGTCCTCATCCCAAGACTGGCAGGCGTCTGTATATGCTCCCACTCCTGGAAGGTGTGAGTGGCACTGCTCTTAGGTTTGCTGTGTTAGAGAGTTTTTGCATCGATTTCCTCCCAGCGTGCAAGGCGACACTTGTATGGTGGGGCAGTCACGTACAACTATGCGCGAGCAGAAGAACAAATGACACGAGGCTGTGACTTTTTGTTGAGAATGCTTCTTGACTGGAAGCATTGGAAGGGACGAAATTGGTAGGTCGCATAGCTCCAAGTACTTATCACGGTTCACTGGTGTTCGACTTAGAACAGTTTCAATTGCAGTGTCAAAGTGACGTTAGCTCTTGTGACTTGCAGTATCCCGCCAGCTGAGTTGCTTTCTTTTTCCCAACGGGCTCACGGCGGCTTACTCAGGATGGTGTTCGACCCCTGCTCTACACAATTGTATAAATATTTGCAATATAATCGACCGCTGCAAAGGTTGCTGGAGCTTGTCTTTGTTTTTTGAGTCTAGCAATCAAAATCTCTACTACAATAAGGCACACCAATGGAGGACCTGATCACGAAGTACCGAGTTCCGCCAAGTCCTCAGCAGGGTTGAAGTACCACGTTGCTTCGCCGTCGTTTTTCAGGGCACAACTGACTGTGAAGCTCTATCGCGGCCTCTATTTGGACATGCGCCCACCTGAGTTAGCATGCAAACATCTCTTGTTGAACCCGTGGCTGATTGTTGTAGGTATCTTTCTGGTAAAATCAAACAAACCATCTAGTCTTAAGATGTCTGGAAGACGTCTTGCTTCACTGTTGGTTTTCTAGCTGTTGACTTGACTTGACTTTGTCTTGATTCAATTCAAGGTATGCTGGCCAAGATGTCAATGTACTGATTCAAGTGGCAGGACACGAGCTGACAAAGCTGCGTGCAAGGTCGCTGAGTAGTCACAGGGTGTTTTGATGGCATCTTGAGGTGGCTTGCTACGTTTTTGAACTAGTTCTAGTCACTGCAGTCGGTCTTTATTGCTATACTCCTGACACTCAAATCTTGCCGAAAAACTCAGGATGCACCCTGAACTGGGACGGAAGGTGCGATTGGACCCGCTTAGCCACTGCATCGGCACATTGCAGAGCGAGAAGCGACGAAGCGAGGAAAAAAAAAAAAAATATTTAAATTAAAACAATATTTGGCATTTGGCTTGTGTTCTGGCCAACACTACCCTGCAATGGACATTCGGATTCTACCACTCCCTTAACTCCCTTGGAACTGGTTGTTTAGCACAGGTGTTTGGGTTGTTGCTATGTCAATGTCAAGATTTTTGTGGTTTGCACAAACCGCCACCTGTGGCCAGACACAACTTGAACTTGCTGTCGTTTCCAGCAAAGGCGCATGGACTTTTTTTGTGTGTTTTGATGATTTGCTGCTGCTCTAGGCAGACGTGCATCACAAGTGTGTTTGCACATAGCAGAACTGCACATACCATGGTGCCAAACGTGTTGAGCTGTTGAGGTTGATGACGAAGGCATCATGCGCTTTCAGGCTGACGATAGCTCTTCGGCATGAACGCCGTCCATCCTGTCCATTCGTTTGCAAGTTTGGCCCACTTTTGTTTGGAGCTAAGGCTTCTTTAGCCTTGGGGAGGCACAAACAAGTTTGCCTTTTGGAAACGACCTCGACGAGCGGCCGACCCTCCTCAGGACAATGGCTGGGTTGAAAGAACCACACCAAAGGCCTGATACAGCGGCTTGCTTGCTTGCTTGCTCTAAGTTGCTGCATGACTGGACTAAGGAAGAGAGGCTGGGATTGCCGCGGACAGGTGCTGCCAACCATGTATGCGTGTACATCGTGGTGAAAGGGGAGGAGGCCTGCAAAGTGAATACGGCATGGCTCAACCTTAGCGGCATTTTGATCTCCGCAGTTTCATTGGTTGGAGGACAGGCCACCCAAAGCGTTTGGCCGCTTGCGCCTATCAGTGCTGCTACCTCAAGCAACCGCATTTCAGCAAACACATGCAACGATGTATGACTACCGTAGTCGCATTCATTTGAGCCGTTCTGAGGGGGATGGAGGAACGACCACCTCAGTGGTCACGAGTGACATGTGATCAATCGGTCGTGCAGCTGCAAGAGCCTGAATCGCTGAAAGACTTTGGAGTTTCCTCAGCCAGCCGCCAGCCTTCGTGTTTTGGAGGGTTTGTTGGGCCGAGGCCTCCACAAGACAAACTTTTCAAGGATGACTTGGCAGGTACACGTTTGCAGATTGCTTTTTGCGTTTTGTCAAACACCTTGAACTTTTCACTTTGCATGACTGTATCACTAAACCGAACATTTATGCATATATAAGATATAAGAATGCCTGCGTCGCTCCGGAATATGCAGATTGAATTCTGAGACATGAAAGTGGCAAACCACACCTCCAATACTGATGCAGAACGGTTCCATTACATGAAGTGAACAATTTATTTGAAGAGGCTGCAGGCTTCATTGGGAAGGCTGACTTGCACCATTGTGCAGACATATGCCCTTGCTTTTGCTTGCTTGCGTGCGTCCACTCAAAGCGGTCGGCTCGAGTCTTTACTTAGAAAAGAGAAAACAGAGGCCTCGCTGTAGTGTTCCACAGCCTCTTCCGAAAAAGGGGGCTGCGCACGCCGGCATTAAGCATGGCGTGTGGTCTCATCACACAAATCTCACGGTCGAAAAAGCAAAACACTGATTCCTGCAACCCCTGCAAAAGGGCTAGGCCCAGAAAAGGTAAAAAGTCCCTCTAAAAAGGCGCAGCTCTCGATCCCTGCACAGGTGTCACCTGAAAAGCAAGAAGCGAAAAGGGCAGCGGGGAGACAAATGGAATCCAACAAATCCGGAAAAAACCTCACTCACTCATTGGCCAGAGACACGCAGAGCTTGAGCTTTCAAGAGGCATTTAGCTGCAGTGGTCTGATTTCGCAACATATTGCACGTTTCAGATTACTTTGCCAGTCATTCGCCACTTGGACTGCACACGGCATGTCAGTCTATACGCGCGCCGCAGTGATTGAAGGGATGCCAAAGCTGTTACTTTGGCGCGCGCAGCCTAACCTCAGTGTTGATGCCGAACTGTCTCTGAGAGACTTACACCCACGCGTGTCAGAGAGGACTTTGCTGGACGGCACCCTTCAACCCGCGCCATGAACGATTCAATCCACGAAGACAAACAGCTACGCACTGCATTTGGTGCGACCCAAAATGTTCCATGCGTGTACGCGCAACCATTTCCACTGACAATGAGTCCTTGATCCACTACGCAGGCCAGCGCAGCGCCACACCTTGCACGAAGAAGGTGCGGGGTTGGGCTGTTGGTGAGATCAAAGCTACCCGAGCATTGGGAGAGCACTGTTCTGAGTCTCAAATGCAGGTCGCCTTGCATGCATCAGGTGCTTGCCACCCAGAGATGTTGCCAAAGGCCCTGCAGGGGGGGCAATGTCTTTCTTTACAAGCTCGTTTGCCACTCAGAAAGCGCCGACAGCTGAGGCCGGATTTTCACAAGCGCCCTCCCATCTTTGATGACCTTGACGAAAGCAAGCTGGACACTCTGCTGAAGGTCAACTAGCCGATTCATGCTATCATGGAGACTGCTGAATTTCGGAATGGCCTGGCGGCGCTCCGCTGTTTCCACTTGGCCAGAGCTGCTGCCAGTGTGTGCCAGGCCGGCCCGAGAGACCGTGGCTCTCTGAGCCTCGGCACCACGGCTCCGCTTGGGAGGTCTCACGGCCGCAGGCTGGCCTCTTGCAAAAAGTCCAGGCCGGGCATGTTCGCGGGCAAAGTACCGATCAAGCTGGGCTTGAGCTGCTGGTCTATATAGCCGGTCTAGCAGCCGGAGCTTGAGCCAAAGCAGCTTCGCTTTGATGCTGTCCATGAAGTGCGCCAGCATGACCATGGTTGCGCGCAACACTGCCACAGGAAGCCTTGTCAAAGTGTCGTTGCGCCGCAGTTTTGGTCGTGAAACGTCTACTGCAAAGCGGACACGCATTTTGCTGTACGGCATGCCTGACCATGTGTCTGTGGGTGAGGTGCGACTGCAAAGCACGTCGGTTCTTCCACGGGCCGGCGTTGCATCTTGCACAGAAAATGCCAGCAGCCAAGCCTGCAAACTCCTGCTGCTGCGGCTCTTGCACTGGTTCCGCCGCTATTGGCGCAGCTTCTGTCTCAGGGCTGTGAAGGTGCCGAATGTTGGCGACAGCGACGCTCCCGCTCAAGAAAGCTTGTTTCCAAGATCCACAAAAACCAGTGAAGCCAGCCCCTAAAGCAAGAAGATCATGATGCAAGAGGTGAAGAAAGCGAGGCCCCAATGTTGTCGGAACCCCACTGTCCGCAGTAACACAAGCGCCTAAGGCGGGGGAGTCACCAAACAAAGTGGCCAGTTCGAGGCGTTGTTGCCCACGTGCTTCTGCAAGCAGAGAAGCTCGAAGCCAAAGCAGACGACGAACTCCCAGCTCTGAAGAGACGGTTGCCAGGCGAGCTCGGCGTCTCAAATCTTGGATGGTCACTGAGCGGTGTTGAGGATCGCCTGCGCCAAATCCTTCACGGCCGAAAAGACGGCGCAAGATTAGGCCCCTTGCTTGTTCCAATTTGTTTGTGTCGGATTGGCTCAGCGGACGAACCTCCAGTGCAGCGAGCAAAGCTTCATTGACAACCGCAGCAAAAGCCAAAGTCCTTTGACAAAGAGAGACCCGCCGTCCGCTAAAAAAACTTCGCAAATCTCGCAAAGCCAGCTTTAGCAGAGGAGATGTGCTTAGTGGTCTCCGCGCTGAGAGAGCCATTGTCTTGTATGTGTGCCCCCAAATACACGACAGTAAGTTTCAGTGGGAAACCGGTCCAGTCTCCAGAAAAAGCCGCGCGTGCTGCAGTGTAAGCGCCTTTCCCACTGACATGCAACAACGTTTCACATTTTCGTTCAGACACAGGCCACGAGGTCGAAGTAAGTCCTGCAGGGCCTTCTGCTGTGTCTCAGTACAGAATTGAAGGTCATGGAGGGTGGTCCCTGTTGTAACACGCACGAGGTCATCTGCGTACGCTGCAACACTAGGCCTATACTGATGGTCGTTGTATTGGACAGCAATGTCTTGCGCTGTGTTGGCAGGGTCATCCTGCCAGGCAGCGACGCACTCATCAAATGCTTGGCGAAAAACGCGGGGGCCAGTGCCGCCACCTTGCAGGACGCCACTATCGAGCTTCATTTGTAGGCCAGATCCATCTGCAAGTGAATTCGGAGGCGTTGGTGAAGGTCAAGTAGAAGTTTCTCCGCAGCAGGTGGGCAGTTGCAGCTCCTGATGGAGTTGGTCTGGTTGAGGGTGTCAAACGCCTTCGTCAGGTCAAACAAAGTGGTGGCGGAAGCAACTTTGTTATTGCGCAATCGGTCCAACCAAGCTTCAACCTGTAGAATGGCATCTCGTCTAGACCTGGGAGGAGCATATCCATACTGGTGGTCAGCAGGGCTGTCAGGCGCCAAGGAAAACAAAGCGCTGTAGAAGAGCTTGCCGCCATCAAATTGATAATGCGCTGACCAGCTGGGCCAGCTGCGCCGCCAGGCTTTGTGGCAGCGGGCAGCCAAAACGTTGTAGCCAAATTAGCTTCAAAAAACATCGTTAATCTTGTTAATCCTTCTGGTGTCCAAGAGTACGAAAAAGGTGCCAGCAGACGAGGCTCAAAGAGCAGCTGCCACGGTTCCGCCGGCAGAGCGCCAGGCGGAGTGGCTCGAAAACGCTTCTGTTTTCGAGCTGCTTTCAGAAAAGTCCGTCCCCTCAGAAATGGCTCCCAAATTGCTCCAAGTCAATGCTCATCAACTTCAACGACGGGAAATGTGTCGTTGAGCTTCCCAAACTTCGTGCATGTGTTGTTCCCATTCACCTGCCGGGATGAATATGGCTGGCGGAGCGGTTCGAGTCACGACACGGCTTGCGCCATGGCCTGCAAGTTGCCTACTGACAGACCATGCTTCACGGGAATCAGTGACAGCCAGAGCATCATTCAAGCGAAGTTCAAGCCTTCTGTCCCAAATTGCACTGTCGACAGCTGCCTTGACACCCCTGCCAAGGCGGGGCAGCGTGCGCCATAAAGCGGCAGGAAGCAAAAAACCAAGGCAACGTTCCAGCGGCGCGCTGTTCGCGCCAGGATGCAAAAGTGTGCCAGCAAAAGAGCTTGGTGGCCACGCTTTTCTCTCAGCAAGTCAAAAGTGTGAGGAAGCAGTTTTTGAGATTTCTGGGTGGGCCGCGTGCCAAAATGGTCAAGGGCGACATGGTGCATAGCTGCTCTGACTTTCTCCCAATGACACTCAAGTTCAGTGGAAGAGTTGGCTGCGCTGACGTCGTTCGCAAAAGGCGCCCAAGCAGCTTGGACGTCACGAAGAAAGGCTGCTCCCACAGCTGGGTCAGGTGTGGTTGACGAGGTTGGCCAAGCAGTGTCCAGGGCTGAAGCAATTTGACAGTGACCTCCACAGGCCAGTGATCACGCGCCAGAGAGAGCTGCCACCGGCGCCCCAAAACCTTGTTCACCCGACATTGTTGAATCCGTGAGCGATATTCAGCTGGGATTGCAATAAAATCTAAGCAGTGCGCTGTACCACCGTCCGGACTCCACCAGGTTGGACCTTGCCCCCAAAAATGTTTGCAAGTATGAGGCTCGAGGCCTTTCAAGCTTGCGCCAGTGAATGGCCGTTGCTGTTAGCGCGCTGCGTTGTAGACCGCCGTGCCCGTTGAAATCGCCCATGACCCAGGCACGAGTGCGTGCAGGCACGGCGTGCGCCATATCAAGCAATGCCTGAAAAAAAGCCTGTCGGAGCGCGACGTCGTCGGTCTCTTGCGGTGCATACGCAGTGACAAAAAGGTCGTCCACGTCGAAGCCGCGCCGTCTGCTGACAACGTGAACGCCGCCAAGTCTGCCAAGAAGCCCCCCTGGAAGGGTCGAACCTGGTGTGAACAAAGGCATATTGAAGAAGCTGGTGACTAATAAGCAGCTGCGCTCCAAGCATGGTGTTGGATGAGGTGCGGCCCCAGCTAGAACAGTCGTAGTGAATCTTGCCAGAGTAGCCCCGCGCAGGCCATTCACTTCTTCCGTCGCTGGATTTCCAACGTGTGCCTTGCAGTGCTGCAACAGTGACCCCCAGTGAGGACATGTCCTCTGCCAGTTCGCAAAGACTGGCAGTTGTAGGTTAGTAGTTTCAGAGATGCTGCCAGGGTGTTGGAGCCAGAGGTGAGAGAAGTTCTGCGGCCAGGCCGCTGCAAGCGCACCACGCCATCTTGACTTCGCAAGTGAAAATGTGGATCACGTTCAAACCACCAATGCCTACGAGCTTGCAGTTTGTCTCTCTCACATAGTTAATGTCACAAGCAGGGAAAAAAGCTGCCAGGCGATCAGCATTGTTGATGAGATTTCCTCTATACCATGTCCATCCTTGCAAGTAGAACAGCCGGAGTGCACGCAAAATGCTTCGTTTGGCTGTAGAGTTTGCATGGTGGTTCCTGCCAGGTCTTTCGTTGTTCAAACTCATGGCAGTTCAGGTTGGGCCCATGCACCCAACCAACCCTCGCCCCAGCATTTAACACTGGGAATGACCCATTGCTGCGCCCCACGGACTTGGACCGTGGCACCTGTGGCCGCGGCGGGCAGAGTTTGAGTGGATAGGGCTTGACATTTGCCCTTTGCAAGTAAAACAACGATGTTTAACTCATTTCAAAAACCCCACATCATCGGATTTTAAGTGTTGGAGACATACGAAGACATCAGCGAGGTAGGATCAGACACCGCGAATACAACCTGGACACCCAAGTGGCTGTGGGTCAAAACCAGGATGCCTTGGTATACCTGGCAGGTGAGGCTACATGGTGCCAGGGCTCCAGGTTTTGATCCGTATTTGTAAATAGGAGACACCTGCAAGCTAGAAAGATCACTGTATACGAAGAATCCATTGCCATTAGTTGGAGGTGCCACAAGCGCAAACCAAACTCTTATCATCAAAGGAATGCAGAGCGTATTGTCAGAGCAGTGTGGAGTGCGAGTTGGGTTGCTTTGCAGTTACATTGGGGAATATATATTCTGGGTGCACCGTCCTGGCTGTGTAAGGTGCGTATATGTGAAGAGACGTCCAAGAGCGAGAGAGAGAGAGAGAGATAGAGTCGGGAAAGAGGCAAGCAGCGATTGGCAGGCGCACAAAAGAACATGCTGAACGCAGGTACAGAGCAGTGCAGACTTCCAGAGAGCTAGTCCAGAGATGCACTACACAATTACCGCAGTACCTTTCACCACGCTACAAATCACTCCACTCCACTTCACCTCACCACTGTACATTTCACCACATCACCATCACCCATTGCTCTTCTTGGTTGCTTCAGGCTGATCGGACCTGATTAGGCTGATCGGACCTGATCAGCCACGGAGCTTTGCCACCAATACCACACGTGCACCTTCCAACCACGGTGGCAGAAGACGGAATACCGTTTGCGCTCGCCAAGAGTGTGACACCAACTGAGGAACCGTCATTTTCAGACGAGGCTTTCCAGCGGCTTTTGCGTATGTCCCTAGGACTGTCCACCCATCGCAAGGATCAAGAGGGCTGGGCTACAGCTACTGAGCTGGCTGGGCTTGCGAAAAGAAGAAAAAATCACTACGCGTTGCCGCCTCACAACCTCTCAATACTACACTTGCACCACACCATACCACAAAGCGCTACCCCTTACTTCTCCATAATGCAGTTTACTACGCCGCAAATAATCGCCTCAATACACTTCACCGCATTGCAGCTTACCATAGAAGTGCCACCCTGGAAAGTGCAACTATGGACAATCGAGGGCTGGAAAAACAGGTTTCGATGGAATGCGCCCAACAGCTCGCTGATCTTGGATTCGTGGAAAGGGATTCCATGCAGCGCATGCTGACCCTCCTGGCTGACCCTCCTGGCCGTAATCCAAAGCAGATCCAGAATTTCCAAGCTCTACGACTCTACGACCACCGGGTGCCAAGGCGATCGCAATTCCATGGAAACTTCAAGTTAGTCTGCCAACTGCAGCTCCACCTCGAACAGCCTTCCCAGAATGCCATTTGGAAGGTCACCCGGGTTGAAGGCCAATGCAATTGTGGATCTCTTTGGCGGAATGCAGTGAAGATTCAGTCCTGCTTAGTGACACGGATGCTCCGGCGCCTGGCGCCTCTTTTTGCCCCTTGGCATGTCCACCATGGGATGCCCACCATGGGATGCCCACCATGAACAACAGTGCGCTTCAGAGTTCTCGCTTTGCGCTCTGAACGGGATCACACCAGCAAAGGCTACTGACCAGTGAAGGAGCGCACGTGTCTCACCGAAGCAATTTTTGGGAGCCTTTGAACTTTGGCTGGCTGGCTGAGTTGGACAAAGCATTTTGGCGATGCACAAAACCATTGGTTCGTTGACATACTCATATGGCGTGCGCACTGGCCTTTTGGTACACCAAAGGCGATCTGCCTGGTCCAGGACCATCCGAAGCTGGGTCCACACATTCACTGGCATGGGCGTTGGGCTTACATTTATTAGTTTTTGGCTCAGAGCAGCATGCCACATGGGCGGCCCCTACGGCGGCCATTACACGGCTTGGTTGCGAAATGAGGGAGAAGGATGGCCGTTTGCTGACAACAACCAACTGCAGCAGCACAGCCGCCTGCCGCCGAAAGTGTTTCAGGAGGCTTGGTGTTGGTCTGTGAGACACCTGATCTGACGGACACAGCGCTGGGCAATCCAGCCGATCGTATCGGCGACATGGCGGCGCAACTTATCGCTATTACCTACCACTACATGGCACTGCACCACGCCAAACCTCACCACATCACAAAAAGCCTTTTTGCACTCCAGCACATGACGTCGAAAGTCACCTTAATACATGACATCACATTTCACGTCGCAGCACCCTTTGGACACTTTCTGCTCTTGATTCTGCCCGAGACTACGTGGTAGAATGACCGGCTTCGACAAAATATGACTGCGTGGCACTATCAGCGCGACATGTGACGGGGCTTTATCAACAAATATAATCATTCGTACGCACCACACACTCAGGATAAGAGTGTGTACGATATGAATGCGGCATGCCACACCCCGACTTCGGTATGAAACCTGAGAATATGGGGTCAAGAAATAGAGGCAAGGCGGCGAACCCAGCTCAAAATCTAGAGTCAAGTTTGAAGTTCCAAAAGACTCCGAACGGTCCAGGCTCCAAGTTTTCAAGGAATGCATGTCTGCCGACCTGAGATCAACCTAAATAACAGCCTTGGAATTAGAGTGGGACGTAGCTATCAACATTCACAAGTAGAGCAGGTACGTCACAGTGATCAGCCATGATATCCGCATGTACTGTGGCCGCTTTGTTGGACACAGTACATGGATGGCCCCCTGCTTTCTGAGACCAAAAGGTAACCTGTGAATCCAAGTGTACACACACAAACACTTGCGAGTGTCCGTCTCGCAGCTCACAGCCCTTCCACTGGTGGGGTACTGGAGATTTGAAGAGTGAGAAGCTAGAGAGAATAACATATGTACACATGACAAAAGTTGGTAGCAAGACATGAAGAAACACACGACAACATGGCATCTAATTCCGAGTTACCACACTCGGTCTGGAATTTTGAAAGGTCCAAGGACACTCTTGTATTCACTAATGTCTTTACTTGGCGCTGAAAGACCTAACAACGACTCTCGAACTCACGTTCACCCAAGAGAGGAACTGAATTCTTGTGCCAATCATTCGCAGGCACCCAACATATCTGGAAGCCTTGGACAACATGAAATGCCGAGATCAAACATACGCAGTTTGCACCTTGTATTGTATATCATCAACGGATTTTAGTAAAGTGCTTTGCATGTTCCGAAATGTTTTTCAGAACATCGATTTACAGATCAACTCTTCGAAGTTTCATCAGGTGCCATGATGGGTGCAGTTGGGTTAGAAATGCTTGTGGTTTGACAGAATCTGATTTTCATTTCCAGGCTTTCTTCTTGGAAGTGCAAGGGTGGTAAGACTCGAGGATTTTGATTCGATGTTGCCTTCAAAGCAATATTGAAGACTTTCATGTGGCAAGCTTCGGGGGTATGCAAATGACCACCCAATAATTCAAAACAGACATTCATCTATATATTCAGGACAAGCAAGCGAGAAGCAACAGCAGACTCGATGATGAGGGTTCAAGCGACGCAAACGCGAGATCCTCATTCAAAGAGCTTGCTAAGAAGGTGCGGCGCAATTCGCTGATCTTGTTTGAGTTGCCAGCTTTGCTCGCGTACATTCTTGCATGCAGCATGCCAACGCAGATGGAAGTCATGGAAGAATTGGTGGTAACTTCCAAAGGCAAAGCTTTAATGCCTAATGCTCAGCACTGGATGTTCAGGCAATATGTTTGATATAGTCCTGCTTTGCAGAGGACCAAGCCAGGATCTGTTCTTTGTCAACCTTGCACGGTGTGGAGCCTGAGTTAGCACCATGCCATGCCCACAAGAACACTTGCCTTGCCAAGGGTGAACGTATTCTCCAGATTGGCCACCCTGGAACAGAAGTGAAACGTAGCGGGTCACCCAGCAAACACCATTATATATGCAGTTTTGCGAAAAGGAACACCGCTCCGCAGCAGCACCTTCCAGGCAAGCAACCACCGTTGAAAGACCGCAAGGAGGTGCAAAGCAAAGTTAGCAGCTTTTACAAGTGCAGATTTTCCACGTTCCTCATGGTTCGAAATTCATTTGGTTCTGCATTGTCCTGCATCACTGGTTCACCTCCTAGTTCATCGATTTTAATTTCCCAGCAGCAAACATTTGAGCTGGGAATTTCTTCTGAAGGCTTTTGCCTTACTCCAGAGAATCTCATACAACTTCGTCTTGTTCCAGGCATTCAGGTGATACAGGTGTAGTGCCGTCCCTGGTTTGATTCTCTGGACAAGATAAATAAGAAGCGCATGGAATTCCTCTATTGACTCGATTCTGTGAAGATCCCGGTCTTAAGACAGTCGACAGTCTCTTTATATATATCATATATATATATAAATTCCATTACAGTAAACTCCTTAGCACATTTGGGCAAGCTTTGCAACACAGACCGACCCTTCTAATTTCTGGATGGCATCCACCCTCGAAGTTTTGACAGCAGAATTCGACAAGCCTTACTCGTACCTCAAATTCTCAAATCTCGATCGTGACTTTATTCTTTCTCAATGAGCTGTAAGCTGTGAGTCGGCTAGCTGGTGCAGATGAAGCCGTTTCTGGTTTAATTCCAAGTTTGGTTTCAAAGCTGTTGTGCATTATATCTATAATCCCAACTTAGTGTGAAGGTGTTTTAGTGTTCATGCTTTGTGAACGCCTGCACTTTGTAATCGCCTTATACTTTCCAGTTTTGGTGTTGTTTTTTGTTTTTTGAGTGATTGTTTTGCAGATGTCATTGTTTCATAGTGCTCATTCCTGCTGAGGTATACTGCCACATCGATATGCTTACAGCTAGGTGCCTCCCTGCTGCCGATGAGGACTTAAGCACACTCGAATCAGTGGCTTGGGGCTTGGCAATGAGGGTGAAAGCTCAAGCCAGGATGGCCTTTGCGACGTTTCTTACGAAATCAGGGCCTGCAATCTTAGCCAGTTTTTTTTCAGCTTATTTGGCACCTACTTTGCGCTTGCTTTGCACTCGACCAGAGGTTGGTGACAAGGCTGTGCTTTATGACGATACGCCACTTCGATTCTTTGCTAAATCTGAGTTCAGGTTGCATTTTGAACCGTGTGTGCTTAGCCAGCATGGTTGGGACCAGGATGGCCACAAGCTTCATGCGTCTGCATGCGCAAGGTGAGCTGATGGGAAACCGTTGCTCAGCCCCTTGCGCACCCTTCATAAGGTATGCAGCTTTGCCCCTTTATGGCAACAATTCAAGCTCAAGATGTGTTGAGCTCCCAAAGCTCAAGTACAGAAGATGATTGGATTCCTTTTTTTCCATCACCGTGCACATACAGCCGTAAGAGTTTGGGTGAGAGCGACCAAGCCAGGAGGTCATCTACATGAATCCACATGAGGTTGTTTCCTGTAACTTGGCAGGGAGCTGATGTGCACAAGGTCCACTTCTCTCCCAATCAGGAGCCCCTAGTAGCATCCTTTGCTCCTAGTAGTAAGGCCAGGAGCCCTTAGTAGCGTCCTTTGCTCCACAGTTTCTTTTCTTTTGCGCACCATCTCTGTGCGCACTCGATCTGCACAAAAAAGACATCGTTTGTCCGACGCGCTTGGAGCTAAAGAGCCGGCAGACTTTCTCTCCAGCCAGGTCGCATTGACAGCTCCCTTGCACACAGTTCAGGAAGACTCGAGGCAGCTCCCATGCCCAAAACACTGAACCAAACAAAGAAGCCCACAAACGAAGCAGAACACTCAGGGCCGAGCCTGCGGGGTCCACAGACTGTTTCTGCGCACCTCAAACCTGGACTTGTGTCTCCATTCGACGGCAGATTCAGGGGTCGCACCCTGGAATGTGCTATACCAAAGCCACATTTGTCGCCCTTTAGTAACAAGGGCATCGCTACTAGTAACAAGGGCATTACTGCAACAAGGGCATCGCTACCTTCGTTGCGGACATATTTTCTCAATGTATGTGATGCAGGGGGTGAGGGCGAATTGAATCCTTTGGCTCTGATTGACACGAATCCTTTGGCACGAATCCAATGGTTTCATGGTGATACAAATGGGGACACCCATGTGCATACGGTACATGCTTTTCCAAACTCTGGGTTATTCATCTAGTACCCTCAGTAGAGCTTAAGCTGTTTGCTTTGACGTTTCAGTTCACATTTTTCAGCCAGTTCCATTTTGTCACAGTGACTAGACCGTAGCCGTAGGATTGAGAACTCAGGAGGGTGCCC
The DNA here is from genome assembly GCA_963970005.1 of Durusdinium trenchii. Lineage (NCBI taxonomy): Eukaryota > Dinophyceae > Suessiales > Symbiodiniaceae > Durusdinium > Durusdinium trenchii. The sequence goes on from CAXAMN010006336.1 coordinate 42,252, forward strand.
ACCCTCGAACTTAGTCAAAGGGACTGACTCCGGTGTACAGCCATCCTAGAAGTATAACACGGATGCAAAGTCCGGAGTTTTGTTCTAGATATCATTATGCGGAAAAAACCAATTCAATTGATGGACAAGGTGCAGCGAGTAGATGCAGAAATTCCAACAAACACGGACGGGTGAGTCCAGGCTGGTCATACATACGCACATAGACAGAGATGTAAGAGCATGTCCGAGCTGAGGATCACTCAATCCCATCTTTATGCACCGCATGGTCATTGGGCCAGTTGAAGTGGAGGTGCCGTAGGGCGGCGTGGTCTGAAATGCTGGTGCGGTGCATGTTTGTTGTGTCCAGCCACAAGGCTGATGCTGAAGGTGAGTTGCGGGATTCTAAGATGCCTCCTGGAACCCGTGCTATTGCAACAACAATCAGATTCAGGTTGGACCTGCCACCAATTGTGATCAAACTGCCTATGCCTCAGAGCAGTCGGACTTGATAAAATGGACATGTGACATGTATGTATTTGTGAAGGCTAGACAAAGATGAAGGCAGATTTGGCACAGACGAGTTTGAGCTTCTGGGCCGAGCCGTGCGCCAACCCGTGTTTTAAGGACATGGGCATAGCATGCAAAATCAATATTCAGATATTGTGTTTTTGAAATGCAAGCCAGGTTGTTCAGAATCCGCTATTCTTGGACAAAAAGGAGGTGGTCATTTGTGACGAGCAGGACGCGCATTGAGAATAAGCCTGATACTTTCAGCAAGATGCAAACACATTCAAACGTTCCCCTAGGGTAAGCCGCAGCAGCTGGATGTGGACTCCATCCACACACCAGTCAACTTCTGAGTTTCTCCCAAGGACCGTTACCTGTTTTGCTTTGTGGACAGTTGTGTATTTGGGTACAATCCAATCGTTGTTGGACAAAAATCAGAGTAGTGTTCTGATCGAAGGTCTTGATCATTGACCGCTTGTGTTTTGGTTTGATTCTATGGATGCTGCTGTTGTTACTGGTCGACTCGGTCGACTTTGCTCTGCTTTAAAGTCCAATGTCGCTCGAGCTTGAGCCAAAGGTCATGGTCGTTTTGACCAAGTGAGGTTGCGTGCTGGAATTTGCACTGACCACTATTTTAGCTGTGGAACCAGTGGATTTCAGCCCCGTGTCGCTCACGAAGCTTTTGCTGCAAAGCTGAACCCTCTTCAAGGATGCTCCATTTTCCATGCTTCATCACGTAGCGGAGGTAGTTGCCACGAGCGTCCTTGGTGAGGCTGTCAGCCAACATAGTTCGTCCATCTATCCAACGGATGCTTCCGTTGAGCTCTTGGATCTCCTGTTTGATCAGGGCCACATCAATGGAAGTGCGCTTGTCCTCACATTGAGATGCTGGATTGGTGTCTTGACTGCGTCGTAGAGGGACTTGGAGTCCGTGATGCACAGGAAGGGTAGCTGTGCAACTTCTTCCTGCCAGCGCCTTGCTGACAGAGACAACCCACGAGCTTCCAGGATCAAGACACGGAACCAGTGTACAGAGCCAAGACCACGACCAGAGGCGCTAGTAATACTGCATCTCCCACGCGATCAGGTGGAACGCAACCTGCGTCCAGCAAAATGCTAAAGCAACAAAGGAATGATCCTCAGATGAAGCTTCATACTCATATCATCTCATATCCAAGAAGGTGACATGTACATGATTTCAACAAATGTAACATTTGCAAATGTTTCAAACCATCTTTACCACCCAAAACAAACCCCGTAAATTCAGGTAGTGGTCGATGTCCCTGATCGCCAACTCGAAGAATAGCGCTGCCAATCGTTGAGCATTTTCGATCACCGACCCTGCTGAAGTCCAATGCAGCTCCCGAGGAAGAATGCCAACGCTAAGAGCGTAGGCGCACAAGATGCAGGCAATCAAACTTTTGTTGCGCTAGTCGGGATCGATTGGCAGGGTCCCCGGGAGCTCGGCCCATGTTCACCTTGTGAGTGTGGTCTCTATGGCAAGTCACGGTCAGGGCCGCTGCAATCTGCGAATTGTTGGTGAGGAAGCCTGATCGTTTTCTCACAGGATTACCGGCTGTGCTTACCAATCCAAATTGACATTGATCAACTCTGGCCAAATAGTTGTCGTTTCTAGCAAGCAGTTGTTGAACACATTTCTCACTCCACGAACTGGCTCCCCATGGATGTTCAAACACATACTGTGAAGCGTCCGAGCACGCCTCTGTTCGATATCGAGTATGTATACTCAACTGCAAAAGAGTACTGAACATGGTACATGGTGGTGCCAACAAAACGAGCCCAGGTCGCTCTGTATGTAAATACTCACGCGCATGCTGCTGCGCTGCTTTGCCCAAGAGCATCACCGCAGAGCTTTTCCAGTTCATTTGATTTTCCCGGACGCGCAAGGACCCCAGAACTGAAATATTTGATGTCGGAATGGGCCAACGCGGCAGAAGGGCAGGTGTTTGATGGCAGAGACCTGTGGCGCAGATTGGGCGCTACACTCAGCTAGATGGAGCCTGGGCCAAACGCCGCAGAGCGCTCCAAGTGCCTTCTATCTTCAATTTGCCAGTCACCCTGGATGGAAATGAAACAAAAGAACGATGCAGTACTCAGTCATTGGTTTGCTCTGTCATTCGGGCAATGCGCACCAGAGCGGGCATTTTTATGCCCTTTTCTTTTCAGAGAACTCTACTGGATTGTAGATGATGGCTCCTCCCCAAGAGCCATCCCAGTTCTCAGTGAGAATGTAAAAGCTCAGATTGCGCAAATCTGGGCCATACCCTCCAGTGTGCTTTTGCCTGCATCACTCAAGAGTGATTTTCCCACAGGCAAGTCGAAAGGAAGGGAAGAGGAAGAAACTGCGGCTAAGCGCAGGTGCCAAGAAGGCATCCACTTCGACTTTGCCAACGTGACCAACCCCGGCCAAAATGTCAGGCAGTGGTTGATGAGCAGGGAGAGAACTCCCATCTTCATTGCTGAGACGCACCTTGGCCAAGAAGATCGCGAGAAGACGCTGCAATGGATGAACGCGAGAGGCCTAGGGGCCATGGGTGCACCGGCTGCAGAGAGTGCCAAAGGAGGCGCCAACGAGGGTCCTGTACCCGCTGCATTTGCATTTTCATTTTGCCCATAAACAGATTGTAGAGGGCTGTGGATGGTTCGCCGTCACGTGGAGTTTTGAACAGTTTGACGTGGTCATCGTCATGGCTTACTTCAAATGCGGGGAGGGCATGCAAGGGCACACCAATGCGCTCCCTTGGTCCGGACTGCTGACTTGTTTCTGGCCTCCAGAAACCTGTGGTAGTCACGGGGGACTTCAATGCCACCTCTGAAGAGCCCAGGACTACAACAATGGCTCAGATCATGCAGGTCCAGGTAGTAGCAACCGGCGAAGAACTTGCAACGCCGGAAACGAGTTGGATTGGGCATTGGTGTCGACCTCCTTGGCGCCGGATGTTCAGGTGAAAGCCAACTGGATGGTGTCCTTTCGGCCTCATGCAATGCCCACCCCTACAATAATAACACCAACAAATAGGGGCGAGTGAGGTGCAGGTATAGTGGTTGGCTGAGACTGCCAGCAGCCTGACCCCCCACTATGGGGAGGGGCACGATCCTGACCCGCTCTGAAGAGGAGGCAGCTTAGCTTTCTGGGCACACGTTGAAATCAGACTGCAACAGTGCCTTGATCAGACAAGTCGTGAGCCCAAGTACAAGGCACGTTTGCAGACATTGGGTTGGCGTTTAGCTGAACATTGGCGCCCAGATGCACGAGTCACGATAGAAGGTTTCCACATGTTGTTTGAGATGCTTTGGCGCCAGCGTGATGATGAGCGCATCCATGTCTTGCTCAGCTACGCTAAGCAGCAACGTGAACTGCACCAAACCGAAAGCTTCGCCCTGGAAACAGAAGAGTACAGACAATGGATGAGCCAAGCCACGAGAAGGGGCTGCAGGGGCCTGTTCAGGACATTGAGAAGGGACGAGATGCCATATTTGCGACCTTTTCAAGACCGCCCAAGGGCGGAAAGAATGCCGCACCACAGCGTATACAACGTGGCCACAAGCGCAATCGGCCTCTCAATGACACTGGATTTGGCAGCGTTGCAATCAGCGAGGCACCCCATCGGCTGGGTATCATGGCCTGTTCCTCGATCTGTTGCAGTAGTGCTTTCAAATCCGTCATGGCTGCATAGGGCAGGGCTTTCAAAAAGTCAAACCCAACTCCGTCCAACCCAGGTGCTTTGAGCGCCATCTGTTTGATGGTGTGCCACAGGTGTGCCTCTGTGAGCGGCGGCAACAGGGCTGATCTTCTTGTCCTTTCTTGATGAGCTGGTCCATGCAGAGAATCCGAATCTGCTCTGCTTGCGCTTGCCAGATAGCTCCCCATTGCTCAACTCTGCTGAGAGCCAGAAACGCTCAAACCAAAGCGTGGGACGGAATGCCTGCAAGTCGCCCTGAAGAGAGCTTTCATGACCGAGGACCATCAAGCTCACAAGCGCACTGTGGTGTCAGTGCTACTTGACATGTCCAATTTCTACGACCGCGTCCAGTAGGAGCAATTGGCTTGATCATATCCGGCTCTTCATGCTGCTCTGGCCATGCAAGTATACTGTGGCAACCGAATTTTGGAGGCTGAAGGTGAAGCGTCCGAACCATTGTGGACAAAGAATGGAAACTTGGCTGGAGACCCACAAGCGCCGCTAGCTGCCAAAGTATACCTCCACCGAGCCTTGAAGGAGTTCAGCAGAAAGTGGATTGATGAGCTCAGCTTTGATGTTGTTGAGCGTGATCCAAAGAATGCTGTCCGCGTTGCAGTTCAAGCATATGAACTTGTCAGGGCTGAACTTGAGAAGGGCAATTTGAAGGTATCGTCACGCAAGACAGGAACTCATGAGCTTCCATGGACGGAAGCTCTCCTGCAAGCATCTTCTGGATCAGAGTAGTCTTGCTTTCAGGGCCACTTCATTGCCACCCTTCAGAGTGACCGTGGCCTTCCCCGGGCATGCTTCTTCTTTGACCTCAAGCAGATCAGCATACTTGAGGTGTTTGGTAATGCGCTTGCTGCATTGTTGGCACTGGAGCCCCCTGAGCACTGGCTGCCATTGGTGCCCATGTGCCTCACTGCTGTCGCCAATGTCCAAGAACAACTGAGTCTTCCTGTCTCTGGCTTGTTTCCTTTGCTCTTTCCCTTCCACTTTGGCCTTGTGAGGGAAATGGGCCTGGTCTGCCATCAAATGCTTGATCCTCTGGATAGCCAGAGGTGCAACACGGGCATACCGCGGGTCTGTGATGCGGACTTCACCTTCCACTTCACTGCGTCTAAGAGACAGCGCTGTCTCCTTTGCCACTTTCGTGGCATCCTTCATTCTGGACTTGACCGTGTAGAAACCAGGTGGCAGGTCGTTGATCTGCTTGAGGCTCACGCTCAAAGGCCGGACTCGGCTGGGTTGGTCACGCGTGACCAAATTGTTGAGGCACAGGAATACTTCACGGTGTTTGGCCTGAACCCATGCTTCCCAAGTTCTAGTGGACAGGACCTGGACCATGATTTGCCTGGACAAATCTACACACGCAATCAATCTCAAACCATAGAACCATGCTCGCCCCAATAACTGCTTGCCAGGGAGGACCGTGGTGACTGCGCCCTTCCGATACAATTCTCCATCAATGCGCGTGCGGTGAACCAGCGCCACGCACTGGTACGCGAAATGCCTATGGAGGCGTGCTTCATCCTGAGTGGTCCACGACCCCCAGGCTTGAACGGCAGCACCACCTGTGGATATCTCGTATCTGGGCAACTCAAATAGCCCTTGGGACAAGAAATCCAAGTTGATGCACTCCTCAATCTCTTGCTTGTCTTCAGCGTCCATTGACGGGAAATGCTTCTGCGTTTCTGGGCAAAGCCAGATGACATGCACCACAGTGGCTGCTTGTTTGCAATGTGGGCAAATCATATGACTGCCTTCTTGGCCATCAGCCATCTTGTTGAACAAAGAGCCTGCAGGTTTGTAGGGCAACACTGCTATGTTTTGGCAGCTTGCAGTCCAGCCGGCGCCACGAACGGGATCCAATCTAACGGTTGTTGTACTTCTTGCAGATTGGAGCGCTTGTTCAACTTCATCACCGTCTCCCACTTCTGCGCTCTGTCCAGCTCTTGTTTCAAGAAAAGCCAGTCCGCGCGCATGTTCAACTTGCAGTCAGGTTCTCCATCGTGCCCTGGTTTGGTCCATTCATCGTACCTGTCTGCGCTCCATCCATGGTCCATCAGGTAGCACTGTAGGGCGGCAACCGGACCTTTGGCATTCGGCGCGTCGCCATGGGTATTGAGCTTGCTGCAGCCGAGTTCGATGGTATTGCCAAGCTTTGTCTAGGTCTCTCTGCAAAGCTTCCGGCCTTTCCAAATCCTTCGGCGCAGTTTGACTTGATCAACAAAGGCCCCATAGTCCGGATCCCTATGCCTGGGCTGCGTGTCATACACAATGTCAATGTTGCCTGTTTTGCGCGCGCCACGGATACGCCTTCTCACCTGCGGCGCTAGCCCCATGGCTTCACGCCCCCAGTTTGCTCCCGCCAAAACGTTGCCTTTGTACAGCCACAGGCGGATCGCTTTGGTTGGGATCTTCAACGTGTTGGAGCTTTTTGTTCTTTCTGGCCGCTTAGCCTCTTCTCTTCTTCGGCGAAGCTGCCACGCAGTCAATGCCAAGGTCCCGCAGCATGACATCGTGGACGGTGAGCTGGTCCTTTAGCCGCCTTCAAGCCTCTGAATTGGAGACCACGAAGCAGCCCGCAAACCAATTACATTGTCTGCTTTGCGAAACACAGCAAGAGAGAAACTCCAGAGCATGGCCTGCCAGCCATGCTGGAACCAGATGCATCAGGAGGCAAGGGCACCCCACACATGAGTTGTGGCGGAAAGGTGTCTGCCGGAAGTGCCAAGCCCATTGTGTGGCACAAGGTGGAGAAAAGTGGACACCCAGCAGAGCGGTGTTGAAAAGGTGCGGAGGTGACGACAGTCAGCAACGACTTCCGGCACTGTTCAAGGCCCAAGCGGCCGATTGAGCCTGCGGAGTAAAAGAGACGAGGAACAAAGAATAGACTGTAGTGCCCGAAGCAGCACCAAACGGGAAACACATTTGCTGACCCATAGCCATGGACCCTCGAGGGTCGTTTTTGATATTTCTATTGAGGGTACTCTATATGTGGTTATATAAACCATTGTTTTTGGGCAAATAAACGCTGGGTACCTTGATTTTATACAGACCAATTTATAGAGAATCAGCAATGTCCGCTGCTTTATCAGGGACCCCTGGGGCCCACAATAGAATTAAGGCACTTGCTCTATGTTCTCAACTTTATCGACCTGATATGGCTATTGGAGTGGGTAACTCTAGAGTGGACCACCTCGAGAGAGCATGTGTTCTCAAAAGGTCCAGATTGCAACCGTGAGGGGTGTGATTCTATATTCTGAAACTTGAAACCTTTTGTTCCTCCTCTGGGTGTCTAGGTTTTATAGTAAAACACTGGGGCGCACAAATCAGATGTATAAAGTAACCACCCCAGAGGGGGTAGGGGAATTCCTACCCCTATGAAGAAATTTGACAGAAGATGAACACGAAAGAAAATGAATGAACCGCAGTGAAACCCAGTCCTAAAAACAGACCAAGAAAGAGTGAGCGGGTGTGCTGTTTGATTTGTGCATCTGGTGGTAGCAGGGCAGGAGCTGTCTGAAAGGCAGCCTTTTCTGTTTTGTTAGCAAACGCACTCGGTGTCCTTTTTCGTTCATTTTCTCTATGCAGTTGAAGCCTGTCAAAGGTTTGGTACTCGCTGGAGTCTGAGGGCCAGACGAGGTTCATTCGATCCAATGCTGGCGCCGCCCATCCCTCAGATGTAAGTAAGCCTTTGCAAAGGAGGTGAGAGGAATCGAGAGCAACCCTTAGCACATCGGGGTACATGGTCATAACACCTGCAGACTTGCGATGAATCTTGGAAACATCGGCCTCGGCTACTCCTGGCGGCAGGCCGAGCTGTGGAAAACATGGAAGAATAGATTTTAGAGAGATGCTGGTTGCAACGGCAGGTTTTTCTTTCTGTCCACGCTGGAAGACCGCGGCTGGCGCGGTAGACTTTACCAGACACAGGCCTTTGCAACAAGATGCCAACAATAATTTATGAGAATGTTTATTCAGCCAGCGTCTGCAGAACCTGCACCATGACCAACATCAGGGCAAAAGACTCTGTGCCAAACTCAGTCATATCATATCATATCATTGAACAGCACAAACTTGCACACATCCTACCCGCTTATCACGCGCCGTATTGCCTATGCATTGCTAGATCACACATGTTTTGAGGCTCTTATTACACTTTAGAATTGCAGCTAAAATCAATCAAGCTGCTTGCAGGTCAGCTACAATATTACACTGGACGTGCTTGGTCTCAGGCTAGTTGATGTTCAACAGCTGGCACGTTGTTGTGGATAGAAACTTGCTGGTCAGGAGCATCAGGGAGTCCTTATTTCAAGATGACATGAAGCTCCAAATTTCGCGACTTTGGCACAATTGGCACCACATCCAACAATTTTGAAGTCAGTGCGTCCGTTGTTTGTAGGTCGTACTGGACAAACAGCGAGATGTCCACGCTGAGCTTGGATCGAAGCCGCGTACGGAAGGGGCAGCTCGGTTTGGCATTTGCCAGAGATTCCTTTACTTTGCCCGGTTCGACCGAAAAAACGACACCGAGGTTAAATGGCAACTCCTTGGACCGTACCTTTCGGGGCGAGAAGGCGACAGGGGGGTAGGACTAGAGACTGTCGCTTGATAAATTGTTTGTCATCTTGGTCAGTGGTAAATGTTGTGAGAAGCCTTGCTAAGTCTAAGTCGTTCCTCAGGTTGAAGCAGAAAGGTTCAAGCAGCGGGCGAAGGGTTTGCTTGACTTTCAGGTGAGAACTCGCTTTCTTGGCATTCTTTGAGCTTGCAGTTTATGATATATATATATATATGAATGCATTTACATGAAGTGCTTACTGGAAGAAGCAGGTTGAATGCTTTGTAAATTTGGTTGCAAAATGGTACTGGCTCTAATCACCTAGCAACAAGTTTTTGCATGTTTGCATGCTCTTGCTTTCCCGTTGCTGCTTTGGCACAAGTTTTGTGCTTTTTGCCTTTGCGTTTTTCCTCCTGATGTCGTGACCTTAACAACTCAGTAGAATAGATCTTTGTAAGCCTACCTACAAAATCATTTCACCGGCCTCTGCACTGAGGTCGCAGACATTGAAGAGAGAGAGGAATCATCGTGCATGGAAGCCAGATGCGGCATCTTGTCCTAGTGTTTATTTGCACGTTCGGTTTTCTGCCACCCCATGCTCGTTCGTTTCTAAGTTTTGACATTTGCTGATATTTTGATGGAGAAGATTCGCCAATTGTACCGCGTTTTTTTTCCTCGAGATCCTAGACTTATTGACATAATATGCTTGAGCATCGCTAGCCCACAGAAAGTTTTACACGGGACAGCTTCTAAAGCATGGTGAAATGCAGGAGAGTCCAGATAAGAAAGCGCACATTAAAGGATAGAATGACATCGAGTAACTGAAGAGGCAAAGAACAGAGCAAAGGCAAAGTAAAGAGTGCTTCCTTGGGCAACTCTTCTTTCATAACTATCTTGTGCCTTTCATTCCGGTCACATTCTCCTTGAGTACTGGTAGCATTGCATCTCAGACTTTTCTAAGGCGTCAGTAGCCGTGATTGGATGTGCACTCGCAACTGTCTCTGCAGTTCGATCAAGACATGCTTCTTGACTCTTCAAAGTTAATGCTAAGAAGATTCCGCAGTTGTGCGTTGAGTTGTGTCATTTCTTTTTTCATCGGTAACTTTGGCCTGGCCAAATTGGAATGTTGCTCGAGGAGTTTGCATTTGCTGGACCCAGTGGTGGACGACATGCCTACCCTGCAGCAGCTCGAATGCATTTCAAGACTGCCAGCGGTGCCCTCGGCCGTGCAGCCTTGAGGTTGTATCTCAAGCTGCTCCAGCGACCTCTGCCGGAAGGGTGAGGAACCTGGTCCTTTTGAACTCTTGCTGCGTTTTGACGTCGTGGTCATTCCCAATTCCCAAGCCTTAAAATCTTGCCTTTCTTTAAACTCAGACGTGTTCCCAAAAGCTGCTGCCAGGTACTTCGAAGGGTTCAGGATTGTTCCGTCCCTGCCATGTTCGCTCTGACTGGTGCAGCATTTGCACAACGTCTAAGAGGACTGAAGCAGCACTTCAAAGTGTTTGAAGTCTTGTTTCCCAGCAAATTGTGCCAGGAGCAAGAAGCTCTGCAACTGCTCTCCGCGCGCGTGGTGGGGCCATTTGGCTCAAGAGTTAATTTCTCTTGAGATGCAGATGAACTGCGATTGACTGGATTGTTGAGCTCAGCATCAAAAAAATGAGCAAGTTGCCCAGGCCGAAGATTACTACCAGGTCTTGGGTGTTAGCCGGGATGCGTCTGAGAGGCGGACGAGCTTCTTTGTGAATGCACATTTGCTTTGTGTTTATGCAACCAATGTATTTGGCATGAAATGTATGTCAGACATTCCTGTGTACTTACTTCTAGGGATTCTCATGCGGGTTCATGACAACTTGTCGGGAGAGTAGATAAATGAAGATAGATTCATAGGCAGATAGAGAGAAAGTAGATGAATGAAGAAGAGATACAGAGATAATGAAACTCAATGATGGATACTAAGGTACATTCGGCCAGAGTACCCCCATAATCCCCCATATATATTCCATTTTATGTTTTGCGCAATTGTTTCACTATGGCACTGAGAGCACTCCGAATGCCAGGGATCTCAAAACCGCTTTCCGCAAGCTTGCGCGCCAATGGCATCCTGTGTATTCCTCAAGTTGATCAAATGATGAAGCTTCGGGTTCTCATCAAAAGATTGAAGTTATCACGCTTTGATTTCGAAACTTACCTTTTGCCAACGATTTCTGGTGGAAGTGTCTTTGCCTTACCACGGAGCTGGTACACAAATTTTGATAGGAACAGGTTAAATTGGACACAGCTGGCTGACATCATTTTTTGGCTTGGCCAAGGACGTGAACAAGGAGCCTGGTGCGCAAGAAAAGTTTCAATCGATAGCAAAGGCATATGAGGCCGTTTGAGTTTCTTGTGTCTTTCTGGTGTTTCATTGGATCGTTTTTATTGATTGTTATATATACAGTGTTTAGTTTAGGCTGTGAGTAGTCGCAGGGGAAGGTAGTAAGATGAGCTTACTGGCAAGAGACAGTTCTACATGCAACGCAGAAGAACCCTCACTGTATGAAACGGTTCCAGCTTATATATTCTTTCTCGGTGCAGGTCCTTTCAGATCCACAGAAACGACAAATGTACGACCAGCTTCTGGAATGCACATAGTGTTATGTTCGGATCGATTTTCGTATTTCAAACAGTCAATCACACGACTTATACGTTTATTGTATATGCATGTGACAGAGTGACACATACATTTGTACAATTGATGGCTCAACCAGTCCTTGCTAGAGCAAGGCAGTTGTGTCCAAGGTGTGAAATTCTTCAACAGGAGCACAGCTCTTTCCCTTCCTCCTCACATCTTTAGACCTTTCTTTTCCTTTCATCACTTCCATCCATGCTTTTCATGTTCGAACTGTCGATTTTGAATCCTTAACAACTCAGGTTTGGAGAGGCCGGTGAGAGGCTTAACGAGTTGTAGAAATTGGCCTTGGTTGTGGCATAACTTGTTGTACACTTAGGTGTCAGTGGCATGGGTGGCGCTGGTGGCATGGGTGGAATGGGTGGCATGGGTCTAGAGGATCTTTTGAGCCAAGTGCCTCTTGGATTAACCAATGGATTTGCCAGAAGGGTTGCTGAAGTACACAAGCTCTTTTGCATTGAAAGCGAGAAACCAAGAGTTTGCATGTGTTCTTTCACCCGTCGTCACAAAGCGCAATCCTTCATGCATATGAGCAGCTTGGAAGGCGGAACACAAAGCAAGTGGTGCAGAATGCAAATGCAATGCAAAACAACATACAATGCAATGCATACAATGATGTAATGCAATGCATGCTGCCTGCAAGGCATCTAGCTGTGCCGGTTAAAGGTTTTCAGGGTCGAACCACCTAATTCATTATGGACAGTAATATATAATACTATATATATATATATAAACTAAATTACAAACATATTTAAGCTGTTTGGACCGTTCGGACAGCATTTTCTGCTTACCTTGTTTTACAAGTCTAAATGCTCGCTTGGTACTATTGGTAGCTTTCTGTCGGTCACCCTCCACTCTACAGACAAGCTGGCCCGCAATTTGTCATGGCACTCGGAAACACACTCCGCAGTTGCCACAGGGTTCCCCGAAATTTTGCCAGCGGCAACGCAGCAAGTAGAAGGCCCACGGCTCGTATCCAACCTTGTGTTGTTGGACTGCATTTGCCCCCGATGGAAAGAGTTATTGGAGTTCTTACTTCAAGCATACAAAGAGGTGCCTGTGCGAGCTTTGGGGGCCTGGGTGCCGCTGCTGCTGCTGCTGCAAGGTGCCGCTGCCAAATGTCGAAGGCCGTGCGCTTGGGAGCCTCGGTGCTGGTGCCACTGCAGGGTCCATGGCTGTGTGCGCTTTGGAGCTTGGGTCGTGCCGCTCCGGGGCGCCGCTGCAGGATGCCGGTGCTAGATGTGTAAGATATGGCAGTGTGCGCCTTTTGGATCTTGGATGCTGCTGCAGGGTGCCGCTGCCAGATGTCAATGGCTGGGCTTGGCTGTAACGTCGAAAGAGGCACAAATGGCAGCTGGTCGCTGGCCATGCAACAGCTCTACGGCCTGGTGTAGATACATGTATTTACTGCAAAGCAACCTCTGAACGCGTTTCAAAGTAATGAATTACTTAATTACTTCAAATCTCTTAATCTCTCAAGGTTCGGCGGCATGGGCGGCATGGGCGGCATGGGTGGCATGGGCGGCATGGGTGGCATGGGAGGCCGACGACAGAAAAAGAGGGGGCCACAAAAGGGAGCCGATTTGCCATTTGGCTGCATCTCTTTGTGAGTTTTCAGCTAGTATGACTTTCAGGAGCCAGATAGTTGCAGTCGGCATATCGTCAAGAAGGGGCACATATGTTGGAGTGCAGTGATTTTGGATTTGGGTTTCCACATGCATCAATTCTCTTGATTTGCCATGCCTAGGCAGCTTGAGGTCAAAATACCTTTCCTGTGCTGCCCATAGTTCGTCAGTGCTAAAAAGCAAGCTGGAGTGCACAGTCCTATGATGGGCATGTGTGTGTGTGTGTGGGTCATTGCCATCTATTTGCAAAGAGAAACCACCCGACCCGAGAGAAGACCTGACTGACGCCACATGAGGACCGCATGCTTTGGCGGTGAGGTGAAGGTGGACATACGGCGCGAAGAGAAACTTGGACCAAATGATTCGAAGTTTGCATTTGGGTGACAAACTATTTATATAAGGGATTCGCTTGACACAATTTGGGTAGTAATGCAAGACTGGTCTGACATTTGCTTCGTGCAAGGACTTGCAAGACTTGCAAGGGAGAAGGTACCTCTGGCACAGGAGCGAACTCTTGGGTTTTTTGCTTGGCTGGAGCATGTGGAAGGTGCATTCATAGTTTGACTGGATGCAGGATCAACAGTTTGCAAGCAGTGTAATGGCAGTGGAGTAGTCTCTGGGACGCATTATATATATATATATAAGACTCCTTTTGGCAAATGAAAAACTGATAGTTTGTTGTACCTGATCGCAAAACAGCAGCTGAACGCCATATCACCGTCACGTAGCAAACGAAGAGCAGGTTTGCACACGCCACTGATTGCTCTGATCGTCTTGGTTGGACTATATAAATATAGACAGACAAACAAACTTGTGTTTGAGGTCATGCAAGTCATGCAAACACCCTTTGGTGTGATGCAGACCCAGCAGGTGTGCTGTGCGTTTCATGTCTGAGCTTTTGATAAAATGATATGGGTGCAAGCCAGAATCAAAGACGAAGGGACCACAGGCAATTTCTTTAAATTCTAACCTACTAGCGATGGCCTCCAACCTACTAGCCATGGCCTCCAACCTAGAAGCGATGGCCTCCAACCTAGAAGCGATGGCCTCCAACCTAATAGCGATGGCCTCCAACTGGCCTCCAACCTAGAAGTGACGGCCTCTAACCTAGAAGCGATGGCCTCCAACCCAATAGCGATGGCCTCCAACCTGGAAGCGATGGCCTCCAACGTACTAGCGATGGCCTCCAACCTACTGGCTGTGGCCTCCAACCTAGAAGCGATGGCCTCCAACCTAGAAGCAATGGCCTCCAACCTAATTGCAAAGAGTCAGCAGGTATTGGATTCTCGGTAGTTGGATGCAATTAATTCTGATCGCTGACCACAGGTCTGCCCCGCTTGCGGTGGTGATGGCATAGATCCATCTTGTCTTTGCTCAAGCTGCGGCGGGAAGGCCTTTAGTGCCTGTCAGTATTCATATCTGACTCAACCATGCTGCATGAGTTATATAATAGTTGTATAAACATAAATATGTAAGAGCCTCACTTGATGAGGAAACCTTGTTCCCTTTGGGGCCTTTATGCGATATTTGTTGAATGGCATTGGCACTGCAATTGCTTTGTCGCCAAAGCCGTGGTCCTGTTGTTTGTTTGTTGCCACTTCCTGCCCTTTTCTTGCCATATCCTTTGAGAGCTTGCCATTTCAAAGATTCCGTTCACAACCAATGCCACGATGCCAATGTATCCATTTGGCCAAACTGTGGCTACAATCAAACAGTGACTTCGTCTGTCAATCAGTAACCGCCCAGCAAACGCTGCTTCTGTCTCTCATGAACGTCTTTAATCCAATTGCTGTGCCCCTTTATCACAAATTGAGTTCTGGCTATGTCATCCAGCATACACTGTGGCTCAAGTGTGTGCCACAATCGTCACAGCACCTTCCACGCAAACTTGAACCTGTTCTGAACGACCCAGGTGAATTGTTTACATTCACACTGACTTCACACTCTGTGCAAGGATATTGGCCTTCTGACTTCGGAGCTCGCATAACAAGCAAGACTGAATGCCCTAAATCGACACTGATGACATGTCCACAAAATAACACTATATACCTCTGGTCCATCTCGTGGATGACCAAGTTGGAGCAATTGCCGATATTGTAACATGATGTCACAGTTTGAGTCTGGCGTTCCATGCCTCAATTCTTCTAGAGTAAATTTGTTTTGGTGCCGTGGAGATGTTGTGAAGTGGAATTGGTGTAACAAAGCATCGTGTGTCTGTTTTCTTTGTCTTGGTGTACCAAAAGCAATTAGAAAGGATGATTTCGATGCCTTGCTAGGGAACAGTACCTGAAAGGCAACAGGTGACCGTGAAGGCGGGGAACTTTGGATGAAAAGCTTCAGCGTTGTCGTTGTCCAAACTGAGCAGTTTCCGAGAACATTTTGATTCGTTGCTGGCCAGGTTCCCGCCGGCTGCAACAATGGATACTTGCACATAAAGCAGATGTCTCCATTGAACAACAGGATGTACACCTTTAGTTTTGGATTGTGGGGAGTGTGTCCAGATTATATGACTTGATGTTTCCTTTGTCAAGGAAATCAGCTTCGCCTTCGAGGCGAAGGGGACAAGGGGCCGAAGAAAGGCCCAAACGGTGATTTATACATTCAAGTGAAGGTAGAGCACCGTGGCTCAATTGAGATTTATACTTGAGAGAAGTAGAGCACACACACACACAAGCATACTTGTTTGTTTGATTTGTCTTTGCCTGAGGCAGAACGATGATTTTATCCGTGAGGATTTCGACATATACACAGAGAGCCAAATCAGCGTCTTTGATTCCATTTTGGGAACATCAATAAAGGCCGATGTGGAGCCCCTTGCCACTTTGCCTATTCTGTTGGGGGCTTCTTCACACGCAGGTGAAAACAATTGACGGCGATGCTGACATCAAGGTGCCAGCAGGTGAAGAGCCGAGAACCAACTTTTTTTGGCCCAGTTAAAGCTCGTTTTCGCAACCACATTCTTTCAAGTTTCTGTCGTCAGTGTATACAAAGTATATTTAGATAGAGAGCGGCACGCCATGGGCCTTATGTTTAGATAACTGTGTGTGCTTTCGAAGAATTCGGCCGCCGCGCAATGCTGGACAATACATTTTCAAGACTCACACAAGATCTACCATTCTTGCACTAGCAGGTTGCAGCGAATGCGCACTTTCTAGCTCCAACAGGATGTTTGCACACCCATTTGGATGCTACAACCAAGTGCAGAAACAACTAGTAGTTGACATTCCGCATCTGACGCAATAGCTGCAAAGAGTCTGGACGAGTAGGAAGGAGTTGAGGCCACGTGGGCCAAGACTTAGTGCTCAAGGTTTTAGGGTCGCGGCCTTGACCGTTTGGTTCGTGTGCATCGTCTGCGTGGAAACATGTTTTGATCGTCTGTCCGGTATATCCCCATGATTTCTGTCGGTGATTTGCAAGTGTTGCATTTGCAGGTTTGCCGGCACATCATTATATATATATAGTTGTGTAGTATACTTCCAGATTTGCAGCACAACTGATCAAAGTACTTCCTCAAACTGACAACTCATCGATCAACATTTTACACTAAGTGGACAATTGCCCCTTGGATGACTCTACAAAGAGGTGGTTTCCACTTCCATGACTATGTAAGGGAGTGCAAAACCTTCGTGGACAATTTGTAGTCTTCAGGATGTTGATCCTTGCTTTGGCATGTCTTTGAGTCCATAAGCGTGTGCCACAAGGAACCACTTCACACCCCTATTGTTGCTGCAACCAATCCTGCACCTTAAAAGCTTCATATCAGGCCATCAAACCTTCAGTTTCCCTAAGATCTAGGATCCACATGCATAGTGCGAGCGCTTCTTCAAGGAAGCTCCCCCCGCCGCCTTTAGGGCGGCGGGGAAGAAGTGTGAGCTATCCTGCGTCCTAGGTAGTAGCTACTTAAGCTACTAGCTACTGTTTTCTTCTACTAGCTACCTCTAGCTACTACCTCCCTCTACCGGCCTAACCCCCCCGGGATTCAAAAAGGGCTCCTGGAATCCACAGTTTGACTCCACCGAATTGTGGGGCCAGCATCGCACAAGGCAACACAAAGAGTGACCAAAACTAACAGAGGTAGAACATGCTGGCCTGTGTCTGACAGGACTCAACAGATTGTATAACATGTTGTGCGTGGACATACGTATGTCTATTCTAAATTAGCAGGGACACATGACCACTTCTACAAAGTCAGAACTGCCATGTTCTTCAAACAGTCTCTCCAAATCCTACAAAGCCGATAAGATCCTACCCATGGTGGCATTTTGGAAAGCAAGAGGTTTTGCGCAGTACTCATTCATACAGACAACAGAAGAGCACAGCGTTTTCATCCCCGTATAACTTTCCAACACTTTCCCACTACTGTCGTGGGAATGGCGTGACCCGCAGTATGTATTGTATAATTTAGTTGCTCAAATAGATATCCTCCACTGACTCGTGGCGCGGAAGAGTTTTCCCTGTTGCCATGGGTGCTTATATGAAGCGTTCTTCTTATTTTTGTGGACTTAGCTTCTCACATTGGGCGATTTGTGTTTGCTTGTGCAATTGTGCAATTTGTGTTAAGATGCCCTGCTTTGACTTAAAGTGATCGTGGTGTTTGGCCAACCCCCTCAGCTTGTAGCATACTGTACACCTATTTTTTAACTTTTGTGGTAAATAACATGCATTATGAAGCACGACACTGCACACATGTGAACTGTCGGGTGGAAAACGGCAGGCCAATGTTGTCTTGACATGTTCAATAAGGCACACGTTAGTTTCCCAGCCTGGCTCAGATTTCCAAGGTACACAGCCTGAGACCAGGCTACGAATCCGGGGAAGGGGCGTTCCCAAGCTCGGCAAGCCGCAGGACTGTCCTCAGGTAGATCAGAGGGACAAGAACACAAAGACATTTGACTACAAGCTAATAGCAAAAGTAACCTAATAGTGATTGCCTCCAATGTACTAGCGATGGCCTCCAACCTAAGAGCACTGTCACAGACACCTTTACATACGTTGACTTTGGTTCATTGCTTTTTGCCTTCACCACGAGGAGCGTGGCGACCACTACATCACAATCAAGGTCGAAGTCCCGCGGCAAGGTACTCTGTCTGAAGATGACCTCAAGAAAGTGACAGAACTGCGGGATGCAGTTGCACGGTAACATCGGTAGCACTGGAATGCTACTATCCGGTATTGCCTAAACAGGCCCTTGTAGCACCAGTGGATATAGTTGCCCAATGCCCAGCGTCGGAACCGGCGCCATTCCATGAAACGTGGAGTCAATTACTGTATTTTTGCCTATTCGTCAGCAGAAGGTCAAAACCGTAGACTTATGTATTAAAGCCATAAACAAGGATAGCTGATGACCTTGTGCTGAGATACAGTGCACTTTTCATCCGCGCAAGTCACAAGTCGTATGACTTTAGCAGATACGGTGATAGTTTGCAGACATGCAATGAGCAACACTTCTTGATTGAACTCCGCATTTGGGAAAAACTCTGCAGGTCGCATAGATAGAAATGAATAGAATGTCTTCGGGTGCAGGTGTTGGTCAAAGACTTGACAGAGCAACACCATGCCTTTCATGACTGGGCGGCTTCAGCCCAGTTAGCAAGCGCGGCTGCACAGCTTTCACAAAATTTTCCAGGCACAGTCTGCTTCTATTGGACCAATTCGATCCCTAGTGCGCCCTCGCCCCGCACCTGGCAAAATGATGCTGCGTGCAGACTTTCTAGGTTTTCTTCAATTCAGATCGGGCTGACAGGGCCAGTCAACGGATATTCAGGGGTGTATGACCATAGAGCACGCTTGACGAACGCCTCGAATACGCTTGCCAGGAGAATTCTGATGCAGAACAAGTGTCTTGGTATCATTTGTGCGTCGTTGTGCAGCAGGGGTGCAAGTTCATCAAAGGGTTTGACCACCCAGGAACAGGAAGATGCAATACCTTCACCACTTAGTGAATCCAAATCTTCAGCAGCGCTATCACCGCGGGATGAGGTTGGCTCAGGCAGAGTGTCGCTTCAAGAGTTGAGATAGTTTCACACAGTTCAGCATGTTGGGCTTGCTTGCATAATTTCTCTTGGCAGGCGCAATGAAGGTTGTGCTGTCACGTGCTTCAGCTGCAAGATAACTGGCAGATTTTTCATAATGCTATTGAAGTGCCAACACCTTTGGAACTGCATGTAGTTTGCAGAGGGTGGACAGATCACAGTACCTGTTCTTTTGCAGACTTTGTGACTTTGTGGTTTCGACATGGTTCGCTTGTCACTTCAGATGCCGTTGGCTGGAGAGCCTCCCTGCCAATGTACACGGTGCCGGTGGTTCCATATTTGCAAAAGGACCAGCAAGCTTATGATGGTCTTACCTTGTAATCAAGATTTGAGCTCTACTTCTGTTTTTGTGGCAGTTTTTTCTGCTGCTGAGGTCCGGAGCGGATTCCTTCTCGTGATTCTCAATGTACTAGCAGTGTGTTCATTCCGTGTCACTGCTTTTCACCAAGTAAGAGTCCTCTTTGTGGGAATGGGTGGGGAAGCTTGCCTTTGCCAGCGGGTTGGATGCTTCTTCCAGGCATTTGAGGGCCTGGACCCGGTCCAATTACTATATATATATATATGTATATATATATATATGCTACACCCCCCCCAAAACCTACCTTTTAGACAATTTCACTGGTTTTTGCAATTCAATGATTTGGTGAGATTTCAGAACACAAATTGAACAGCACAGCAATGGTAATGCTCATGGCAATGCAACTAGTACTGCTAATGGCCATTCACCCTTGACCTGTGGCAATGCTATGTGGGACCTTGATGCCATTCACCATTTTCCCTGTGACCTGTGAGTGGCTCAAAAAGTGATTCAACTCCTTCACTGGAAGCAGTGTGGGTTCTTTCAAACAATGAAAATGCTCACTCAAAGACTGAATCTTTGCCATGCCAGCAAGTATTGCATGTGGTAACGGAGCAGTTTTTTCCCAGTCTATCGAGTCGGTGAGAGCACCGTACAGACAAGCACCTATGACCTCTTAACTGAGGCATTTTGTTCAAGTGAAAAAGGCGGTTCGCGCTTTGTCGATGAGGGTTATGAGCCCAAATTCGACGGTTTTTTAACTTCCGGCCATGGATCGGGCTCACTCGCTCCCGCCGAAGGGAGCGCCGATGGTGGCCAATCCATGGTGGTCAGATCGGCTGAAGGCCGAGGTGGAGCTCCGGGCGCGAAGACCGGAGAACCTCCCGATCCCACAGGACGGCGTGGATGATGACTGGGAGGAGCGAGAAGCTGTTTCGGTGCGGGACCTCTGGAAAGGGGCACGGTGAAGTGCCACAAGGGGGTTCTCAGGGTGGCAAGATGTTCGTCACACCACCTAGTCATCGTCAAGCAGAAGGCCGTGGTCAGGGACGGCGATCTGACGGAACCATGCCGATGAGCGCCACTCCGACTGAAAAGAAGTCTTTGGGAGGACAGGGCAAGGTCACCGAAGGGGGCCCTCTTCCACCAAGAGTCGACGCCAAGGCTTCAGTTTCGGAGCCTGACCACCTCCAAAGAGCCTTTGAAGCGGAGATGGTCACCTTTTTGAGGGAGCAAAATGAGTTGTTGACGAGTGAGGTCGCTGAACTGAAACGTCAACAAACCATGCAGGGCAGGCTTCTTCGTCGATCCCGTCGTCGTGGGAACGTGTGGATGGTGGGCTGGCTGGATGTGGTGGTGGTGAAAAGGTCACCATGAAGTCCCTGCATGTTGAACCTCCTCAAACCCCGAGAGGGCGAAGTCCCACCAAAAGGGGCCAAAAGGATTTGTCCAAGTTCACACCAAATGGCACGCAAGTGCCACCTGGGCCGCCGCCTTGTGATGTGGATGGTGGTCTGCACCTGCCTTCGTTTCCTGCGCCTGGCAACTTGGCAGAACAGTTGAGAGGGTATGAAGTCGCAGATGGGCGACGCCACCATGGCGACGACCATTGGTTGCCTCTTGGCTTGAGGGAGGGGAAAACCTTTGAGCCGCGGGTGACTCCAGCGGAACTTCGTGCATCTCGGCTGGAACAGGAAGTGGCAGAGCTTCGAAAGACCCTCGAGCGCCTGAAGGATGAAGCCAAGGTTCCGTTTGTGGCCAACTCCCAGGACACTTCTAGTGCACCTCAAAGGGGAAGTTTTGTGGGTCTTCGTGGTCATGATTTCCAAGATTTTCTACCGGGTCCTATGGGCAGTTCTCATACAGTTCAAGGTCATGATGGTGTATGCCCTCCCAATCCTGACGGTGTTTGTCAACAGGATCCATGGGTGTCGGTTCCAGGAGGTCGCAACGTAAGTCCTGAGCCGCCTGGTGGTGGAACTGGGGGCTGTGGTCGTTGGAGAGGGGATGATGGTGTTGGTCATGCCCCACTTCCATGGAATGAAGGCACCGGCAACAGCAAAGCAGAGTTGCCCGAGCTGGCATCGGATGCATCACCTATTGAATTAGGCTGGCGGTCTGCGGCCCTGTGTTGAGGGACATCTCCCAGGTGAGCGCTCGCTGGTGGAATTTGACATTGAGAGAGGCCCAATGCTTCTACGATCGCTGGAAGACAAGCTCGCCTCTCGCTCGGGTGCAAATCAATCCTGGGCTGCCGGATGAGTTGTTGGACGGCCGATACCAGCGCACAGAGCAAAGGGGCGTCAATTTGCTCCTGCGGGCCATTCCGGCCGATCAGCAACAGGCCTTGATCGCCGCCAGAGAGCTGACTTCGACGGCTTTGCTTTTTCGCCTCCTGGTACGATACCAGCCAGGGGGTGCGGGGGAGAAGGCCATTCTTTTGTCGAAGCTCACAGTGTTGGACAAGAGCGGAAGCATCACTGAGTTGGCGGCAGCACTCCGGTCCTGGAGGCAGCACTTCGCTCGAGCTCAGGAAATCAATGCTGTGCTCCCTGATGGAACCCTGCTGTTGAAAGCCTTGGAACCAGCGTGCGCTCAAATCGCCGCCTTGGACACTCAAGCTTCGTTCAGGTTGGCCCAAAGCCGTTTGCAGTTGGGTGTGGATCAACAACCTCACCACCAAGGAGTTTGGCGGTTTAGCCAATGTTTGCTTGCAGAGGCTGAGACCATTGCCTTGATGAGCTCTACGCCTTCGGTCCCTCCATCACCGGTTAAGGTGAAGCAGCTGGAAGCTCCAACCAAAGCTTCCACTCATGGCCCATCTGGTCATGACAAAGGGAAGGGCACTTCGCTGGCAGCAACTCCCTGCAAGTATTTCCGTTCAGAGTCTGGTTGCAAAGCTGGAAAGGACTGCAAATGGTCGCATGCTTGGGATGGTATTGATGACAAGTCATCTCGTTGTTGGATTTGTGGTGGCAAAGATCATCGCAAACAGGGCTGCAAACTCAAGTCGGGCACCAAGTCCGGCAAAGATGGCAAGACCGCCAGTGAACCGAACGGTTCAGGGGGAGGCAAGTCGTCTCTCTCTCTCTCTCTCTCTCTCGCTCTCTCTCTCTCGCTCTCTCTCTCTCTCTCTCTCTCTTCGAATGCTGCCAATGCAACGTCGATTTCCACGCCATCTACAGCTGGTCCATCTTCCACAACTACGACTCCCATGAAGTTGAAGAAGCTGGAGGTTGCGGGGGGGGGGTCAACTTGGTCAAAGCAGTGAAGCTATGCCAACTGATGGAGGTGGAAAAGGTGAAACAGGAGCAACCTCGACGACCAGCGAAGCCCTGCTGCAAGAAGCAACAAAGCTGCTGAAGTCACTGCGGGCTCCTACGTTGAAGGTCATCAAAGTCAGTCAGCTGGAAGCCGGCCCAAACGGCTTGATGGTCCTTCTGGATTCAGGGGCAACACATGCCCTGACACCTGCTCTCAGTTTACAGGAGTGGGAAGGTGCAGTACCAACTCAGGTCACCTTGGCCGATGGGACCACGGATAAACTGCGCCTGAAGGCCGAATCCAAAGTGCTTCTCTCCAACCCGACTGACAGCGAGTTGAGCCAGCCCTGGATTGTTCCTTTAGGTGGCATTGCCGAGCTGGGCTACAGGTTTGAGTGGAAGAATGCCCAGTGCACCTTGTATGATGAGTCTGGACAGGAGCTCAATGTCTTGGTCCAGAATGGATGTCCCATGGTGCTTCGAGAGGTCGGCAAGGCCATGATCGATCGACTTGAACGGCAGCAAATCCGCCTTGTGAGAAAGGCTCAGCTGCTGAAGACTATGTCGCTGGACCCATCCTCAGCGGTGATGCAAGCGCTCCAGCAGTCCACTGAGATGGCCCTGACCTACAAGTTGAAAGCACTGTTTGAGGATCTCCCTGATGACGTGTTGATGAGAGTCATCCCGGACTTGTCCGACATCCACGACTTGGATGGCCAGTTGCTGCCGTGGAATCGGCGAAAACGTCGCCGTGTTGAACGTGCCAAGCAAATTGTTTTGCACCTGTTCTCAGGCCCTGACTCCAAGTACTGGGAACAAGCACTACAGAAAGGCAATGTGGAGGTGCTGTGTGTTGATTTGCAAGCTGAAGTTGCGGCCGACATCCATGATGACATGGTGTTCAAGTACCTGCTGTCATTGGCTGCCTCAGGCCGTGTGAAGGCCCTCATAGGCGGCCCACCTTGTCGCACGGTATCAGCACTGCGGTACCATGATGATGGAGGCCCAGGAATCTTGCGGACTGAGCAGCATCCCTATTGCTTGCCCCACCTGTCCTCATCAGATCAGGCCTTTGTCACGGGGGACAGTGTACTTCTGTTCAGGATGCTGGCGCTCTATGTCTTGTGTGAAGATGTCCGCCATGAATGATGAAGAGCCTCAGACGGCTTTGGCCATCGAGCAACCTGAGGATCCAGCACGATACCGGTCAGCGTCGGAAGTGCAGGAGAAGCAGTTCATGTAAAGCCTACATCGCTGGCGGTGGTGCTCAAAGACATCCAAGCTCTCGATGGTGTTCGGGGGCCCCCAAGTGGAATTCCGCTTGATGAGCCAGGCCGTGATCGACAGGCCATGACTATGCAGGAGCGATGTGAATCCTCCAAGCAATGGGCAGCATGGGCTCCGGGCTTAAAGACAGCTTTGGTGCTGGCTTTGAATGACCATCTTCATCGTGGTGCCATGCCTTCACTCGATGCAGCTTTGAAGCCTTTGGGTCAAGTGGCTTTGGACAGTTGGCGGCAGCATTATCTCAATGATCACATGCCTGCCCGTAGAGATTGCAAAGATTGCGTCCGATCTGCAGCGCGCAGCAAGCCACACAGAAAAATCAATCACCCAGAGGCATACACCTTGAGCATCGATTTGTCTGGCAAGATGGCGATTGGTCAAGACCAGCGTCGACATGATTGCAAGTATATGATGGTTGCAGTCTACACCTTCCCGGTGGATCATGCAGGCAATCTTCGCCATGAGTTCAGGAGCCACACCACCTTCACCCACTCCGGATGATGATGAGTACACACCCACAGAACCGGAAGGTGACGATCCAGGTGAAGACCTTCTCTCAGAAGAGGTCGTTCCGGCTCTAGAGGGCCCGGGGGAGGCGGGTGATGATGCCGCTGTGAAGCGGGGCCAAGCAGCTATGGAGGCTTGGCAAAGTCGAGTTCAAGATACCCAAGACGTCGCGGTGCGCAACGTCACCTTTGTTGAGGTGCTGCCTGGCCGGGCAGTTCACCACATCCTGCAAGCTCTTGCTCGCATCTACGCTCGTCTTCGCAGCTTGGGACTTCCTTTGTATCGCTTGCACTGCGATCGAGCGCGGGAGCTGATTTCTGCACCAGTCCGCCGATGGACGTTGGATAGAGGCATTGTCACTACGCTGACTTCAGGCGACTCGTACAAATCCAATGGTCGCTGTGAAGGAGAGTTGGGTGTAATCAAGAAGCATGTCCGCACGGTGGTCTCCACTTCTGGCTTGGGCTTGGAGCATTGGCCGCTGGTTGCAACGCCGTCTTAGAGGACAGCTTCGCAGTCTTGGTCTGCCTGTTGGACACCTTCTCCAATTTGGCACTCGGGCATATGCCCTGAAGAAGTCGTGGCAGGACAGATACCAACCCTGGCGCGACGTCAGGGATGAGGTCATCATCCTTGGCCCAGCGCTGCAATCCTCACTGACAAGCACCAGTTACTATGTGCAATCGGTGGAGACCAAGCGGTTCTTTTACACTGATGACGTGGTGGTGCCGTCTTCTACGCAGCCTGAGGCCGCCGATGCTTGTGTCTATCTCCCGGAGATTGGGGATCAACCTCCGTGCACTCCATCTTGGGAAGGCCAAATCCCTCGGCGCCGGCTTCGTGAAAAGACTGCGGTGCCACAGTTGTCCATGGTATACATGGAGGGGGAGACCTCCGCTCGTGTTCAAAAATGGCTTTGTGATCATCGTGCATTGTTTGATGAACATGCTCCCAATGACCCTGTCTTGGCCAGTCTCGAAGTGAGCAGCGACAGTTGGACTGTCGAGACGCCTGCAAGGACCAGCAGTGACAGCTGGAACGTCGAAAGGACCTCTAGTGAAGGATCCTCCCAGGGGACTCAGGTGAAGGGTTCAGGGGTGGAGGATTAAATTGGAGGTGAGGAGAAGGAGGAGGCGCCAAACAACCAGGACGGTGGCTCATGCCTGGTGGCCTCGTTACAGAGCAAAGTCCCTGGGAGGATACCTATCACAAGGATCCAAATGATTCAGGCGATGCAGGCGAATCTGGCCGACTATGTGAGCGAGGAGATGAGTCACATTGACCTCACCATGGCGGAGCAGGGTTGTTATGCTGAGGTCGTGTCGAGGGCCATTATGCGCAAGCTTGAAGCCGAAGAGACTTTGCCCCAGTACCAACAGGACCAGGAGGTGTTGAACACCACGGAATTGGAGGAAGAGTTTTTGGTCACCAGAACGGTCAGCGCCCGTGAGGTCCTGGATGACTTCGAGAACTGGGTCCCCTCCATCACCGCAGAGTTTGATCAGTTGGTGCGCACAAAACAAGCGGTGGAACAAATCAGAATCACCAAAAGAAGCCTCCAGGATCGAGCTCAACGTGAAGGCAAGACTATCGAGTTGCTCCCCGCCAAGATGGTCTGCGCTCGCAAGTCGGGAGTTGGAGTTCGGCGCTCTCGTGCAGTGGTGTGCGGGAACTACTCTGAGAGTCGTTTCAATGATGACTGTTATGCAGGAGGAGCTGATGGTTGCCAAATCCGTGCCTTGGTCCGTACCGCGGCGCTTCGCGGCTGGGCCGTGGCAGCCACAGACATCCGGGTGGCTTTCTTGAATGCTCCTCGCCGAGAAGATGGGAAACTGGTCGCAATGGAAATCCCCTCTGTGTACAAGCGGCTTGGCTTGGCAAAGGAGGGCGAGGTCTGGCTTGTGAAACTGGCCATGTACGGCTAAACCACGTCCCCACGAGACTGGTCGAAGCATCGGGATGCCACCCTGCCTTGTATCAGCTGTGGTCTGTCCTCATGTCGATCTATGTGGACGACATCTTGCTGGCAGGGGAGGATGAAGCTTTGTCCGCTGGTTTGACCTCACTGCAATCCACATGGGCCACGTCGAGTGTTGAGTGGGCAACTCCTCAAACCCCTGTGAACTTCTGTGGGTTCGAGATCACAGTTGATGAGGGTGGTGATGGTTTGCACCTCTCCCAGCGCAAGTACGAGCAGGAGATCATAGCTTGCTGGAATGTGAAAGAAGCAGTAGCTTTCCCCCGGTTCAAGATCAGTGAGGAAGATGGGGAACAGCAGGCCGGCGTCGACCGCAAGCATGTTCGAGAAGCTCAGGCCATAGCGGGTTCTTTGCTGTGGCTCTCCACGAGATCAAGGCCGGGCTTGACGTATGGAGTCTCGGCACTCAGTCGACTGGTCACCAAAAAACCCATGAAGGCGATCGAAGTCGGACGCATCCTCATGGCCTATGTCAAGGGCAATCCAGGTGATCTGCGTTACCCCCGTGAGATTCACGACAAATGGGGGGGTTCGCGGTCAGCTCAAGGTTCAACGGCGTGACCGGCTGATCGAGGTTTTTGCGGACATTGCATACAGTGCGGGCCCCCGACATCGAAGCGTTCAAGGTCTGGTGATCTGTTTTGCTGGAGCTCCAATATCATGGCAGAGCTCAACACAGCCCTTTGCGACGCGCAGCACAGCGGAGTCGGAGCTGGTTTCGTACTGTGAGGCCTGGTTGCTGGACGCGCCACTGAGGCATTGATGTGTGCCACGTGGGGGGAGAGGTTGGATCATGCCAACTCCTTTGAGAAGGTGATCTACGGCGACAATGCCGCAGCCATTGGCCTTGCCCATGGAAACAGCAACTCTTCCTGGAGGACGAGGCATCTTCGTGTCAGGTCCAACATCCTCCGCGAGGCCTTAGAAGAGAACACAAGCTACCCCGGTGGGCCGTGGCAACTCCACCACTTGAAGGGGACAGAACTGACTGACGGAATGACCAAACCGTTGGCAGGTCAGAGTTTCTTTGGGTTCACCTCTGACCTTGGGCTGAAAGGAGGTGATGATCAAGAAGCTCGAATGAAGAGCATGTCGACCGCCGTTGGTCAGGGAGTTCCTCCACTACAAGATCGCTCCTTGGCTTTGAAAGCGTTGGTGGTGGGTGGAGCGATGGTGCAAGCTGCGGAGGTCCAGGGTGAGAAAGATCCAGACTCCACCTTGGGAACACTGTGGATGTGCGGCCTCATGCTGATCGTGATCGGGGCAATCTGGGCGGGAAAAACAGCCGTCGCTTCGGTTGGCTGTTGTGTGAGAAGATTGCATGCAATGGTCAGCGAGCCGCACTCTCCACGAGAATGTCAAAAGGAGGATGAGGGAGACAGTGAAACCACCTCCACTGAAGGTGAAAATGAGGAGCCACAGGTCTTCAGATGGCAAGATGATGGCCTCCATAAACGCCGGAACGCCAGGCGAGGAAGGGAGAGCACTACTACCTCGAAGAGCTCTACTTCCCGGCCAAAAGAGAGACAGTCGGGCTCGCAGCATCGCGCTTCCTCTCAGCCTATAAGGCCACGATCGGGCCCGATGGATGGCATGGTGGCCAAGGCGGCTAGTGAAGCCGCCGAAGGAGCTCAGATGGCAGCTGAAGCGGCTGACCGTGCAGCGGAAAGCGCCGAATGAGCGTCCAGAGCGCTGATGAAGGCGATAGCGACGTCGGACTCCATCGTCCGCAAGCAGCAAGCGGCATCCACAGCCGCATCAAGCACAGAAGAGCCGCTGAAGAAGCAGCGACCGGGTTCGCCAATTCAGAACCCTTGGAATCGTTTCCAGCATGAGCACTCAGGCCGTGGCTGGAGCGTCCAAAAGATGCGAGCTGAATACTTTAAGGTCAAAGCACGAAAACAAATGCCTTGAGCCTGCTTTTGACCTGGTTTGAGCCCCTAGTTCGCCGACAAACTGGCGAAGGGGGAGTCTATCGAGTCGGTGAGAGCACCGTACAGACAAGCACCTATGACCTCTTAACTGAGGCATTTTGTTCAAGTGAAAAAGGCGGTTCGCGCTTTGTCGATGAGCCCAGAAAGCTTCCAAACCTGAATGCTAGCAACATAAACCTGATTGCCACCAATAGCAATTTAATGCTTATGGCACTGGCAATGTTGATGGCAATGCTAATGCTGATGCCAATAGCGGTGGCAATGCTAATGGTAATGGTACTGGCTTTTCACCTTGTGACGTGTGGCAATACGAATGGCAATGGTTATGCTCATGACAATGGTTGTGGAATGCCATTCACCCTTTGACCTGTGGGAGCTATGCACCTATATGTGCATTGTGACCTGTGGCAGCTTGATTCCATTTACCCTTGAGTTGTGGTACTGGGAATCCAAATGGAATTGCCAATTGTAATGGTACTGCTAATGGATGCTAATGATGGTTGTTTACCCTTGACACGTGGTGATGCTAATGGCAATAGAAATGCTTATGGCAATCGTGATGGGATGCCATTCACCCTGTGAGCTGTGGGAACTTGATGCCATTCACCATACTAATGGAAACGGTAATGCCCTGTGGGAGCTTGATGCTAATGCTAATGCTTATGGCGCTGGGAATGCTGATGACAATACTGATGCTGATGCTCATAGCAATGGAAATGCTCATGGCAATGCAACTAGTACTGCTAATGGCCATTCACCCTTGACCTGTGGCAATGCTGTGTGGGACCTTGATGCCATTCACCATAATGCCATTTTCCCTGTGACCTGTGGGAGCTTGATGCTGATGCTGATAGCAATGGTAGTGCTCATGGTACTGGTAATGGTCATTCACCCTTAACCCGTGGCAATGGTATGTGGGACGTTGATGCCTTTCACCGTAACGCAATTTTCACCCTCGACCTGTGGCAATAGGGATCACAATGGCAATGCCAATTCCTGCGGCAATGGTAGTGCAAATGGTGATGGCAATGCAAATGGAACGGTGCTGATAATGCCATTCACCCGGTGAGCTGTGGGACCTTGATGCCAATCACCCTGTGACCTGTAGCAATGACAATGCTAATGACAATTGTGATGGTAATACAATTCACCCTTTGACCTGTGCGGGTGAGCTGTGGGAGCTTCATGCCATCCACCCTGTGACCTGTCCTAAAACAAACGTTTTCGAGAACACTGGAGAATACGCACACACACGCCCGCATAACGCCCTTTTCTTTCAATTGACTGATAGAGTATCATCTCCAAACATGAACTTGTCTAAAGGTAGGTTTTTGGGGGGGGGTGTGCCATATATATATATATGCTACCCCCCCCAAGACCAACCGTTTCAGAAAAATTTCTTGCTTGTATGCGAGAGTTGTCCTTGATGATAAAGCAGATGTATTGAAAGCAGGTTTGTTTTGACCAAAACCAATACTTTCAAAAAGGGAGGTGGGGGTACCAACGAATCTGAATCTGCAATGTGACATGTGCGCGTGGCATCTGATCAAAATGCTAAATGGACATCCTCCTACATCTGATCACATATATAACTTAACATAAACTATACAGTGCTGGAGATTTGCAATTTGCAACGGATGCCTTGCAGCAGCAGGGCTTCTACCAATTGGGGTGCATTCTGTTGCTGCTTGCTCAATGATATTTCACAGGGTCAAGCCCAACTGCATGCCAGCGCTAGGCTGCAGCCGCCCAGCTTGCTGCTCTCGCATTGCCTGCAGTCATTTTGAGCCCGCGTCCACGAAACTGCTACAAGCTAATGGTAGAACTTATGGCGGGCAGCTTTCTGTCGCCTTGCGCTGTTCCATGTCAAAGAATTGGGCGCGCGCCTCCACCAGCGAAGCTCGGTCCCTTCTGCTTTGGACATCCTTGCAGCCTTGAATTTTTTCGCAACTCCCGATTGCAAAAATTGCGAAAAACGGTCCTCGCAACCGGCGCAAATATCGAGGCCGAAATCCGGGCGCCATTTCTCTTCCACTGTCAAAATGCAGCCAACATTTTGAGCCTTTCTGGCGGCCTCGCTTTCTGATCCTCTTTTGTGAAATTTTCGCCGCCTGTCCGCCCATCCTTCCGGTGTTGAGCAACCTATGCATGGGCCACGCATGCATGTTGGCGGCGATGCTTCCAGGCATGTCTGCCACGCTACTGCGTGATCTATCTTTGCCGTTGCCCTTTGTTGCTGTCGCGTACTCCCTACGCGTGTGTTTCTGTTGCAAACTTGCCTGCGCGCAGTGGCGCATCCAAGTTTGCAAGCGCGATTTTGCCCGAGAGCGCCTGCGAAGGGTTCTTCGTAAAAAAACATCTGCAGAACTACGTCTCATCTACATCTTCACATCTTCACCTCTGCACATCCACATTCTCACCTATATCTCTGCTCATCTTCACATCTACATTCACAACTGCACATCTACATCTCTGCACATCTTCACATCCTCACATCGACATCTCTGCTCATCTTCATCTTCACACATCTACATCTCTGCTCATGTTCACATCTGCGCATCTACATCTCTGCTCATCTTTGCATCCTCACATCTACATCTCACATCTTTACCTCTCATCTACATCTCACATCTTCACCTCTCGCTCTTCTTAACTTTCTCTCTTAAGGCCGGGGGCAGTGCCGCCGGACCGCCACGAAACGCAACCCTCTGCGGAGATCGGGCGTGTCGAGGGCGCGAAATGCAGGCGAGAGTGCGATTTGACCCGGTCCGGCGCAACCCTCTGCGGAGATCGCGCGTGTCGAGCGCGCGAAATTCAGGCGAGAGTGCGATTTGACCCGGTCCGGCGCAACCCTCTGCGGAGATCGTGCGTGTCGAGTGCGCGAAATGCAGGCGAGAGTGCGATTTGACCCGGTCCGGCGCAACCCTCTGCGGAGATCGTGCGTGTCGAGGGCGCGAAATGCAAGCGAGAGTGCGATTTGGTTTTGTCCGGCGCAACCCTCTGCGGAGATCGTGCGCGTCGAGGGCGCGAAATGCAGGCGAGAGTGCGATTTGGTTTTGTCCGCCGCAACCCTCTGCAGAGATCGTGCGTCTCGACACCGCGAAATGCAGGCGAGAGTGCGATTTGGTTCTGTCCGGCGCAACCCTCTGCGGAGATCGGATGAGTTCCATGCGCGCGCGTATCTGGGGAGCTGGGAGATGAGAACTTTAGTACGCGGAGTAGCTGGGGAGCTGGAAGATGAGAATTGGCGACTTTGTAGTAACGAGTGTCCCAGCCCCGCAAGAGCTTCCCACAAGAGTGACCGAAAAGAGTGTCCCAGAGAGAGTGTCCCACGAGAGTATCTTGACATGCTCACTTCTGCATATGTACCTCTCCACCTCCACACATCTGCACATCTATATCACTCTCTCTCTCTCTCTTCCTACACATCTTCTCACCTGCGCATCCACTGTCACTCCTTCACATCCGCTCTCTCCTTCTCTCTTTCTACACATCTTTTCTATTAATATTTTAATTTGCATCCAGAGTCTGGGACAAGTCGATGTGAACTATCGGCTTACTCGGAATTGCTGGCAAATCACCTGTCTCGCACGTTCGAGGGGTTCGTTCACGGTGTTCCGTGGAGCAATTGAAGAGTTTGAGCCTGGAGCTGCGTCGAGCGATGACGTCGCCGTTGTGTTTGGAGCCTTACTTGAAGTCAGTGCTGCAAGGGAAAACATTTCCATAAAGCCGCAAAGAATTTGGAGCATATGTGTTTGATTTTGTTTTTGTCACAATATCTTTTTAGCGCAAAGAATGCCTGTTGGCGTCGTCGGAGGATGGATGGAGGATGACCTCCGTGGTTGGAGTGTCTGGAGCTTGGATGTTTGCGTGGAGGTAGTGAAGGCTTTGCAAGTTTGAATGGGTACAGGTTGCTAGTAGAACATGCTTGCGGAACCAGCTTTTTGGTTCGAGTGCGACGATACTGGAGGCCGGTCTACCGTAGGGACAGATGACGTAGGTTCTTTGCGGGACATATCATGTATATGTACAATGTACCAGTGTTACATCGTTTTTTCGTTTCTGCTGCGAATGCTTGTTTCTGGTTGGACTCCCGGAGTCCCTTCGCATCGTTTGTGTCTTGGTTCGACTTGGTCCTCACAGGCGCAAGACGACTTCATCGAAGTGCTGTTGAACAGCGCCTGGGTCACGGGCATTCTGGGAGATCCAGTGTATGTTTCCGTGCACGACCTGTGGCGCAAAGATTGACCCGGACACTGGACACTGCAAGCGCCAGGCACAGCAGGGCTGCCAAACCATTCGTGAAAAGCGCCGCGTGAGAGCTGGTCGTATCTTTTTTGAAACACTGCTGTTGGCGATGTTGTAGAGACTGTTCGTGCATCCCCTCAGCATGATTTTGTCTTTGAATCGTAAATCTTTAGAATGACATTTATGTTGGTGATGTTATAGAGACAGTTGGTGCATCCCCTCAGCGCAATTTCTTCTTTGATTCCTAGATCTTAATACCCGAGCGACCCGACCGCATGAAGTTGCTGCTCGTCCTGTTCGCTGCGATAGGGACTGTCGGCGTAGTAGGAGTGCAAAAACAGAGCGCCTGCTTGCTTGTGACTTGTTTCGTAAGGAGTTAATGTCATGACGACGAGGATGCGAATATCCTACATACTCGTGTTTCCAACTGACTTCGATTTCGTCTCTTGAGGTGGTTCTATATATTGCGTCGCAGGGAGTGGTTGGATGCTGAGTTCACGTTTGGTGTGGCTGGACAAACTGTGTCAACGAGATCTTGCCACCTTGTTTTGGATAGGTACAAGTATTCGTGCGTGGGAGTTTCGTTCCATCCTGCTTTAAGTCTTGTTTGCTTGATATCATCGGGCGCCATGAGAATGGACGGATTTCATACCATGCCTCCCCGGGGCTCAAGAACTGGGTAGCCGCGACTCCGTGAACTTCACTGCCATTGTTGATCCATTTTGTTGTTTTCAACCATTGGTCACGTACAGACTTGTAACTCTGATCAGTGATGTAGTAGGTGCTACGGGTCTTTCACAGGGATCAGACGTTCGCCTATGGTAGTCATGGCTCTGGCTACTGGCGCTCTCGAGTGGAACGCAGCGAGAGCAGGATATCAGAGACGCTTATGCTGATAAGAGCCGGTGGACTGCTTTGGATTATGTCACAGACCAACACGACTACAGCTTTAAGTCCATAGAAGCGTGGCCTTTGGATGCTGCTGTCATTTACAGCCCTACGGACCGAGCAGCGCTGTTGCTTGGAAGTTTGAAAGCTGCGTGTAGCTTGGAAGACATTGTGGAGACCACGTCTTTGAAGGTCACTGTGGTGGTCACCATGTGCGCGCAGGAGATGAAGATCGCAGGCGCGCCGACAGACTGGACGAAATACTTTCAACAACAAGATGTCTTTCACATCCAGTGTCACTTGGAGGACACGACATTGAAGCCGGCAAGGCGTTGGCTTGACGAGCAGATTCCGGACTTGGTGGCTTCCTGTTTGCGACAGTGGAAAATTGTCTGTAGCCAGTTGTGGGAACAGTCCATGCTGGCGGTCGCCGGGAACAAATCCATGCACGTGCTCTTTCACTGCTTTGGTGGCATCAATCGGAGCGCGGGGATTTTGCGCGCTTGGCTCGTTGTCGCTTACGAGCGTTCCGCGCTGGAAGCCGTGCAGTTGCTGCTTCAAAAAAGACCAGCGTTGGCGCAATCGAACCTATGTCTTGGAAGCGTTGTGGCGCCTGGAAGGTTTGCGCGCGGAATGGCAGAGAGACTTCAGCGCAACGCAGAGGCTAATTCATGCCGCGGGTCGTCCATCGAGACTGTTCGGGACGAAACTACGATGTCATCGCTCAAACGACGGGATCCGCGGCTGCCACAAAAAGGGACGTGACGTTAATATGTGTCTACTTCACCTACGTGTCAAACGATGTGCAGTTGGAACGCGCGAGTCACTTGTCATGATCGTAACGTCGTTTGCTCTCAGGTCGCAGAGTTGGTGGCAACTTCAGTGTGAAATGTACGTTCTTCAGTTGTATGTTGTACTTGCACAGCTAAGGTTGACGTTGCGCTGCCGTTGCGCCGACGCATCTCCGTCTACGTCCCCTCACCTCTCTACAATTACATCTTCACACGCTCGCATCCCCAGATCTACCTCTCCACCTCACCACACCCACACATCTGCACATCTATATCACATCTGTACATCCACACTGTCGCTCCTGGACTTCTGTCCTGTCTTTCTTTCTTTCTTTCTTTCTACATATCCTTCTCTCGCCTTTGTACATTTACATCTTCGCACGCTCACATCAATGAATCTGCCTCCCACCTCCATACATCTACAGATCTATATCGCACCTGCGCATCCACACCGTCACTCCTTCACGTCCACTCTCTCTTTCTCTCTTTCTATACATCGCGTGTCACACTTACACTCTATCTTCGACAGTGCTGGACAATCACATGTCTCGCTCTCGGGCCACCCGTCGTCTAGTTATTGACAAGACTTCTATCCAATAAACCCAAATCAGTCATCGTTGGAGGTGTGCAGTGGACGCCGCGCAGCCTGTTTACTGGCAGGGCAAGAACACTAAGTGTAGCGGTCGCGACATCACTAGCCTGCACGCTTGCTTGCTGACACAAACACACACACAGCGCTGGAGATTTGCAATTTGCAACGGATGCCTTGCAGCAGCAGGGCTTCTACCAATTGGGGTGCAGTCTGCTGCTTGCTCAATGATTTCACAGGCTCAAGCCCAACTCTCTCGCAAGTGTTCCTGAGGATGACCCCATTGCCTGCAGTCATTTTGAGCGCGCGTCCACAAAACTGCTGCAAGCTGATGGCAGAACTTATGGCGGGCAGCTTTCTGTCACCTTGCGCTGTTCCATGTCAAAAAATTGGGCGCGCACCGCCACCAGTGAAGCTCGGTCCCTTCTGCTTTGGACATCCTTGCAGCCTTGAATTTGTCCCCAACTCCCGAATGCAAAAATTGCGAAAAACGGTCCTCGCAACCGGCGCAAATATCGAGGCCGAAATCCGGGCGCCATTTCTCTTCCACTGTCATAATGCAGCAACATTTTGAGCCTTTCTGGCGGCCTCGCTTTCTGAGCCTCTTTTGTGAAATTTTCGCCGCCTGTCCGCCCATCCTTCCGGTGTTGAGCAACCTATGCATGGGCCACGCATGTATGTTGGTGGCGATGCTTCCGGGCATGTCTGCCACGCTACTGCGTGATCTATCTTTGCCGTTGCCCTTTGTTGCTGTCGCGTAGTCAAACAGCTTCCTACGCGCGTGTTTCTGTTGCAAACTTGCCTGGGCGCAATAGCGCATCCAAGTTTGCAAGCGCGATTTTTTTGACAAGACTTCTATCCAATAAACCCAAATCAGTCATCATTGGAGGTGTGCAGTGGACGCTGCGCAGCCTGTTTACTGGCAGGGCAAGAACACTAAGTGTAGCGGTCGCGACATCATTAGCCTGCACGCTTGCTTGCTGACACAAAGGCACACACAATCATGGCCCACCAGTTGGAAGCTGATCTGCAAGCCGAATTGCGGTCTCATTTTTTCACAAATTGCCAAAATACGTTGCAAAAACCCATTCAAAGGAGGCGTTCTTTTGAGAATTGGCAGGACCTGCTTTGGTGGCCCTGTTGTCTTGCGACCCCTCCCTTGGATGGCCGCAAGCAACGTTTTTTTCCCTTTGCGGGACTGCAGGAACCACAGGTTGAGTGAAGAACAAAAAGTGCGCCAAATCTTGCGCAGCCGCAAAATAAGACATTTGAGGTCACCAAATGTTGCGCCTGCCACGAAAAATGAAAGCAAAGGTTTATCAAATGCTGCGCGCGCCATGAAAAGTGCAAAACAAGGTGAGCCCGCGGACCCAAAAGCAAAAAGAAGCGCACAACCCAGGAAAAATAAACAAACACAAATTAGCAGGCCAAAACGAAGCATCAGCCCCCTCCAGGCTTCGTGGCAACTATGATATTTCAAGCATCGCGGTTCTGGTGGAACACAGCTCCACTCACCTCCCAACGGGCTTCCGCGAAGCATGGAGCAGCACTACCCCCACCCATGCTTCGTTCTACTTGTGCACTGACCCGGAGCAG
>CAXAMN010006336.1:78719-95699 GCA_963970005.1 Durusdinium trenchii
GCTTCGTTCTACTTGTGCACTGACCCGGAGCAGCCTGCAATGATGCTTGTGGTGCAACCATGTCCTCGTAACTAGCATATCAGCCGCGCAAGCGCCCACACCCATGCGCTCCCCAGCCCCGTCCACACCCAAGCCACGCCGTCTCACTCCCATCCATCTTCCCTCCCCAGCCGGGTCCACACCCATGTGCGCCTCCCACTCCCTTCCTTCTTCCCTCCCCGCCCATGCGCCTCCCGTCTCGCTCCCCTCCATCTTCATGCGCCCCCCGTCTCGCTCCCCTCCATCTTCCCTCCCAGCCCCGACCCCACGCGCCTCCCGTCCCACCTCCATCTTCCATCCCCAGCCCCGTCGCCTCCCGTCTCGCTCCCATCCATCTTCCCTCCCCAGCGCCTGGCGTACTTCTAGGGCTAGCTCCGACTCTGCGCCGCACGGTCTCCGACGGATCCCCAGTTCGGGCCATGTGTGGCGTTGGGCGCGTGGCAGTTCCGTCTTTCGTCGGGTTGGCTTTTGGATGTATCATATACCTGGAACCTGAGTGACCCCTGTTTTGGAGGGTCAACTATCCCAAATATGGCCTTTTCCTGTCAAAAAAGGGGTCAAACGGATTCTAGGTGTATATATATAATATATATAATTGGTTGTTCTCAATCTGCAGCTAGTCTCCAATAACATTGCAACATGGCTTCTGACAACCGTTCCAGGAAGCCTGGAGCAGTATCGGCCCCCTCCAAGGTTCGTTCCAACCGTACAATTTCCCACATTGCGCTTGTGGCACATAACGCTCCTCCCGTGCCGGCCATGCCTTGACTGTTTCGCGCGTGTACTGTGCACATTTTGGACACCCAACCCCATCGTATCAACCCCGCAGCACAGCTCCACTCACCACCCAACACACGTCCGCGAAGCATGGACCAGCACTACCCCCACCCATGCTTCGTTCTACTTGTGCACTGACCCGGAGCGGCCTACCATGATGCTTGTGATGCGACCATGTGCTCAACGCAACATTGCCTGTCGCAGGCATTGTGCATATTTTGGACACCCAAGACCATACCTAAGCCCCGCAACATCGCTCCATTCACCTCCCAACGTCCCTCCGCGAAGCTGGACCAGCACTACCCCCACCCATGCTTCGTTCTACTTGCGCACTGCCCCAGAGGAGCCACTGATGCTTGTGGTGCGACCATGTGCTCAACGCAACCATGTCTGCCGCGTGCATTCTGCACATTTTGCAATGATGCTTGTGATGCTTCCGGCCTCCCGTCCCGCTGCCCTCCATTTTCCCTCGCCAGCTCCCGTCTCGCTCCCCTCCATCTTAACCCCGTCCCCACCCGTGCGCCTCCCGTCTCGCTCCCCTCCATCTTCCCTCCCCAGCCCCGTCCCCATCCATGCGCCTTTCGTCTTGCTCCCCTCCATCTTCTCGTCCCCACCCATGCCCCTCCCGTCTCGCTCCCCTCCATCTGTTCCCAACCCCGTCCCCACCCGTGCGCCTCCCGTCTCGCTCCCCTCCCTTCCTTCCCCTCCCTTCCTTCCCTTCCTTCCCCTCCCTCTTCCTTCCCTTCCCTCTTCCCTTCCTAACCCCGTCCACCTCCACCTCCATCTTCCGTCCCCGACAACGTAAGCTTTTCCTCGCTCTCCTTCGGCACTAGCGACTAAACGAGAACCCAAGCATCGGAGATGCTTTTGGGAAAAAGGACATTTGAGGTTCACCAAACGTTGCGCATGCCACGAAAAATGAAAGCAAAGGTTTACCAAACGCTGCGCATGCCATGAAAAGTGAACACATAGATTCACAAAATACGGCGCCTGCCACGAAGAATGAAACTACAGGTTCACCAAATGCTGCGCATACCACGAAAAATGACAACTTTAAATGCAGCGGTGTGATTACGCGACAATCACTTACATTGCGCTTCGCGATTTCAGCGGAAAGTCAGCGTGGCCAAAATCGAAGTACTCCCCACACGAAAACGTAAATCATAACGTTGGAATCCAACGTTACGATCCGTTTTTGGCGACAGGTTCACAAAAAAGTAAAAATCATAACGTTGGAGCGGTTAAAAAAAGAATCACAGAGTCTAATTTAAAAATGCGTCCAACGTTACGATTTCGACTTTTGTCCCACGCCTGCCATGTAAAACGGGCGTAACGTCGGACTCCAACGTCACGATTAAGCGTTTCGCCGCACGTTTGGCCACCTGGAGCTTGAAATTCCTTGTGGCTGCCACGAAACATGAAAGCAGAGGTTGGCCAGATGCCGGGCCTGCCACGAAAATGGAAACAGAGGTTCACCAAATGCTGCGCCTGCCGCGAAAAATGGAACTAGAAGTTTGCCAAATGCTGCGCCTGCCACGACAAATGGAAACAGAGGTTCACCAAACGCTGCGCCTGTCACAAGAAATGGATGTAGAGGTCTACCAAACGCTGCGCGTGTCACGAAAAATGGAACTAGAAACTTACCAAATGCTGCGCCTGCCACGCAAAGTGGAACTAGAGGTCCACCAAATGCTGCACCTGCCACGCAAAGTGGAACTAGAGGTTTGCCAAATGCTGCCCGTGCCACAAAATATTATCAAATTAGCAGTTCACCGCATGGTGCTTGCCATGAAAATTAAAATTTCGAATTTCACCAAGTATGGCGCTTACTGCGCAAGAAATCAAAGGCATTGCAATGGAGAAGGACGCCCAAAAAACATGCACACACCGTGCCAGAACTTTATCCCTGCGTGTTGAATAAGATTGTTCCCACGCCCGTCACATCATGTGGAGCATCTTTCTTGCGCACTGCCCCTTCCAACGCCTGTATTTGGGAGCTTGCTTCTGGGCCCTCAAAAACTGGTGTGTTTTGGCTTCAGCATGGTGTACCCTCACAGTGCTGGAGATTTGCAATTTGCAACGGATGCCTTGCAGCAGCAGGGCTTCTACCAATTGGGGTGCATTCTGTTGCTGCTTGCTCAATGATATTTCACAGGCTCAAGCCCAACTGCATGCCAGCGCTAGGCTGCAGCCGCCCAGCTTGCTGCTCTCGCAAGTGTTCCTGAGGATGACCCCATTGCCTGGAGTCATTTTGAGCGCGCGTCCACAAAACTGCTACAAGCTGATGGCAGAACTTATGGCGGGCAGCTTTCTGTCGCCTTGCGCTGTTCCATGTCAAAGAATTGGGCCGCGCCGCCACCAGTGAATCTCGTTCCCTTCTGCTTTGGACCTCCTTGCAGCCTTGAATTTGTTCCGAACCCCCGAATGCAAAAATTGCGAAAAACGGTCCTCGCAACCGGCGCAAATATCGAGGCCGAAATCCGGGCGCCGTTTCTCTTCCACTGTCATAATGCAGCCAACATTTTGAGTCGCGGCCTCGCTTTCTGATCCTCTTTTTTCAAATTTCCGCCGCCTGTCCGCCCATCCTTCCGACGTTGAGCAACCTATGCATGGGCCACGCATGTATGTTGGTGGCGATGCTTCCAGGCATGTCTGCCACGCTACCGCGTGATCTATCATTGCCGTTGCCCTTTGTTGCTGTCGCGTAGTCAAACAGCTTCCTACGCATGTGTTTCTGTTGCAAACTTGCCTGGGCGCAATAGCGCATCCAAGTTTGCAAGCACGATTTTTATTGACAAGACTTCTACCCAACAAACCCAAATCAGTCATCATTGGAGGTGTGCAGTGGACGCCGCGCAGCCTGTTTACTGGCAGGGCAAGAACACTAAGTGTAGCGGTCTAGCCTGCGCGCTTGCTTGCTGACACAAACACACACACAGGGTATCACTTGTTGAGCCTGCCAAGGAGTTTGCAATTTTTGTTCTGCTCGACCTTGCAAATTACCTGGCAGGCTCAAAAATAGCAAGAATCCTTAAAACCCATAGCCACAAACCCTGACAGGCTCAAAAAATCAACAGTTCTAGGATCTATGGGGGCTTTGTGGAGGGTATAAATTTTTGATTTTTTTTTGAGCCTGTCAAGGAATTTGCAAGAAGAGGTAGGCCAAAACATGTAAATTCCTTGATAGGCCCAAGCAAAAATCAATCGCCCATAGTCACAAAACCCGGACAGGCTCAACAAAAATCAACAGTTTTAGGATCTACGGGGACTTTGTGGGGGGTATCTATATTTTTGTTCTTTTGTTTGAGCCGGTCAAGGAATCTGCAAGGTGGGGTAGACCACAAATTGTAAATGCTTGACAGGCTCAAAAAAATAAAACATTTCAAAAGCCCATAGTCACAAAACACGGGCAGGCTCAAAAAAAACGGTTGCAAGATTTATAGGGGCTTTATGGAGGGTATAAACTTTTGATGTTTTTGAGCCTGTCAAAGAATTTGCAGGGTGGGGTAGACAAAGCTCCCATAGATCCTAAAACTAGAACTTTTGTTTTTTTGATTATTTGGAGTTTTTTTTGCAAGGCGAAATTCCTTGACAGGCTCAAAAAAATCATGTATACCCTCCACAAAGCCTCGGTAGATCCTAAAACTTTTGATGTTTTTGATTTTTTGAGCCTGCCAGTGTTTTGTGACTATGGCCTTCTATTTTTTGATTCTTTTTTGAGCCTGCCAGTGTTTTTGCAAGGTCGGGTAGACCAAAAATGGCAAATTCCTTGACAGGCTCAAAAAAATCAAAAATTTATACCCTCCACAAAGTCCCCATAGATCCTAAAACTTTCGATTCTTTTTTGCTTGAGCCTGTCAGTGTTTTGTGACTATGGTCTTGTGTTTCTTGATTTTTTTGAGCCTGCCAGTGTTTTTGCAAGGTGGGGTGGGGTAGACCAAAAATGGCAAATTCCTTGACAGGCTCAAAAGAATCAAAACTTTATACCCTCCACAAAGTCCCCATAGATCCTAAAACTTTCGATTCTTTTTTGCTTGAGCCTGTCAGGGTTTTGTGACTATGGGCTTTAAACTTTTTGATTTTTTTGAGCTTGCCAGGTAATTTGCAAGGTCGAGTAGACCAAAAATTGCAAATTCCTTGGCACCCTCAAAAAATATAGTTTTTATTAAATATTTATGTATATATATTTGATCAGATGTAGGAGGATGTTCATTTAGCATTTTGATCAAATACCACATGCGCATGTCACATTGCAGATTCAGATTTGTTGGTACCCCCCACCTCCCCTTTGTAAAAGGTGTGTGTTTTATTTTTTGGGGAGTTACCATATATATATAGATACTGTGTATATATATATATTTATACGTTCGTAAGCATTTCCTAAGAACAGACAATATGCCTTGCCTTGCCTGACCTGACCAACCGTTTTAGTACTGTAACTTGTCTCGCTCAGTCCACCAGCCAATCGGAAAGTTATTGCTAACACGAAAAATAGTAGAGAACCATAGAGAAGCTTGAGAAAAACAAGAACAGGCAAAAAGGAACAACCATATATTGTAGAAACCAGCCAAAACAAACACGTCTGGTTATGTATAGGAAGGGGGGGTGTACAATTGTTCTTATGCCTGCGTGCCCCAGTTTCTGTGTCTAATAGTGCTAGCACTTTGACACATCTTCAGAACTTTCATTTCACCTGCACAGGGTGTATCGGGCATGTGCGTTCTTCATCGCTTCTCAATGTGTTTGTATTTATATTTCGCCTGGAAGGACCGAGACGATGCTGCTACCGCCTTTGGGCAACCAGTCGTCCTGGCATGCGTTTTTTGCGAAACATTTGGGTGGAACATATTGAGTGGGAAGGGCTGGGCACAGTATAGCTGGATAAACAGTGGAAACAAGAGGAAACTTCATGCGTCATTGGTGATAAACCAATAAACCGATAATGTTTCACTAGCTTGCCTTCCTTTTTCCCCAAACAGTTTACTGTTGGGGTTCTCTTTTAGGACAAAACAGTTGGCCACAGTCTCTGGCCAAGCCCTTGAACCTTGTCTCCGGGTCTTGTCCTCCTCTTGTCCTCTTCTTGTCCTCCTGGCAGTTGTTCTGCTGTTGTCCTCTGGCCGCGCTGGCCAAGCCTGTGTCCTCCTTCCTGGTTTCCTTCTTTTGTCCTTGCGGTGCTTCCTCTTGTCCTCCTGGTTTCTTTCTCTTGTCTTTTTGGCGTTCTTCTCTTGTCTTCCTGGTGTCCTCTTGTCCTCCTGGTGCTTGCAGTTGTTCCCCAAACAGTTTAATTGCTGTTGAAGTTCTCTTACCAAAAACACTGGCCACAGTCTCTGGCCGCGCCCTTAAGCCTTGTGTCCGGGTGTTGTCCTCCTGTTGCCCTCTTCTTGTCCAGCCCTGTGCCCCCTTCTTGTCCTCTTGGTGTCCTTCTGCTGTTCTTTGGCCGCGCTGGCAAACCCTGTGTCCTCCTCTTGTTCCCAAAGCAGCTTACCTTGTCATTGTCCCGTCCAGGCTTTGTCTGTTCTGTTGGCCGCGCCGCCTTGTCCGAGTTTTTGTGTCCTGCTTGGCCGGGCCTTGTACGTTGTTGGCCCTTTTACCACAGTCTGAGTGGGCCTTGTCAGCTGCTTGGCCACACCGCTTTTTCTTTATCCACCGCCTTGTCCAGGTATGTGTTCGTGTGGGTAGGAATGCAACAGTGATGCAACGTTTCAAATTTGATATCATCCTCGGATTCCTCATGACATATATATATATATACACACATCCCGTCGCTTTTCACACGTGACTCGGGCATCAGGAACTGTTGTTGTCAAACCTTTGTTGTTTACGTGTCGTTCCCCAGGAGCTGGAGGCTATAGGCTATAGGTATATAGTTGCAGACGTTCCCACCAACGTTAGAATTCAAGGAGTTGACGCTTAACAATTCCCACCAACTCCAAATGACAGGAGAGTATTGAAAATCTATCTATCCATCCATCCATCCATCCATCCATCGATCTATCTATCTATCTATCTATCTATATAGATATATCAATTTGTGGCTATCTTGCCACAAGCACGATGTTGTCGAATCCCTGCCCTTGCCACCTGTTCAGACTTCAGAAAGACAGAAGTGTTGGAAGAATGCGTGCGGCATCAAATCCAATGAATCTATATTCAAGTGCAAATACTGTAAGCAGTTCGAAGTTTGGAATGAACACGTTTCTTTGGCCCAATTTGCATTTGTGGCCTGTGGTTCTGCAAGAAGGTGTGCTTTCGCATAGGGTTGGGTTTGCATAAGCTCTGTGTGTAAATATAGTAAGAGATGACAAACAGGTAAGGGCTCCC
This sequence comes from Durusdinium trenchii, assembly GCA_963970005.1. Classification (NCBI taxonomy): domain Eukaryota; class Dinophyceae; order Suessiales; family Symbiodiniaceae; genus Durusdinium; species Durusdinium trenchii. The sequence goes on from CAXAMN010006336.1 coordinate 85,857, forward strand.
TAATACGGGCCCTTGAAAGGGGCCCTTATCCTTTTTAAACTCTCAAGCCGGCAAACGAAGTCTCGGCAACCAGGGAGCATTCCGCGTCTCTGGTTAAAGAAGTCATCTACTCAACACAAGTGGTCGAACGGAATCGCCCACGACGAAGGGGTATCTTTGGCCCCTTTGCAAAACGCAAAGCACAACCTCTCCAGCACTTCGTTATGAAAGGGTCCCTTATCAAACGGGCCCTTCCCTTTGCTACTTGTAGTCTTTTTCGTTGTTGCTTGTTTCATGGGTGTGCGGGGCTGCCTCACATCGCGGACCTCTGCCAGCTCAGGGAGAGAGATACTTTTCGCACTCCCCACTGTCATGCAGAGAAACATTCGGCATTTGGACACTACCTTTGTTTCGGGATTTGCTTTAGTGAAGGAAGCTTGGGTTGTGCCTTGGGGCGGCCCTTAGGCCGTGTGGGATAGCTTGGTACACTAGTCTTGCAGACTTTTGCTTGTTGTTTTCAATTTGGTGACTTCTTCCGCTTCTTTCTGTTGTCGGTTTGTAAGACAACTCGAGTCAATGTGGAGAACTTCTCAGCGTTTCCTCGGGCAATTGCAGACAGATGGGCCCAAATCCTACCTGCAACCAACTCAAAGCAAAAGAGCGCCCCTGCTCTGGAATCTGAATGGAGAGAGAATTCAGACCCAGATGTACTCAGTGAGCACCGCAAAGTGGCTTTTGCATCAATCGTTCCAGAATGCCATTGCCTGTGCAGGCAAACGCAAAACCGTTGATGAAGGTAGCCCAATCCATGCATTGAAGCCTCGCTGTGACCCAGAGATGCAATACCTCCATTCATGCCATGTTCCATCAACCCAGCTGCTTGTTTCTTCAAAAGAAGCTGCGAGTAGCTTTTGCCGGATATTTTTGAGCTTGACTGCCCGGTAAAGCCGCAAGGGCCAGCGCTCATGAGCTGCTTATTTGCCAGTGTTTTTGGCAAACCAGCGTCTAAAAAACAGTGCAAGTATCAATGCTTTTAGCTCCAACGCACGTGGACATCATCCGAGGCCAGCTGTTGCTTTTGAAACCTCTTGCATTGCCACAAGATGCAAGCGAGTTTCCTTGTACTGGCCTGGGGCGTTTCAGTGTCCGATGCTGCTTTTGAGTCCTGAAGATGAGATAACCCAAACGTGCTTCCTCGGCCTTTGCCATGTGGACCGGTTTCGGACATGCAGCGCGTTGACGCCTGAACGAAGAGCTCTTGGCCACAAATCACCAAGCTGGCCAACGTCTCACCTACTCGGGGTGCTCGACTACCTAGCCCGTGGGGTGGTCGGATGTCTAATGCAGTGCGTGGATAATGTCACATCCTTCTTTGCCAGTAAGTGAGAAGGGCTTGGAACGACTTATCAGGCTTTCGATTTGACACAATATTGCGCAATCTAGCGCATGTCGAACTTCTGATACGTAATGCGAGGCCAGAGCTATCGTCCCAACGTGGAGGGTGTTGGAATTACTGCAAGTGGGAGCGTGATTCAAACTTGTCAGGAAGAGCCTCCACCGAAAGACCCCAAAGACAGGAGAAGAGAGAAGACCTGAGCTCAGCGTTCAGCAGTAATCCTTATTTTGGTAATAGATTTGACTTGCGTGCAATTTAGCCATCGAATCAACTGAAGGTGGCACATTTCCGGATCTGCCCCTGGCTCAACATATTTCGGCAACTAAGAGTAAAGGAACAAAATGCAAATGAGTGTTGTGTAGTACGGACATCTATTCCCTTCGTATCGCGCGGTATGTAATGGACATCTATATAGTGTTGAAAACCGTTTGGCCGTTTGGATGGAGTGGACAGACCGGACAATCAGTCCGGTTTCAAAGAGGTTTGGTCACTGACTGGAAGATGTACCTGGGTTGAAAGGAGAAAAGTCACGTGATTTCTGTACGGCCCGGTGTATTCCTCCTTTCCAGCTTGTTGCCGATGTCTAAGGATATGCCTTTTGTTCTGCTACCAGACGTTGTCCGGAGCTCTTGGAGCGGTGTTTCATGTGCTGACCTCGTTCTTCTCCGAGGTGTTCCAACTGCTTCACGATCGCACCGACTGCGGGTGGCGCAAACGTGGAACGCTTCAGTGGTAAAGCAGTTTTGATTCGAATGCAATGGTGATGCAGGACTCTTTGCTTGCATTTGCCAGCCAAATATGGGCATCTACCTCAAGCGCTCCGCCGGATCATTCGGAAGGCAATGCTGAAGGAACAAGTCGGTCAAGGCTTCACATCAATTTGAAGCACTCCTTTGATTGAAACCTTCAGGCAATAAGCACGCGCACAATTGACACCGAATGGACAAGAGCAAAGCACTCAGGCGCTTTCTCACTGTGCATATTCAGGGGTAGGCCATGGTGGGCCCAGAACGTCAATGCGCTTGCCGCTTTGCAGTGCTTGCAGGAGTTTGGAAGCCAGAGTGGCTGGAACTGCATGAAAATGCGCCTGAGCAATGTAGCAAGTGCCTGGGGGGACCGTGGTGTTTCTGGTGTAGTGGGGACCGGGAGCTGTGGCAGGTTGTGTAGCTTGTCGGCCCTGTTCTGAGGAGGAAGTGGAAGTCCTCAAACACGATGTGAGCAGTGGCTGGGCATATGGCGCCAAGACCAAGGCCCGATGTTGCCGAAGTTGAAACAGGCACCTTTTCGTTGTGGTTTGATGGTGTGTGAGTGTGTGTGTACCCCTTGGAATCACAGGGATCCTTATGACTTGTTTTTAACACTGCAGGGTGGCACAGGAGGCCCATAGAGCTGTGCCCAACGAAGCGCTGTATGGTGACCTCAGGATATGCAGCCTGATCAGCTGCATGTACCTGCTCTTTTGAACTTGTGAACAAGCTGTCACTCCTATTTTCCGGAAAGGGCTAACGAGCTTGGCAGACATGAGTGTCGTCGTCATCTTGGTCGACCCGGGATCGTCGTTTCTGGTCTTGCATTTTTGGCCTCTTTTCCGTTTGAGGACCCCCAGGCTCCTTTTGGGTTCCTACCTGAGCAGTTGAGGATTTGGGAACCCAGGTTGGCTTGTGGCAACCGCTTTCAAATCAGTACGCATTTGTATAAGTGTGTGTAAACCGCTACTACAAGTGGCTGAGCTAGTCTGATTTTTGCCTTCACTCAACTAGAATCCAGCAGGGGAGCGGTGGGCATTCTTGAGGTCACCGCTCAACGAAGACACTTCAAGTTTGCTGTGATATGCAATCTGGACGCAGATTGCACGTACGTGCGAGAGGATGATGATGATGACGATGACGACGATGATGATGATGATGATGATGTCGTTCAAGCTGTTACCAGTTCCTCGCCAGTCGACGGTGTCGTACCTGTACCTGTTGTGGATTTTGGAGGTTACCGCCTTTATCATCGCTCCATCGTTCTTCCACCCAACTCTTCCCAGTGAGACCTGGCGACACGGTTGAGCACCTGCGGGTGACTCTAAAGTTGGCAGGGGCCTTCCCTGTAGTAGTCATGGGGCTCCCGTGGCGGATTCGCCGAACCCAATTCACCATGAGTGGTGATCAGAGTTGCCTCGTGCGGTTCAAAGGAGCCATTCGCGGTCTTGCTTTGAGCGCAGTTGTCTCGACAGCAGTGAGCTGAAGAGACCAGCCGTTCCTTCGGGAGAATCTAGCCCCTTGAGAGTTCCTCCGGGACCCTACGTCGTCCTCACCTTACTATCATGTGTTGGAGCTCTCTGGGTAATTGTACTTCTGCGAGAATTGGCCTCTGCTTGTTCAAATTTGGACTAGACTGACTTTCCAAGTCCTGTGCTGCCTTCGACTGTTACACACGTGTGGATTGTTGATAATTTAGTTTTGTGCATTCTCTTTCATACATTGACATGGCCGGCTCTAGTGTCACTGTTTGGAGTTTTGATTACCATTGGTATCGTTTCGACGGTTCGACAACTAAAAACCCACGGATCGTGTAACAACATGTAGTAGGTCACATGTCCCACGTTTTTCTTTGACTTTTCCATCATCGTTACCAGAGTTGCAGTTTAATATGTTGAATCCCACTGATTGTTGCATCGACCGTGCGCAATCGTGTCCGAGCCATCTCCTCCGGCTGCGTGCCCCAAAGCCCATCCACCACGACCATCCTGGGCCTTGGATCGTCCAGTTTCAACGTCGGCCATTAGCGACGATGGGAACCCCACAGATGCAACCTTTTGATACCATGAAAGTTCAGGTATCAAGGTGTGACGGGCATTTCGAGATCTCCGGCTCGTCCAAAAAGATTTCACCGTTTTTCGGCAGGAAGCTCCAAGCTGAGCAGCAACAGGCCACGCAAATGATATGGAGCCAGCTAATGTGGCTGAACCAGTTCTGCCAAAACCCAGGTGGCACTGCTCCGTCCTTAGATTTGGCTCAACCATCTGAACCTCCGCCAAAACGCGGCAAGACTGTTCTTGCCCTTCAGGATACACTGCAGTCTGGAACGCAGTCAGGAACACAGCCAGGAACCGCTGTTCAGAGATCCCGCGCTGACCCTACAATGGCACTGCCTTCAGATCGATCGCTGAGGTTCAGCGTGAGCTTGATGACGGTACAACTCAGGTTCTCCTGGAATCGCAGTTTTCAGTTACTGAGGAACGCGCAACGCACTTGTTGTTGCGTCGGATGACTCCATGCGAGTACACTGAGTACTTGCTCGCAAATAGCTCCCCGCAACTTTGGGCTGTCGCCCCTTGACGTTGTTCCGCAGCGACCTCCTGGGTAGACTAGCTCACCAGTCCACCCTTACAGCTTCCTCTTGAACCTCAGATCCTCGAATGGGCTTTGAATACCTCTATGAGGATTTGCTCACGATCAAACGAGCATTAGAATCCTCCACCAGGATCCCATCAGCCTTGGAATGCGGCGCGGAACAAGGACAGCATTACGTCCGTCACCGATTAAACCTTTTACACAGCTGCTCTAGGATGGCAATTAGCGCCTAGTCTCACTCGAGCTAGCGGACCATTTGATGATGTCATTCAAGCTGTTACATTTATTTTCAGGCTGTTTTAGGTCACCCAAGTTGCCGGTTCCTCGCCACTCGACTGTGTCGTACCTGTACCTGTTCATTTAAAGGTTGTGGACTTAGGAGGTTACCGCCTTCATCCATGAGACTGCCTAAGATTTCGTTGTGGAAAATCACGGGGTCAAGGCTTACAGTTCAGATCGCAGGTTTTCATCGCTACTTGGGCTCGACCGAACCGCGGCCCGCTTCCCACTCTGATCGCTAATGGGTTCCTAGACAGAAACTGGATTTCCGGGTTCGTCGTTTCCTTCGTCGTGTCCTGGAAGTGCCATCATAGTGCCATGATTCACAGTTTACACCTTTTGTAATGCAATCGTGTCTTATGTAACATGACTTATTCTTCAGTTTGGCTTTTGGAGGCCGCACTACCTGAAGGTGAGTGCCTCAAACTTCAGGCGCTTTCAGTTGGAGGACTCTCAACCTTTTGCCTTTGAAGGCTCTTCTCATGACAACAAAGAAGGCTGGTTTCCTGATTGGGTGGTGAACCCAAGTCGCCGGTATCGTTATCTGAGCCACATGTTGCATTAGCAAATCGGGGTCTTGGTTGATTTTTTCTTGCACCAGTCTCTTACCATTTCACCTTGTAAGTTGTAGCTGAGGTTTTGGACCCAGTCTCTGGTACAAATTGGACCGAGATAAGCTTGAAGGTACGACTGCATGACAGGCTTTCTGTTTCGTCATGACTGAGTGCTAATTGCACGCGCAGGAGTTCAGCAAACTGACGCCAGAATCTCTGAAATCTGTTCCGCGATATGAACATCTAGCAGATCCTGGGGACCGCGCAGCATGCGCAAGAAACGCTGCAACTTGATGTTTCTATGTGGTGCGACTTCATTTATTTTCGCCAGGATTCTTGCGAGTTCTTCGTCGATGTGTTTGCCGCCAGAACTGGCAAGATCAGGCCCAGAAGACTAAAGAAGTTTTGTGGTCACAAGTCACAAGTGAGTCACAAGTCACATGAGTTTTTTCGGCAAGCAGCGAGTTGTGGTGTTCGAAGACATTTCTCAAGGGCTCCGCTAGGTGGAACAAGAAATTCCAGCTTGGCAGAGGCCTTCTGGATCAGACACCAAGCTGCATTTTGGAGGCTAATTGTGAAGAGAGAAGCTTGCCAAGAGCAAGTGAGATGGAACAGCAGAGTGAACAGCAGAGCCCCTCTATATACTGAGGCATTTGTTCACTATTGAACCAGAAGACGAAGACGAAGATCCTGTGGCGCAGTTCTTCAATCCTGCTGGAAGCCCATCCATGGCAAAATCAAGACAAGACATCAACCTTTTGCCATATAGCCGTTCGTAAGGCCGATTGGATGTTTGGAGACCCACTTTGCCAGGTGGGGCTCGGATGAAATGCCTAGTGAAAGTCAGTACAATTGGCATGGACTTTTCTCTTGAACGTGTCTCTCCTTTATGAAGCTGGTTGTGCTCGGGGCAGATTTTGTATTGTAGCTGAAGCCTTGGTGCATGTCTGCGTTGCGTGCAGCAAGAATATGTATACATACATATATATAATATATATATAAATGAATACATACATAAAAAAATAAATAAACAAATTGGGAAATCCGACTCTGCAGTTTGAGACGAAAAACCTGTTCGCCGCCCAGGATGAACCCTTTGACAGCCGGGTGTCTCCAACTTTCTCGTGTGAAACGTGCGCTCCTTGGAGACTCTGTTGCTGCCTCACTACTAGGAGCAAGGACGCTACTAGGGGCTCCTGGCATCGCTACTAGTAACAGGAAGCTACTAGGGGCTCCTGGCCTCACTACTAGGAGCAAGGACGCTACTAGGGGCTCCTGGCATCGCTACTAGTAACAGGAAGCTACTAGGGGCTCCTGGCCTCACTACTAGGAGCAAGGACGCTACTAGGGGCTCCTGGCATCGCTACTAGTAACAGGAAGCTACTAGGGGCTCCTGGCCTTACTACTAGGAGCAAGGACGCTACTAGGGGCTCCTTGGAGACTCTGTTACTGCGCAGGGTTTGAACTTCTTTTGCCTCGCATTTCTCAGCGGCGGGGTCACACTGATTACAGTGGAGCTCCATTTTCCCCATTGGCCCATTGGCAAGACACTTTAACAACGGACTGAATTGACTTGCAGGAAAGGGTTCCGCTCAGACCAAGTGTTGAGTAGTTGTCCAGCATTCAGCTGCTTTTGACGACCGCCTTCCAAAAATATTGTACTGTTCTTAAGATCATTGCCTGTTTGCTGTTGGGGTTCTCTCTTACGAAAAAAGGAGCTGGCCACAGTCTCGGGCCGTGCAGGTGAACGCTGTGTCCGGGCGTTGTCCTCTTCTTGTCCTTCTTCTGGTGTGCAGGTTGGCCGCGGCTTTCTTGACCTCTTCTTGTCCTCCTGTTGTCGCTTTTGTCTTCTGTCTTTTCCTCCTCTTGTCCTTCTTCTCCTCTTGTTGTTCTCTTCTTGTCCTCCTCCCCTTGTTGTCCGTCTGCTGGTGTCCAGATGACCGAGCCCTGTCCGGATGTCCTCCTCTCCTCTTGTCACGATCTTTTCGGCCCTGTCCTCCTCATGTTCTTCTATTGCCTTGTTGTTGTCCTTCTTCAGGTCTTCATTCTCCGCGACTGCCAGCATATCTCCGGTCGCTCTTGTCCTCTCTTCCTCTTCTCCTCTTGCTTGTGTCCCCTCATGTTGTCCTGTTGTCCTTTTGGCGTTGTCCGGTCATAGCTTGTCCTTCTTTTGTCCACTTGGTGTGTTCGTGTTGCTTTCCTTTCCCCATCCTTTGTCCTCTCATGTGTCCCGCTGCTGTCGTGCTGTTTATGTTGCTTTCCAAAGCAGGGGCTGGAGCTGCGGCCGCCCACAACAACAACAATTCTTGCCGACTAAGCTGTTTGGGGTCTATGCTGGTAAAATTTTGGATGATGCTGATGATGCTTAGGCTTGTTGCGACTACTGCAAGTGCACTATACAGTGTTCACTGTTGATGAAGCACTGGGGTGAGTTCTGGCAGGTTGTTTGAAAGAGTGATGAACAGCGAACACCATCACCTGGCGACAAATCTGCAAGCCACCATGAACGATGCGACACACACACACACGTCACACAGACAAAGACGCATTGTAAATAGAACATGTCAGAACATCAACGTTGGTCCCAAAGCCGACAGCAGTGTTGCAAGTTGGTTCAGGCTGCGGGCGCCCACAATGCAAACGTCAAACTTGAACAACAACAGACAGGCCAACCACACCCAAGTCAACATATTTTGAACAGTTTTGCGCTACTTGCGGGATTTTCAACGAAGGTCTCTTGTATGACTCCCGCAAGCACTGCCACCCACAAAGCCTTCAAGCCCAAACGGAACACGCCATGTGCCCAATTGCAAGAAAACGGACTGTTTGGTCTCCGCGGCTGCGTTGGCCAAGGACCCAAGAGAACAAGAGAAGGTGGGCCACAGTTGCTGACTTTGTGCAGGAATGGACTCTTGCCGATATCAACCCTTGCCTTTTGTGGTGAGGTGGGATGAACCGAAAAAAGCCAAATCGCTTGAGGATCTTGAGGCTAGTTACTAGTTAGTGGATTTCTGCCCTATATTTCAGCGATGCAGTGAATTTGCACATTCTTACATTCATTTGACCTACATGATGGGAAATCTTGCCGAGGCTAGGTACCGCAGTCAGATGAGGTGCTTCCAAGCACATGCTGCGCAGCCAGCACCGGTGTATTTGTTGTCCGGACAGGCCTGAATTGCAGTCCGAGGACAGCAGGCCCACCCTCATGGCGTTGTGAGGTCTAACATCGAGTCAAAGACTCATCCAACCATGACACAAGCATAAACATACTTTCTACACGTGCAACAATGTAGCTGTAGCTTGAAAATGTGACGTATGATATATGTGCAGTTTCTCAAACAGCTTTCTCTGAGACAGGCAAGAAAAGCAAGGCGAGCATGTGCTGTCGGGCTGCTAGAGACAAATAGAGGCTTTCTATGATCCTTTTGTAGAGAACAATGCATTGCGCGTGCATGTCAGGCAAAATAAGCTTGCAGGCAGGCACGGTTCTTGAACATGCACTGTTCAGACACAGCTCGATGAGCGAGGAATTGAGGAAGATGGCAGCGAGTCATCGAATGCGCTTGATGTCAGACACCTTACAAACAATACTGGTTTTGCTGCATCTCTGGCTGTTCCCTTCCAACGTGGCCATTTTCAGGTCCAAACAGCATGTACCCGAACGGATTGATTCTGGACCTGAATTGAAGGACGTGCTTCAATTTTGAGCAACGACATTCAGCTTGGCTACAGCACGAGGTTTCAGAATTTCATGGGGTTTGTGCAGGACAATTGGCACGAGTCAGTTCATGACCACACCTTCCTCCGACAAGTTGGCCATCGAATAGAGAAATCAAATTCTGAGACAGGGACTGCTCATCTTGTTGAGTGCAGTGTTTTGCTACACTGTATGGAACAATACTTTTTGCTTGGGAACTGCTTTTGATCCATGAGCAAAGTGGAATGCGCCACTAGCCGCACTGTCTGCAGGGGGCTGGCACGCTTGAGAATGGGAATACCCAAGAGAAAAGATCGGGAGAAGCAGGCGGGGTTGAACCAGGGGCAAGCCGGGGAGGCAAGAACCCACCCTATCCAAAATCGCGGAAGTTCGTTGAGAAGTTTCTGAATTGCCGTTCTTTGCTGGCCCAGGCCAGTCGACCAATACAATCAGCATACATCTGCTTGTTGTTGTTGTTGCTGCTGCTGCTGTTGCTGCTGTTGTTGCTGTTGCTGTTGCTGTTGCTGTTGCTGCTGCTGCTGCTGTTGCTGTTGTCGTTGTCGTTGTCGTTGTCGTTGTCGTTGTCGTTGTCGTTGT
>CAXAMN010006336.1:95950-109581 GCA_963970005.1 Durusdinium trenchii
AGCTGCACTATTGCATCATGTTAGTTGTTTTCAAATGGACATAGAAATTACACAATTTGCATTTGTTGCGACAACAATAGCTACCACACCAAATCATACAACACTTATATAGTGCAGAACTTTTGACTGCTCCACTCGGTTCTTATCGCTCAATGACTTCGGCCGTTTTCCTCACAGCTCGCCCATAGGCCAAGCCGAGGTGCATTAGTCTTAGTGGTGTAGTGGTTAGCCAGGAGGCTTAACTACCTGGTTCTATCAGGGTTCCAAATGCTTAGTAACCACCTGGTTATGAGGGTTCCAAACATCAAAACAAGAAACTACGGGCGCCCTGCACGTGGCTATTTAGGTGTCCTTTGTGTTTGGGTTTTCCCCGCATAGACAGGTCAAGTTACTTGTGAAATCTGAAATAAGAAGGTCTCAAAGTCCAAGGTTGAAGGATGCAAATTTGTTCGATCCTTCGGCAAAAGATCCTTGCAATTGCGAGAAGATTCTTCTGAGCGCAAGATCACTAGAAGGTTCTTGTTGATGCCGTCACCTCTCCACGTGTGAAGGTTCCTACGTGAAAGGTTTCTGCTTGCAGGTGTTCGAGGAAGCAAAGGTCAGTAGGCACCAGGTATACACCATCCATCACCAGGGATTATTTGACATGACACGACTGTACTTTCCTACTCGCAAAGGACTTCCTGCAATGCATGTTCCAGTATATGCCCAGCTTTGTGTGTTCTTTAGGTCGCTACAGAGTCACGAAGAATGGCCATTCCTGGGAAAAGAAGTATTGATCAACCACCAGGGTGGACATGCAGACATTCTCGCAGACACATTTGCACAGACCACAAGTCGTCTAGTTTGCAATGGGGTACATGAAGTATTCCAAGGTTCACGTTGCTGAGCAACAATATGGTGAAGGTTTCGAAGGACTGGTAACAACATTGTGCTACTTATGGGTGTTGCATCGGTCTAAGTCTTATGGCCTGATCCGACGCAGGACCGGCGGTACCAGCTGGCCTTGCCAGCCCATCGCACGCTGAATATTTCAGAGGTTTTGTGCTGAGATTTTTCAACATGCCTGAGTTTGTTCTCGACAATCCGAATTTGACCTGCAAGGATTCAACAACACGTTCAGCTGCGCCCTCAATTTTGGCGGACAAACCCAGCTTGTGTCAGAGTCAGTTGCCAAGATTCACAGCGTCTATTTTATGTTGGACTGATAAGAGGTGGAACTTGCCAAAGACAGAGAGCCTCTTCAGGCCCAATTGCTGACAAAACATGACAAAACTGAACAGAGATGGGCTTGTACGAAGTGCCTGTCAATTGCATAAGAGCGTTTCGCACAATATGTTGAAATGCTCCAAATCCTGGATTTTGTGGCAAATGGCAGGGGGCTCACAAAAAACCGATGCCATGCAACAACGTTCAAACATATTCAGAAACGATAGGGGACTCACCAATTTGACGATGCAATAACCGCACATAGAAAATTTTGACCGTACCTCAATGCGGCAGACAAGCCCACCACAATATTTCATGTATATAGACACTAGATATAGGAGAATATACACTACGTAGAATGTACATACATACATACATACATACATACATACATGCAATACCAGGCATGGCTCAGAACAGGCCAACTCAAGGCCTCTTTCGTGGACTCAAGAGCAGTGAGATTGCATGGCAGCGACCTACAGGCAGGTGCCTGTTCCAGACCGTATGACACACCGCCTCCAAGATTGGGGAGCACTATGGGGAATCAGAGATGACAACAACCCGCATCCCAGGCGCAGCCTCAAGGCAGAGGCCCAAACCCAAGCTCAAGCACTTGAGCCGCTCACCATAGGCCAGCTAGCCAAGGTTCTCAAAGGCTTGCCTGACAAGGCTAGTGGACCCGATGCTGTCTCCACACAGCTTCTCAAGGCAGCACCACCGCTCTCTATGCCATCCCTGCTCCAGCTCTTCCAAACCATGGAGGCCCAGGCAGAGCTTCCCACCCAACTCCAGATGCACATGGTCGTGATGCTACCAAAAAACCAGAATATCGAACGGCCGATCACCTTGACATCCACCCTCTGGAGAGGTGTCGCCTCAGGAAGCCACTTTTGGACCAATGGCAAAGGCAGCTATCCTCAGCCATGAGCCATGACAAAGCACGACCTGGAGCAAACGTGCTCTATGTTGCACTAGAACGGATACTACGACAAGAAGTCCAGAAAGCCAGAGGCCAACATGGAGTGACAGTCCTCATGGACATGTCCACCTTCTATGACACCATAGACCTTGATAGACTTCAACAGGAAGCAATCCAGCTGGACTATCCTCCGCTGTTGTTGGAGTTGGCAATGCAGCTATACACCGGTCCCAAAGCCATCTCAGCAGAGCAAGAGTTCACTCCCTTCTTTAGAGTGGACAGAGGAATCCCTGCAGGATGCCCACAAGCCCCGTTGTTGGCCAAAGCAGTCCTAGCACCAGCACTGATCCCATGGCACCAGGACCACAAGAAGGTCCACCTATCCAGCTGGGTTGATGACATCGGCTACGACACACATGGTAGCAATCCCATCCAGGTTGCCCAATCCGCTGTTGAAGCTTACAGAGATCTTCATGAGAGGCTGGTTAAGCTGGGCCTCAAAGTCAATGCCAAGAAGACGGCATTTCTGGCCACAGAGAAGGCCAGAGACAGGGCCTTGAAGGACCTCCTGCAACCTCATGAACCCCAGGTTGCCACGGTGATGAGGGATCTTGGCATAGATCATCAGGCCGCAAGGAGGAGAAGAATCCCTGTGATGAAGCAGCGTTTTGCCAAGGCCAAGCAAAGAAAGCTCAAGCTCAGATCCCTCAAGATCCCCTCTCTGAAGGTGAGACTCCGACTACACAGAGGAGGAATTCAGCCAGTGGCCTTGTGGGGCATCGAAGCTCAAGGTTCGGCGCCAAGATAAAGGACAGCCCTCCGTGCTGCGTTAGCTATGCAGCTGGGTCATCACCAGGGAGGAGCCCTCGATGCCACTTACGACATACACAGCAACAGGTACATGGATCCTGCGGACCAAGTGGTCATCCATCACATCAAGGCCATGCATACCTTGTATCATGCCTGGCCCACTGGACAAATCTCACACCTGGAACAAGCATGGACCAGCATTCACCAGCACTTGAGCGCCAAGGAACATCCATGGTACACCGTCAAAGGTCCAATGGCGGCGACCGTTGCCTACCTTTTGGAGTGGAAATGGCAGACCAGCACACTTCACCACTGGACAAGACCAGCCACGGACCTCATGATTGAGAACGACATCCACCTCCAAGAGCCTTGGTGGAAGCTTGAAAGGCATTGATGCAGGAGGTCACTGCCCAAAGAACACAGAGGCTTGCACACAGGCCTCACCACCAACATTTGCTGGCAGGCTTGGACTGGCGCGTATACCGCAAGCTCGTCAAAACACTGCCCAAGGACCACCGCGCTCACCTCAAATCATGGGTTCAGGGTGCCATCCACTATCGAGATCAGGGCAAACCCAAGTTATGCCCGCTTTGTGGAGTTCCCGCGACACCGAAGCATATAGTGTGGTTGCGCAAATGGCACCACAACCGTGGACACAAGGTCATGCCGGCAGGGTGGGCAAACCGCATCACCACCCATGATGAAGAACCCCTCTGGAATGCAGGCTGGATACCACTGGAACCCCAAGAACAACGACAGATCCAGCATCAATACCAAGGCCATGGCAAAGGCCTCCCTGTCCTTCAGCCGAAGCAGTACCAAGGTTGGGCTTTCACGCTCGACGCCACTCCGTCTACATACGACAGCAAAACCCGGCTTTGGGTGTTCGGCCTATGCGTACACACCTTGCGCGCAGGACAACTCCACCGACTTGGAGCAATCGCGGGGATTCTAGGCAATCCACAGACCAAAACCAGGGCTCTGGTAGCAGGATTAGCAGCTCTCGCCAAGCGCACCAGCACTGAAGTCAAGGTCATAGTTCAACTGGCCACAGTGTGGGAGGTGTGGGCGCATCCCAAACAAAGGCAGGCCTACCAGGATCTGCTCCATGACCTCACAGAGGAAGACTTCCACCGGGTCACTGTCCTCTATATCAGCAGGAACACCAGATCACCAGACACTCCTGGCAGCGAACCCCATCTACAAAGACGCCAGCGTGATGCAGCCTTGACGGCCTGCGAGGGCCAGCACGCTCAAGGACCACAAGGCCACGGAATGGCAGGCAATCCTTGACCAAGATCATGAGGAAATCTACAGGCATGCAGCAGCTCGTCTGGCGCTCGTGTTCGCTGACAAGCAACACTACTTGCACCAAAAAGCTCCCATGCCCATCGGATGAAGCAATACAAAAAGCAGCTGGTGCACCAATGTCGAAAGCCATGGCAAGCACCATATCACCGATGGCAGCCGCATCGAAGTGGATATCAATGCAGTGCCTGTGGAGAACGGGCGCATCAAGCCCTGACAGCAGACACCATAGCAGACAAGTTGGCCCAGCAGTGTCCACAGATGCTGCTGGAGGAAGAGCACCCGGAGCAGCATAGCCCGCACAGGCCCATCCAGAAAAAACTCACCAGGGCTCAGATCATTGCCAATCTCCTGGCCAAGCAGATTGCCAACCAACCCGAAAGCCAACACACCCTTGAGGAGACCAAGGGATATCTGCGCTGCGCCGCCTGTGGGCTGAATGTCCATAAAAGAACCAATGAAAGTGCTTTCCACAGCTTTGTACAAGGCCGGTGCATCAACCAGCTCTATGACCAAAGCCACCCACACCACTCCAGTCACACACTATGGCAGAAAGGGGACAAGCTGAACTGTCAGAATTGTGGCACTCACACCCAGCTCGATGCACAGCAGAGACCCATCCTCACTGCAGTGTTGAGGAAGCCTTGCAAAGGAGCTCCCATCGGAGCCTCACCGCCAATCACCGAAATCTTTCGGCGGCAAACAGCCCAAGTAAGCCAATCTGCTGACAGCCAGGTCACAAGCCCGTCAGAACCGTGCCAGGCTGTTGTCCAAGACACAGCACAGATCCAGGGAGGTGATGAACCCCAGCCCAACCAGGATCTCAGGGCACGACCTGGCCTGGCAGACAGTACCTCACCCATCGTGCCAAGGCACCTCACCTACCAGACTGACACCACAGCACTGCATGAGTCCTCTCTGTCAACAGTGCTGCGACCTGAGACCACGCCATGGGCTCCAGGCCATGATACCCAGCCACTAGCCCAACAATGGCAGCAGGCGCAAGCGCCTCAGACACCGGCAGCAAAAAAGCAGCGTTCCGCTGAGACGCACCGCGACTGGCCAGAAACCCACATAGATGAAACGCAAGAGGATGCTACCTCTGAGAGTAGCCATGAACATGACTTCGAAGTCGACTACTTCTGAACCTGTTCAAGGCCTCCCACGGCACTACATGCACCAATTGCCCAACTACCACTGGCGGCCAGCTGCTGAACGGCCAATGCGCCAAAACCTCGTTCGCCCGAAAAGACAACCTGAGGAAAAATAGAATACATACATACATACATACATACATTGTTTTTTGTCCGGCTCTTTTTGTCTGCGTGTGCTCGGCTGGTCTCATGCCAGCATCTTCCTGAGATCACCAAAGCCGCTGTTGGAGCAGGCCGCACGGAGCTTCTGGGTGAGGATGATGGCCGCTTCGTATACTCGGCTTCGTTGGTGGCAGCAACTGCATTCCACCGTGTTGCCAGTCCGAGTCATCTGATGAGTGGGGTGTCCACTCCATTGATCTCTGTCGATCGGTCCTGTGTGGCAGACCTCTCCCAGGAATAGGTTGAAGGTGTCTTCACCTGCTCTTGCCAGCACGTAGTTGCCGCGCAGAGAGCACCGCAAGTACGCCTTTTCAAGGCGGAAGTGGTGGGTGCCTGGTCGAGGATCGCCTTGGCTCTCAATGAGGTCGTGGATGACCTCGAACCAGGTCTTCTTGCCCTTCTTGGTGGCCACTGCTTGCGAGCATGGCGTGGTGAGGCCCTCTCGAAGATGTTTGAGAAGAGACTTGGTGTGGTGCCTCTGCTTGCACTGAGAACATTGTACTCCAGATCTGAAGGGGGCCCATTGGTGGCCCTGATCTTGAGGCTCTTTCAAGTAGCAAGCCAGAAGGTCTCGTTTTTGCTGGACCATTGGGACTTTGACACTGTCCTGCTGTGGAGCCTTGCTGTGAAGGAAGTGCTCCTTGTTGCGTCCATTCTTGCCCCTGCTACACAAAGGACGTCTCTGGTGTCTTCATCTATGTGTCGTTGAAGATCCAGAATCTCTTCTGGACAGCTTTGGCTTGTGTGTCTTTCTGGAAGGCCTTCCTGTTTTGATTTGAATCGGCTTCCTGCTTGTCAAAGAGCAGGAGCCTCACTTGGTCAAAATCTTCATGTTCAAGGCCTTTGCTGAGGTCCGGGAACTTTTCATGCGCAGCTGAGAAAGACCAGTGCTTCCAAATGGAGTGCTGAAAGACAGCCACATGGACCTTGTCCCGGATGTGGAGAGAGAGGTGCTTGAGCCCATAGAAAAGAGCTCTGAGCCGTGTTGCCTGCCCTGGGCATATTCCGGTGAGCGAGCCGAGACTCTCTCTCTCTCTCTCGTGAAGACCTGGTGGATGCATGCAGATGGCAAAGACATACCGTCGGTGTCTGGGATCTTTGGAGGTAGGAGCCACCGCAATTGACACTGCATGACCTGCAGGTAGGTTGCACGCTTCCAAGGTTGCCCATAGTCCTTCTCCATTGAAGGTTGCCATGCCCCCATCAGGAACATAGAAGATGGACTGAGTCATGCCTCTGTTCCAAAGTTCCGGTTCTGAGTTGGCCTGAATGCGTTCATGCCATTGGGCTGGAAGTGGCTGAACTCTTCCTTCCCAGAAGCTGCATTCCCACAGGAGGTGGATGAAGGTGAGTTCAACTCCACAAAGCGGGCGTTTGCCTTCTTGTCCATGATCCCAGTGGCGACCTTGTCAGACGTCATCTTTTGTAGCGTCTTGCTGACCGTCCAATCCAATTTCCTTTCGAGGTCGTTGCAGCCGGTGTACCTGGTCAGACGTAAGAGACGTTGCCAGTGAAATTCATCTATGAACTTCTGTTGGATCTCCGGCCATAGTGCCTCGAGGCAAATGGCGCAGTCTGGAATGCCTCCGTATCCTGTGCGCTTCCATGCTTTGCCGTTGGAGATGTCGAAATCACAGTCAAGCAAGTAGGCCTGAAGAGCTTGGAGGGGTCCCGTCACTACTTGCCAGCGGTACTTGGCTTTGAGAAGCAAGTCAAGAGCTGCGTTCCAGCTGATCCAAAAGAGGTTACGAGCGCTTTCATCGAAGGAGTGAAGGACCTTCCAGACTGTGTGGACATGTTGCAAGATGATGGAGTCCCCTGGGTCACTCTTGTCTTGATGCATGTCAAAAACGACATCCACAGATCCAGACCTCTGAAGACCTAGGCCTCTCGCTGCCATCGCTCGGAGTTGTTGCCTTCTTTGGGGAGCCAGTCCGTTGGCCTGGGCCCCCCAAGACATCACCGGGTGCACAGCGCCACGGTGGTGCCGGTACTTGATGGTGGAACCAAGCTTCAGGCGAATCATGATGCCTGCGCGGCCTCTGCCCTTGAGGAAGCGTTTCTTGATCTGGGTGATGCGTCGTCGCCGTGAGTTTGTGGCATCTATGCCCAAGTCTCGCAGCACATTGTGATGTTGTGGATCATCAGCTTGAAGCAAAGCATCCAAGGCCTTGGCCGATTCCTTGCTGCTTGTGATGAAGCCGGTTTTGTCCGTGTTCAGCTTGAGGCCTGCTGCACACAGCTGTCGTTGCAGGGATCTGAAAGCAAGCACGGCTTCACGAGCCGCGTATTCAGGATCTGTGCCCTTGATGTCAAAGGAGACGTCATCCACCCACGTCTGAAGAAGGACTGCTGGATGCTCCTGTACGAGTGAACGGAGAGGTCGGTAGAGCGCCAGTTTGGCAATCGCTGGTGCCTGAGGGCATCCCTGGTGGATGCCCTTCTGGTAGCACTTGGGAGTGCCTGCAATGCCTTCTGCTTGCAAGAGACGTGGCCCAGTGTAGAGGTCAAGTGCAAGCTTGAGATGAAGCGGTGGATATTGTAACTCTTGGGCTGGTTCAATCAGGTGATCAAGCTGCGCCGTGTCATAGAAGCAAGTGAGGTCTGCTAGACAGGTCACACTGTGAATGCCTTTGCTTGCCTATCTCTGCTTTGAGCATCCTGCCAACCGCGATGGAGAGGCAGTCTTTGTGATGTCGTGCATGATCCCAAGGCATGTCCTGATCCAGACCAAGCTGCCATCTTTGGAGGTCGTGCTTCCTGTACAAGTTCCAAAGACGATAGAGGCAGGATGTGAGGGCAATGGGCCTCTCGACGCGCTCGTTCTTCGGGATCATGACGATGTTGGTGTGCCTCATCTGAAGTGGAAGTTCAGCAGAATGTTCCATCTCAGTGAGCAATCTTGCTAGTTTGTCCACAGCAGGATGACGTAGGAAGTCGTAGGAAATGCCATCAGGTCCTGCAGCTTTGTTCGGTAGTTTCCTCATGATCTTCTGTAGAAGGCTGGAATCAATGGCTTTGAGTTGAAGGGCCTGATTCTGTGCTTCTCTTCGGAGTTCTTGGATGCCTCGGAGCTGGAGTGGACCCTCCACAGGAATCCATATGGCTCCCCATTGTTGTTCTCTGGCTTCAGTGCGTTGTGTTGATGGCAGGTTTTGAAAGGGTCTCTGCCATGCATGATCTTTCTGGCGAAGGCTGCGGAAAAGGCCTCGAAGACCCTTGTCGTGGGCTTTCTCAAGCCATTCTCGAAATTCATGATTCGTGGCACTCAGCATCTGTTCCTGGGCTATGTCCTGTTCATGCTGTACGATCTCCTGCAGCTCGGCGGGTGGCTGATGTCCTCCGAAGATCCACTGAAGCAGGTGTTCAGTAAAGTATTGTTGGTCCATTTCTAAGTCCATAGGTGCTTGGGATGGTAATTCCTGGAGATGGTAGGAAATCTCTGGAGCTGTAGCACAGGAAGAGCTGCTTGCGCGCAATCAAGGAGAAGATCGAGCGCACAGTGTGGCCAAGGGACTTCCCAGTTCGCTTCAAGCCTCAAAGCTCCTGAAATGGAGGTGGAGGCCAGAATGAAGTCTAAGTGACTTCCTTGCAAAGTAGTCGGCCCCGAGGTGGCTAAGATCTGAGCCCCAAACTTGCTGCAAATTGCGGTGGCAGCTAGATCTTCCGGTGCTGATTGCCAATCCCCGCCGATGATGAAGGGCGCTTGAAGGTGATCCAGAAATTGCAACAGTTGAGCTAAAACATGAGCTTTCCACCCACGGCTAATGAAGTATTGGAGGGTGGTGTCCAATGCCTTCTGCTGCAAATGAGTTTCTTGGAACATCATGATGGTGTCTCCTTGTCCCCATACCCAATCTTGTACTTTCTTGCCAAAGAAGGTGACGTTGCTGAAGGAGAAATGCAAGGTCTCCTGACTAGTTCTGGCTTTCTTTGGTTGAGTGTGTGAGATCTCCATGGCGGTGTCAGTGACCAGCTCATCAGTGGGAGCAGCAACTGAGATTTCCTTTCTTTGTTGCGCCGTCAAGTGTGGCATCGGGGTTGGAAAGGAGTTGTCATCAGCCAGCCAATAGACATTGTCAATGGCAAGAATCGCCTGGTAGTGACCATTTTCATGAGTGGCTCCCTGGTGAAGAACCAGACCAATGATCTGATAGGAGGCTTGGTGGACGTTGTGACCATCGTCTGAAAAGAGAAGATTGACATGGGTGTTGAAGTCAAGTTCCCTGTGGTGTTTGGCCCAGGTGCCTTCTTGAAGGGCTGATCGTTGAAGGTTCAAGACCACCCCATTCGGAGATCCGTAGAGGAACTGACCATTGCCCTCGTCGGCCCATTGGTTGATCAGGGTGTCAAGAGCCATGGGATTGTCCCCTTCAGGGAAGATGATGTTGAGTGGGAATTGCTCACGCTCTTCAGTGTGGCCCCGTTCACTTCTGTGGAAAAACTTCCCTGCAAAGAAGGTGCTACCAGAGTAGGTCCCGAGGGCGTGCAAGAAGTCGACTGCATCAGCTTGTTCTTCACAACCGAACTGGGACCATATGTGTGTCATTTTGTGGAGCCCGGAGAGAAGCTGCGGTTCGCTGTCTGAGAGAAACTGCCGGACAGCTTGTTGTGTCCGTCCCCAAGCAAGAGTGGTGTCTTCTGCGAAAGCTCCAGTCCAGCACCAACAACACCAAGGAGCATTAGCAAAGCACATGTTCTTGTGGTTCTTGAGGATGCTGGTGAGGCGCTGGGAGACGAAGATGTTGGCCACGGAGTGGTCCACCTCACCTGGCTGAGGTGCCTCTGTATCAAGTTCTGCATGCGACGCAAATTCATGAGGAATTGCTGTCCCCCTTGGAGAGTGGGGTTCCTGCCATAGCTATGACATGAACTGATCATGTCCTTGCTGCGTAGATCGAAAAGAGTTCGAGCAAGTCAAAACGGCATCTTCAACATCTAGGTTGAAGATCATGGCCAAGGACTGAATTGTTGAGGTCCCGAGAGTAACAGTCTCCGTGGGGAGCTGTTCTGATGTAGAGGAGCTCGGTGCCTCAGCAATCTGACCGGCCAGTTGCGCTGTTTGTGACAGCGCCCCCCCAAGCACCTTGAGCGTCGTCAAGGAGCGTCTGCGCGGACCAAGCCCGCCAAAGGAGAAGAGCGGCCCTTGCTTGAGCCTGAAAGCAAAAGGTCAACCAAGTTTGCATGTCCCCTGCAAGTTGGTTGTTGAAGTCCCCTGTCATGAATCAAAGTGCATGACATCTTACCCATAGAAGGAGAAGAGGCCACCAAAGAGGGCCCCAAAGTGAGAGCGCTACCCGCACGATCCGGGACTGCCGGTTTCCGTCTTGCGGCGTTTCGAATCATCATCCAAAGAGTCCTCAGCAATCGAAGGACGCTTGAGCATGACGTGCAACTGCTCCTTTTGTTCCTGGGTAAGGCTTACACCAAGAGTGTTGATGAATCCAGCTACGGCCTCAGGCACCGTCTGCCATCTCAGTGTCGAGTGGCTGCAAAGGCTTTTCCCCTTGCGTGGCGCTGAGCTTTGTCAGGTATGCTGTGCTGATGGTGTTCAAGGAAGTCTGTCAACAAATTGTCTCAGCGGTGGATTGACTCGTCGTCGTATCCAGCCACCCATGCAGCTTTGGCCATGCAGGTCTGTGCAGGCAGTCGCATTTTGGAGCCATGGCATTCTGGCGGGGACCCCCCAGGCACCTTTAGCTGCGAAAGTCTACCTGCAGAGAGCTTTGAAGGAGCTCCATCGACGATATCCACAACTCCACACAGACCTCTGGATCGATGACCTGAGCTTCGATGTTGTGGACCGCAATCCCAACAATGCTGCCAGAGTGGCCATTCAGGCATATGAATTTGTCAAGTCTGAATTGGAGAAGGACAATCTCAAAGTCTCGCCTCAGTGCGGAGGTCAAGCGGATCCTACAGGAACACCTCCCTGCAGGAGGCCCAAAGGTGCACGACGTGATGAGGGATTTAGGAGTAGACTGCAGACTGCAGACGATGAAGGTCCGGGGACAGAGAGCAGGCAGGAAGACAAAGAAGCTGGACACCCTCAAAATCCCACAACGTGCCATTCGCTTGAAGTTGTACAAGGGCAGTGTGCTCGCTGGCATAAACTGGGGTCATGAAGCAATGGGCCTAGCGCCACATATTCGCAAGCGCATCAGGACCACCACGGGGAGACAAATTGGTTTTCAGAGGACAGGCAATGCCGACATCCTGTTCGACATGTACGACAAACACAGAGATCCTGACTATGGAGCTTTCACAGACCATGTCCGGCTGTACCGCAAACTGGCCAAAGGAGCTCCAGCGTGACTTGGAGAAAGCTTGGAAAGTCCACAAGGAGGAACTTGCTGCTGTCCACACCCATGGCAGCGTGCCAAAGGACGTGGCAGCCCGGCAGCCCTGCAATGTTACCTACAAGAACATGGTTGGACGTGTGACCAACACGATGGACACAATGGAGAACCTGAGTTCAAGCTCAACATGCATGCAGATTGGTGTTACCTCAAAAAGGAAGTGGCAAGAGCGCAGAAATGGGAAACGGTCATGAAGATCAACAAGCGGACGACTTGCAAGAGGTCCAGCAGCCGCTGGATTGGGTGCCGTGGAGACGCCTCAGCAAACCACAAAATGTGGCCCCACAGACTTGGCACCAAGGGGCCATCTTCACCAAACAGGGTGAAAGCCAGCAAGGCACCCATTTGCAGTGCCCACATTGTCAATGTGATGCTACGGCTGTGCATTTGCTATGGGTGTGTCCGGAGACGCAAAAGCATTTTCCTCCGCTGGACCAAGATGATCAGCAGGAGATTGAGAAGGGCATCAATTTGAAGTTTTGGGCTCAAGGACGGTATGAAATCTCCACCGGAGGTGCAGTGCAAACTTGGGGCTCATGGACTACTCATGACGAAGCGCTCCTGACCAATGCTGATGTGGTCACAATAGGCATTACGCCCACTAGCAAGGACCCTAGGCTCAAACATTTTGTTGGTTCACCACACCCTCATTGATGGAGAACTCTTTCGGAAAGGTGCAGTCACCACGGTCCTGCCCGGATCCCAGAGCATGGAGCGAGCATGGTTCTATGGCCTCAGATTGGTGGCGCGCTATGTGGACCTGCAAAACAAAGTGAAGGTGCATGTGTTGGCCACCAGAGCATGGGAGGCTTGGGCGAAGGGCGCCCATGGGGAGGTTTTTCACAACCTCAAATCCAACCTCTCAGCTTGAGCCTCAAGCGCATGCAGGAGATGCCAAAAGGGGCCTACACCCTGCAAGCCAGAATGAAAGATGGAGATGGCGCTGTCCCTGCGGCCTGAAAGTGAAGAAGATGATCTTCGCCTGACTGACCAAAGGTACCAGAAAATAGCACCGCTGGCAGTGCAGCGCATCAGGTTCGTGATTGAACAGAAGGATTACTTCCTCAATCAGTCTAGGGAGACTGGCAAAGCCAACAGGCAAAAGGCCAAAGAGCGCAAGGCGCAACTTTTCTGGACATAGGCAATCGCCAAGGTGACAAAGGTCATTGCTGGGAAGCCAAGGGCTGAGGCCTGCAGTGCAAAGCATGCAAAAGGCGCATCACGAAGCATTGCACCTATAAGGCCCTCCAGGTCAAAGAGCAGTGGGAAGATGCATCCCCGCCACCCCTCAAGGGTGGCAAAGAGGCTGGTCATATGGCCAAAACTGACCTGATCCAAGCTCTTGTCAACAAAGAGTTGCCTGGTGTGCCAGAGTTGCAATGTCCGGACCCTCCGCAATGCCGCGCGGGAGAAGATCCTTCACATGGCGCAGGCTCAAAGAATGGGAGCCAGACCTGCCTTGGGACGGGCGCAAGAGCCACATGATTTGGCGCAAGGGAGGCAGAATCTTCTGCAAGACATGTCAAGCCTACGGGCTGGTTGAAAACGGTAGTTTCAAGGCAAGCGCAGGCCTCATTCGACCGTGCCAAGAGTTTGACAAGCAGACGACGCTTCCAACATGCTTTAGGGCCAAAAAGGCCACCGATTGAGCAACCGAAGGAAAATACATACATACATACATACATACATACATACATACATACATACATA
>CAXAMN010006336.1:113196-131320 GCA_963970005.1 Durusdinium trenchii
ACACACACACACATACAGTGACCCCCTTCTTTCGGGTGGACAGCGGGATGCCCTCAAGCCCCTCTGCTAGCCAAGTCAGTGCAAGCACCGGCGTTCTTCCCATGGAAAGCCAGACACACGGCAGTGCGTCTGTCCAGTTGGGTCGATGATGTCGGCTTTGATGCAGCAGGCAGCAACCCGCTTAAAGTGGCCAAGGCAGCAGTTGAAGCCTACAGAGATCTACGTACCCGCTTGGTTGACCTTGGCTTGAGAGTCAATCCCAAAAAGCCTGCCTTCAAAGCCACGGACAAAGCCGCTGACAAGGCGCTCAAAGATCTTCTCCAGGATCACGAGCCACCAGTAGCCCAAGTCATGAGGGACCTTGGCGTGGACCGCCAAGCAGCCCGAAGGAGAAGAATACCAGTTTTGCGCCAGCGGATGAATATGGCCAAGCTATCTGCTTTGAAACTCCGGCTACGCCTGCACAGAGGCCATGCACACCTTGTACCACAACTGGCCCACTGACCAACTTCCATACCTCGAACAGGCGTGGGGGAAAGTGCCAGCAGCTCCAGGCAAAAAAACAATCCCTGGTACACAGTCCGAGGACCAAGGGCTGCCACATCGTCTGCGTGGGCGAATGGCAGTGGGAAGTGCACGACCTCCAGAGGTGGACAGGGCCAGAGACACCACTGATGCTGGGCAATGAACTCTTGCTTCAGGATCCACGGTGGAAAGTCGAAAAGATCCTTATGTCAGAACCGCGCCGACAGCGTACAGCAGCCAGGCCCCACCACCAGCGCCTGATCACAAGAATTGACTGGCATGTGTATCGGCAGCGCTTGAAAACTTGGGTACAAGGGGGCGAGAAGCCACTAAGGTCAAACTCTGTCCAATCTGCCATCATGTCCCGGCCACCCCAAAGCGCATCTTGTGGCTCTGCAAGTGGCGTCGGGGCCAAAGAATGGGCCGAACGCATCACCCAGCAAGACGAGGAACTGGCAAACGCTGCAAGCACTCGCACCACATCAACACCAAGGATGGGCACTCACCCTAGATGCAACACCATCCACCTACGACGCCCGTAGCCAAGTCTGGGTGTTCGGGCTCTGTGAACACACTATGTCCATTGGACAATTGCGCAGACTTGGAGCTCTCACCCAGCCCGCAGACACAGCCACACACACCACAACACCAGTGAAGGTCATCGTGCAGCTCGCCAAGGTCTGGGAGGCTTGGACAAACGCCAGTCACCGACATCCCTTCCAAGATCTGATGGAAAACCTCCTAGAGCAGGACATGAACCGGGTCACCGTCCTGTACGTCAGTCACACCACCACTACCCTTCTCCAATGTTGCGGTTGTTTTTACGTCCCCCACACCGTGGAGTGTGTTCGGGATTCCGACGTCTCCCAAAAAGAAACCACCAATTGGTGTTTCGTTTGATGGGGGCCCCCCTTTCAGGTGGCCAAGAGTTTTGCGCGTTGCAGACTTTGGCGAGCTGGGTGTGATCCGCTTTCAGCCAAAAACGTCCACAGCAGTGAAAGTTCAGGCCAAGCTGCAAGACGCTATCCACTCCGAAGCCGTACGTCCAGACGATGCCGGGAAGCTGAGCGGCGACCTCAACTGGTTTAGCGTGTGCGCAGGACATGCAGGCCGCTTTGCGGGCCCGGTACTGGCAGCTAAGCAACACGCGTCTGTCCCTTACGGACCCCGAAGTTACCGCCCTCCGGCTCTTGAGCATCATGCTTTAGCGCAGCCAGACCTCGGGACGTTGATGTCCGGTCGGATGTCAGCTCCCCGCTGGTCGTCTATTCAGACGCTTCATTCGAAGCGGGAGAACTCAGGTTGGGCTGGGCGCTCATGACAGAGCCATTAGGAGTGACATGCTTGGTTCCTCCTACGGTGACTGTTTGGATTGCCCGCAATCAACAGATATACGCCGGTGAAACCTTGTGTGGCCTGCTTGTCCCATGGGTCCATAGCGGTATTCTGTCGGGTCGTGATGCCGTCTGGTTCGTCGACAATGAGGCCGCCGTGGCCTCTTTGATTAAGGCGGGTTGTCTCGCTTGGGCCTTGAGGACGAACGGACCCAAGCCCAGTCATGGTCCATACGTGAAATCGTTTTTCCAAAAAGGGAACTCCTCTTTGTGGCTAGACCCGAGGATCTCCAGCCTTTCATCTCCTTATTGAACAGTGTGGGTGATATCCTTTTGAAGACTGGGTGATCAGGTAAGATAACCAAAGATGACTTACAAGAACCAGTCCGTGTGTTTTGAAACCGCGACTGTTACCCAGTGTTTTTAGCACTGCTGTTCAATGTAGGAGCGTGCAATGGTCTGCGAACCCCCCTCCTAGTCATAAGAGAACGAAAAGAAGACGCTGTCGCTTCACCGTGTGGTATCGTCCTTTATGTTTCATACTCACACACACATATACACTCGCAAGCAGACAGGCAGACAGACATACATGCTTGCATGCAGACATACATACAGACATACTCACACAATCCCCGTTCAAATTTCCTTTACAAAATCAACCTACCTGGGTAACAAAAAGAGCTTCGATATTGTAAAGAAAAAAGTTTGTTTCCAGGTACCCGTTTTTGTGGGGGTTGATTTGGTAAGGGCAGCATTCTTTCTTGGGTCTGTTGATTTTGTAAGGAATCGATATGTTGGTATGGATGTCAAACGTGCCGCACTGGTGAGGGTGGGGTCCTTGATTCTATACAAGTTTGAGGGTGGGGCGGTTGTCGTGGACAGTCGATTCTGTAATCGATTGACCTGCTGTAAAGCATGGACCCTTGATTTTGTAGTGGGTTGAGCTGCTGTAGAACATGGTCTCATAAATTCTCAATAATTCGCATAAATTTTCATGATCTTTCATATATGTTCACGGGCTTTGAGGTTCATCCAATTTGTTTACAAAATCAGAGGCACCAAGAGAGCACCCAGGGGCACTTATACAGAATCATGCTTCCCAGTCTCGGTGTCCTTATCGCACGTGGGGATAAAACAAAATATAGCTATGCTGTGTGGAACGAACTATGATATGTACAAACTTGTAAAGAAAGGTCTGCCTTTTAAAGAGTTAGTGGTGACTTGCATTTGCTTTTCTTTGTTTGTTTTTCTTTTGATGGCAGGTGCGGGAACCCCAGCATCCATGATCAAGGTTTGTTCCAAGATGTTCCAAGGATTGCTCAATCATGTTCAACCTATCTGTTGATCTCTTGCAGTTGGTGGCATGCGAAGTAGGGGTAGGTTCGTGCAAGTGATCTGCGGGACACTGCGAGAAAATGAAAAAAAAGATAAGAAAGGAAACGTGATGACGAAGAGTGAGAGCTGTGAGACGAATCGTATCGTATCGTATCGTATCGATGAGGTCGTGCCAAATCATTACAAAATCGTTAGTTTTTTCCACTCCAGGTTTAATGATTGAGATTTTGTATCTTGTTTGAGGCCTCGGGGTGGTTGATATTTGTAATTGTACTGAGCCATGTTGACAGAGTGCCTATGATTTTGTAAAGATTGTATCTTGAGACTGGGACAATTGATTTTGTAGTATCGGCTGGAGAGTTGTCCCTTGCCTGCGTCCTGGGGGGTTTGATTTTGTAAAGCTTTTCAGATTGGCGAACCTGGGGTGGTTGATTCTGTAGCACATTTTCCTTACAAAATCAGCCACCCCTACATACTCCAGAAATTCGATGGAGGATCTCACACACACATACTCACAAACAGACAGGCAGACGAACATGCATGCATGCATGCATACTGACATACAGACAGACAGACATACGTACTTACATGCACACTTACATTGCATGCATGCTTGCATACATACAAAAAATGTTTATATATATATACACACACACACACACCTTTTTTGTATGAAAACAAATGAAAACAACATCGAGTGGTAATGCACCTTGAATATTACTCAGAATTTGCACATTTGTTTATTGCAGTATTGCGAACTTTTGCAAAGTCGACATGCAGGTTGGGCCTGAACAATTTGAGAAACTGAAAGAGGCGTGCAGCTGCTACACCCGAGGAACTTTAGATTTGACACAGAAACCCTTTTAACAGGTTGCACGTCCTTGCACCCTAAACCTCAAACTCAATGGTTTTTGATTACTTCCCAGTTTGTTTTTGCAAGCTGTGCTGTCTTAGACTCTGCTACCAAACAACCAAAACGTGTTTTTTGTCCCATTGCTTCAGGCTTTACAGCTGTTCCGAGCTGGAGATGAAGCCGCAGACCATGCCGACGAGGCCTTCGGACAAAACCAGACATGTAGAGCATGTGCCAACTGCTCCTTGGTTTGATGGAGGTTGATGATGAGGAAACTTCAGAGGATCAGGCCAATCACGTAGGAAAACAAACAACTGAGATTTGGGGAGAGGACTCGGAGAGGACAGTCGTTGCTTCCTTCTTTCTATTCAGGTCCCTTCGTACTTGACCATTCGCTACCGCCAGAGTGGAAGAGTTTGATGCTCGGATGTGCGTTTGAAGGGCATCGAGAATCGAACAGCTTTTGCTGCCATTTGCTGATAGCACTTGCTGGCAAAGGTGGTTTGGGTGGCACCTCCAGCGATCTTCCGGTGGCAGGACACGTGGGATGATCAATGCGATGTGTGTTGATGCAAAGCTAGAGAGGTGTTCATTAATCAAACCCAAAGATATTCTTGGATGTGTTTGTTATTTATATAAACGGTGCAATTGTGGGGAGAATAGGAACCTGGCAGCCTGCTGTTCATCGTGGAGGCGGACGTTTTTATGTCTGTGTGTGCTCTTGCCTTGTGCTGACTTTCCGCAACAGCAGACAGACCTTACCAAGATGCTAGTAACTAGTACGCTTGTGCCATGTCAACTTTTCAGTTTCTTGTTTTGCTTGCGTTTGAGAAATGCATCAATCTTTCATGCAGCCAGGAGGATTCCATGAAACATGTCGCGGTGAGACTGCCAAGCTTTGCACCCCTGGCTCGTTGAGTTTGCATCCTCACAGTTCTCACCTCGAGCCCACATGCTAAGATGGTAATCCTGGTTACACAAACAACACTGAATTGCCAAGACGAACGATGCTAGGACCTAAGATTTGAGAAGGAGACCAGCTGGTATCCAGCTACGAGCCAAGAATGCGAAGGGCGAAAGAAAACTTTTTTGGAAAGAGAGAGGGAGAGAATGGGAGAGAGATGCAGAGAGGAAGAATCCTGACAACAACGTGCTTGAGTCGCTGAGCAAAAGGGTTTTTGAGGTAGTCGTCATACAGCTCCCAGCTCAAGATTCTTGATGCATTTCATTGCTTTCGGAGGCCAAGATCATTTCTTCAGCAATCGATATCAGAGAGATGCGTCAGAGATTGATGAAGACTCAACAGCAAACAATGAACGCGTACCTCTGGCTTGCTTACGATTTTGGCACTGTCCTACGGAGCACCTGTTCGGTTGCTCTATGCTTCAGTTGTCACTGCTCAAGTGGTGCAGTGCAGACTTGTTGTAGCGTGTACAAGGGCTAACAGTTTTGCCACAATCTATGAATACTGTAGATGTTCAATGATTTTCATATATTTGTATCTCGTTGACTCTGTTTGTGCATGTGAAACGTGAAACGAGCGGATCAGGACAAAGGGCAGCCAAAAAGGCCAAGTCCCAGTCAAGGTGCGCAACTGTAGCATGGCAAGATCAAAGGCTAAATCTTAAATCGTCCAAGGCATTTTTTAAGACATGAATGTGAAGAGTGACATGAGGAACCCAAGAGTGACATTCGAACAATCAGTGAAACCATTTGTGCCTGGACCTTAGTGACCCAGATTGCTAGCAGCAAAGGGCATCCCTATTAGGAGCAAGCTACTAGTAGCAAGGACGCTGACTCTTGTCCCTAAACACTTGAAGCCGAGCATTACCTCACCAAACTGATGACCACCGTCTGATTAAGAGTTTGTGTCAGCATACTTGGCTGCAACGACTGACACGACAAGCATCATGATGACAAGCTGTTCCTGAGGTTCAGAAGAATTCATTTTGCTGCCGACTCAAGATGGTTGGTGGCAGAAGCTTGTTTGACAGGCCAAGGCCATCCCTCTTTTGCGATTGTCTCTCCCATGTGTTGTCACATTTATATAACGGCTCTTGTTTTGCACCAGCTTTGTTGATAAGATCTGCTTCTCTGCTGTAGTGTAGTGCAACGCAGGAATGCATCCTTTGCGCTTCAGCTAACTGTTTCAGCTAGCTGTCTAGCTGCCCTGCCCAGCCTTTGTGCTTTCCAGCCTTAAAGCTCTTCACAAGCCCCACAAAAATGGAATCTCCTGCAATGTGTTTCAGGGTTTCTTTGGCAATGCCCTAATCCTACTTGCCAACCATTTTGCCGATTTCTGATTGTGTAAGAATATGTTTTGCCTGTGCTGCCTTGTAGATTGACATCGGAAGTGCATTGCTAGCTACCCGGTGTGATGCAAGAAGTTCAAGACTGTGAGAGATGCCCCCCCGCTCCATCACGGGTGGAGACACCAACACTGCCAACGCCACGACGGCAGGGATTAGTCGACTGACTGCATGCGCTGTTTTCTCATTTTCTCAGTGCCATAAAGTCAATTCCAAAAGTTCATAGGAAATGGTGTCGAACATGCGGAGAGCTGCGAGCCTTACGTAGGAACCCCCTACAGCAGCCCAAGCCTGTCAAACAAGCAACACGTGCAGGAACGCAGAATTTCATTTCCTCAAGTAGTTGCACGTTGCACTCAAGAGCCCATATGACAACTGCAACATAATGCGAGCGCGACTGACTGGCTAAGATGCCAATATTTGTGCCGGTGTACTGTGTGCTGTGAGTTGATTTGTACAGAAATTTGGATGGAAGTGACAGCATGGACATGTCATGCACAGTTGTCATAGTTGATTTGAATGGATAACTTGAATGTTTGCATGAGCGGCATAGAACTCCTTACTGGCAAGAGTGTGCAGCGCGAGGACCAACAATTGGTACCGAACGGTCCTTTGTGATGTGTTTCCAGAGGCGCCTTAGAATGGAAAACGACTCAACTTGCGAAAAGAGTCTCGGATAGGTGAAGAGGCTCCGGAAAGTCGAAGCGAGCATGGATGCAGAGCTTGTGAAGCCAGGGCTTTGTTCCGGCTGTTTTTGGCTTTTGTAAAGTCTCTCAAAGCTGCAAAGCTGGTTGAAATGTACTTTTGTTGAGGCACTTCTTCTTGCAAAAGCACATGAACATCAGGCTTGTGCGACATCTTCCCTGAATGTTCTCCCACCGGGACCTCTTGTTACTTGCTGCAGTGCTCAGGACAACGATAGAGCGATACCATGTCCATGGACACACACTCAGGAAAATCCTTATGGAACTGATTGCGGTTTGTCACCCGCCAGTGTAAGTATAAAACCTCAGGGACCAGGGTCAGTAGGTATGTAAAGCAGTCTGAGAAGTCCCAAAACAATCAAAGTCAAGATCCAAAGTCGAGAGGTCTCAAAGTCATCAAGCTCAAGGTCGAAAGCCGAGCGGTCGACAGGGACGACCCATGATTGTGGTAGCTTCGTTGAGTACCGCCCCACAATCATGCCGCACTCCCCTGCTGAAAAGCCAAAAAGACAAAGGAAACGACCAAACGGTCCCCTCTGAATCCAACGGTTAGATCGACCTGATCGCCCCAAGCCTTGAAGAAGCCCCGTTTAAAAAAGCCTAAGGTTCCAAAAGGCTTCAAGTTCCAATAGTTTCCAGCTCCAAGCACCAGGAAAGCTCAAGAAGTTCGAATAGCCCCGAAGGTCGAAAGGTTCCAAGATCGTGCACACCCGCCGATGAAAACGGATGCAATGGCCAGTACATTGTTGCAGTCAAAAGCAGGGCCCATGAGGAATTGAAGGTAAGACAGCAGGTACGCCTGGAAAGCGTCCTCTCCAGATTTCAACCACTGTTACCGCCCTTTTCGTTGGAAAATCCGCTGCAAAGTGGGGTTGCTGCCCTGCAATGTTCAAAGTAAAAATCCAAAAGGCCACTTGTGAGTCCAAAGGTTACCCACAGTATGTATGGTATGCGTGTGTGTATGTGTGTATGTGTATATGTGTGTATGTGTAGATGTGTAGATGTGTATGTGTGTTCGTAAATATGTATGTGCTTACAGTCGTTAAATGCAAAAATCAGTGGTCGAGGTAAAAACATTGTTCATCCTTTCAAATCTTTACATGGCAAGGAATAGAAACGTTTTATATCGTTTCTTCATCATACTAATGTTCTTGTATCCCTTCTTGTATCATGTGGACTCAGGGAAAAACCCATGAATCATCATTATGTTTTGTCACCATGGTGGCTTGCTTCAAAAAGGAGGCCCAAAACTTCGTTTGCATCTCAGGACAATTTGGCATGCTAGCAGGACACTTTCAATTATCAGTTGCACATCCTTAAATGGTTCCATCGTGGATGGACATTTATCGCTTGCCCGTTCGCGAGTTAGGTATACTATATAAGTGCTTGGGCTTTTGACCAGAACTTCGGAAGTAGTGAGTGAGACCAGCAGGCAGTTCCCAAAGTCATCCAAAACACACTGGACACATGTGGATGCAATAAAGGTGATGAACTATTCAAACCTGTTCTTGTTTACTTGCTTTGTTGCACCAGTCCAGTGCACATGCATTAGCTTGCACCTTTTTCGTAATCAATAACTCTCAAGCGGTTTGCCACCAGTGGTCCGTTTTGACCAAACTATGTGCAACCCCTTAGAGAGTCTCCTTTTGGATGCACCAAACTGTATATATCATAACTTGCATACAAAGCCAACCCAACGTCAACCGCCCATGGTGCATCAAGGGCACTTTGGGCAAGGTCTTGTTGTTTTTGCCAGATTTTGACTAGCTGAAATGCAGTCCAGGCACTGGAGTTTGACATATGCAAGATCAATTGGTTTGAGATGTGGTGATGGGGGAGAGTTGATGTCCACCCCTCAAGCTTAGTGTTTTGGCGGACATTTTTCATTGTGCTTGTACAAACACTTCAAAAACCTCAACAATTTCATGAACAGATATGGCTGCTCATTTATATACTCTTACAAAAGGCACAAGAATAATCTTAAAACAAGACAAGACCACCAAGAAAACAAGGCAGCCAAACGTCGGACCTATGTTGGAGGCATCATTCGGGTATGAGGCAAAAGCAGGTCATTACTTTTTTTGGGCATTAGGATAGCACGGCAGTAAAAAGGTCAAACAACGAGTTGTTGAATAAAGCATCACACGTGTTTTTTCCTTTGTTGATGTAGGTCTCAGCCTCCTGGGGGTGCAAAAACCCTTAAACTAACCAAGCGTTTGATCGTGACACTCCCTAGCAGTTTTTTAACGTGGCAATAGGGGCAAGGCCCGTTATGACACAATTGTGAGAGGGAGCCCAACACAGATGGTGCTGTCACACAGACGTAGCTTCCAACAAATGTGCCTCAATAATATGGTGTGGATGGTACAGAGCTATATCCAATGTGATCATGTTGAGCACCTTTCATGGGTGAAGGAAACAAAGGTTTAACTGGCGAAGTGGCGGTGGCGCAAAGTTGGGAGGCAGCCACTGGTGCTGCAAGGGCGAGAGGCTTGCCTATTGAAGGGTCACATCCATCTGGAGCAGGCACTTGGGGATGCAAGTTCAAGAATTGATTGGGATTGGAGACTTAAGGGATTGTAGTGTTTGTGCCCTTTGGCTTTCCAAGTGGACTTCTACAGTTCGCTTCTCATCTGGAATGCTCCGCATCGCTGGCCAATTTCAACAGTTATTGAGATGTTTCCACTTCCGTAGCACATGATTTCTGCAGGTTCACGACCGGGATCTCAAAGGGAAAGCAAAAGGCACACGGCCAGCAGCGATGTCACAGATTAGCAAGCAGAGGTCTAGCACCGTCGTGTGGCAGTGCCAATGGTAAGTCCAGTTGTCACAAGGCACAGAGAGCTCATCTTGGTTCGGATGGACATCCTGACAAGTTTGCTTGACCAAAACTAGACATTGACTTTTGCACTTTTTGCCAAACATCTGTCAACTTGAACTAGACATTGACCCGTTGTCGACTCTTCTATCGCGTTGAGTTGTAGGCATTTTGATTGACTTGGAATCAGTATGGCATAGAATTTTGGAGTTCTCCTTTGCAGCTGGGAAGCACATGTAGCCAGCCTCGCAAGGGTTACTTGGGCAATTGCGTACCTTGATGGGTACTAGAACCGAGTAGCGGGAGGATGATCTTGTTGACACGTCTTCACACGCTTTTGCAGCTCGGGCCAGGGGTGCTTCTAAGGCACCGGGACATGGGCTTTTGTTTGCCGGTGCTTTCTCTTGCAACGGCAGTGATAATGATACCTCAGTGATAGAACTGTGCATACAAGATTGAATTCTTGATCAAAACGGAAGGCGTTTGGTGTCATTTCAATTATCAGCAAGCCGCAACAATGCACTGCTTGTTTGGTTGGCGGTACAGGAACAGGCCAATGTACTGGCAAAAGAGCATGTCAACTCGCTTCCACTACCTCACTTGTGGGTTCTGCTCTCAGAGCAACTTCTTATTTTTTGTTGAACTTGAACCTATACTCATGTTTGTGCGCTCAAATCAAAATCATTGAGGTGCAATCTGGTGTCAAACTACGTGTCAGTGTTCTAACTGTTCGTGGACTTGTCCTGGTGCCATCCCCAGCGGCCGTGATTTGGATCCTGTCAAGCCGCCAAGCCGACTCTGCCAATTCTGCCAACAACAGGTTGATACCCTGTTTGATGTTTTTTGGCTGCCTTCAGCTCACAGGTTGAAGCGCTATTGAACCACTTTCCTTGATCCCGTTTCAGACACAGGAATATTTGCATCACCATTCAAGAACCTTGTTCAGTTCTTCCCCAGCAAATCTTGCAAAAAGCTGATTTTCCTGTACACTGGATCGGTTCCACATGACCCATCGTTTCTCAACTGAAACACAAACTACAGTACTCAGTTACTAATTATTCTACCCCTGAAGGATTTCTTGTTGTTTTGGTTCTAGCGCTTAGCCGCTCAGTGACGATATTATGGCTCCTGGCATCCTCTTTGTATACACAAAACATATTTGTAGGACTAGTCCGATCTATTTCTCCGCTGCTGTGCGTTTCATCAGCCCCGCAGCGACAATTTGAAGGGAGCCTGAGTTGCTGTCCAGCCATCTCTGTCAATGCTTTTTGCCAAGCTTTGATAAGGACTCAGATGTCTCGTTGGACTCCGCCAACATCCAATTGGTTACATGGTTGCAAGCGAGGATCTTGACATAACTTAGCAAGACTGCAGCATGAACTGTGCAAGTGGATATATATATATGGGAATATGCCAACATGTCGTAGACAGATGCGTTGTCTAGACTTGGGAAGGTTTCCACGACAGTGTGGCACGTGATCACACTTGTTAGACTTGGCACAAGCAAGCCTGACATCTCACGTATGCAGCAATGATGGTTCGTTGATTATTTCAATTGTCAGACAGACAGAGAGAGAGAGAGAGAGAGAACGAGAAAGAGAAAGTGAAAGAGAGAATGGGAGAGAGTTGTCGTGTGGCACTTGATCACACGTGTTTAGACTTGGCGCAGACAAGCCTGACATCACGTGTATGCAGCGGTGATGGTTCCTTGACTATTTCAATTGTTTGCATAGCATCGGGCTCTAGTAGATCAAGATGATCTCAGGGAGATGGGGCTAGCACATTGCGCTGAGTGCCATGTTCGGGGACGAGCTCCCTTTGCGTGATGGCTGGAAGGAGCTGTCAGACATTGATGGCTTGTTGTATTTAGCATTGCAAGAGAATTTTGGCACCGTCTTGAATTTTTTAAAATGCTCCTTTGATACTTTGGAAGAGGCAGCTGGCTTGATTAAGCTTGTGTGGGGGCACGGAGGAGTGCTTCAACAATTGAAAGTCTTAGTGAAGAACTGATGCAATGGAAAGAACAAGTTAGACATTTAGTGAAGCGGGCCAGAAGAGAACAGGTGCAAGAATGCTGGCAATCGCCCCCATTACCGTCCCAGCTCGCAATCAGTGGCTTGGAGGCTTATGAAGCCTTGGTGACTGGGGCTGGTGCAGTTGGACCAGGCACTAAAGCGTGGAGGTGATTTGAAACGGGCAGGCCAAAGCAAGGAAGAATCAAGCAGGCAGAAGTGGCAGGGCTGAAGCAGCACGACTTCCTATATGCAATGCTTTGTGTGGCGTAAAGAACAAGAATTCGCTTTCGGTGCAAGGAGAGCGAGCACGCTGAGGCTAAGAGCCCGGGTCTGGATGAGAGTGCGTGCTTGGTTGGTGACCACCTTTGGTCGTCCGTGGCCGCTGAGTGCACAAGAGCTGTTACTGTATTTGGAAGAGAGGCATGAAATCCAGCCCATGGGAAAGACCGTTCCTACTGGTGTACAGGGAGCCCTGATGCTTTTCTTCTTGAAAATGTGGGCCAGGTTCCGGTGGGCTCGCGGATTTCGGAAGATTGTCTCTGTCCGTGAAGGCTTGAGCAGGACTCTCCTCCTCGACAAGCGCCACACTTCACGCCGTTGTCATGAGCGAATTAGTGGTCTGTGACTCTGAGTTCCCCATACGTCTCAGGTTCACTGCGTTTTGCATTTTGTTGATGGTTTGGTGCGTCATGAGGGCCGATCACATTCAGCATGTCGACCCTGCATCACTGCATCACTGTTGCTCTCTCAATGTTGGCTACGTCTCACTCTGAGCAGGACCAAGACGTCGGGGCCTGGCAAACCTGTTGGCGAGCTGATGGCTTTTGTGGCTAGAGGTGTCTCCTTCTCTTTCTCCTTCTCTTCCTCCCTCTTTTCCTCCTTTTCCTTTTTCTCCTTCTCCTTCTACTCTTCTGTTCCTTGCCTCCTGCGCTAGTTCTCTTTCTTTTTCTCTTTGTGGCAACCCCTGACCACAAACAGTGCGGAAAAAACATCCAGAAAACGCGTTGGAAAAACACACCCGAAAAAAAGGTCACCCTTTGGTCTTTGTCACACACGGTCAAACTGCCAGACTGCCGGAACATCGCCGGTCTGTGGCAAAATCAGTGGTTTGAGTTTCTAACCCTCCCTTAGAACCCACCGATATCAGCCAAATGTGTCTGTCAGAGCAACCGCTGGGAGTTTAAACGGATAGGTGGCGGTGTGGTCGTAAGCTTCTGCCATATCGGATCGTCACAGTCCTGGCGCTCTGCAGACTGTCTTCCTCTCCCAAGTAGCAGTGTAGCATCAAAGTCGCTGCCCTCATGAATTTGGGAACTCTTGAGGCCAGTGCTTCTCCTCATCGGGAACACCTTCCTCCCCTGGCAACGCTTCTTTATAATTTTGGCCCAAGTGCTTCAAACATCTATATTCTAAACTGTATCCACTCGAAAGTGATCGAACAGCCTCCAGACAAGGTGCTGGAAGCTTCCTAGTATGTTGAGTGCATTTGAGCGCCTTCCTTTCTTACTGAGCTCTATCTTCCGGTGGTACAGGGTAAGCCTCTTCCTGTACGCTCTGTAGTTCGCTGAATGGCCATCGAACAGCGGCGCATTTTTGCATACCGTTGTCTCAGTGCCACGTCTCAGGAAATCCGCAGACACTGCGCCGTAGATCTGAACAGAGGGCAATTGTCAGAGGCCACATGAATGAGAGAGACAAGAGTGAGAGGCAACAGAATAATGGACATGATCCATGGTACATAATTCCCCCTTCTATGCCACACTACGAAAGGACCTCCACGTGCGCACCTTCAAACTGAGCAAATACAATTTTGTTTCAGAGGCTTGACAGGCACCAGATATTGGGCGAGTTAGAGCCAGACGCGAAGAGAGCTGACCAGTTTGTTCCTACATCGAATCGAGAGAATCAGCTCGCAAGTCAAGCTGCGACAACGAGTGGCAAGTTTGCTTGCCTACATAGTAATATAAACTAATGGTCCTGACTTAAGATGAGCATTCTGCACACATTGCGAATCATTCTTTTCGTAGCATGGCAACCAATTCTGCACGGGAAGCAGATCATGACAGGGGCTGAAACACCTTGAGGCCCAGCCCTTTGTTTTGTTTTTTTAAATATACTTCCTTTTTCTCGATCCCCAACTCGTCAGATTTGGAGCGAACCCTGAGCGTTCGCATGATGCTCCACAGATGGACAAGATGGTTCTTTGCTTTTTCAATTGGTTGCTGAGCTCATTTGAGGCTGTGAAGTTGAATGGGCGCGCAGGCGCTGCAAAAATCTTAGAAGCCGATTCACATGTCGGGAACCACAGTTTAATGGGCAGTTTTGACCAACTGCACGTTTGGGCGAGTGCATCGTGACGTGATGCTGTAGTAGTACAAAACCCTGTAAGGTCAAGAACACTGTGAGAAACGGACACACATTTAAAAAACACATCTTCATCTTACTGTGAATAGTGTGGGCCAATTAAGCGACTGGCCAAGGTAAATCGTGATGGTCGTGGATTTGATGTGTACTCTTTCGTCACGAAGCTTGTTTGAAAAAGCTCAGCTCGGCCTGTATTTGTCTCTGCATGTTTTGGGCGGCTTTTGATTTGGCAAATGCCGATCTTGCTTGGTTCAGGATGGATGCATCCCTTGTCGGGGAGGCCCACTTGACTTTCGAGGTGCAGTTTCTGCAGTTTCCAGCGCTCTCGGAGGTTTTTGCATTTACTCACTCAAGTTGGCTCCGCTTTTCCGCACGGGTGAGGAAGTTGCTGGAAAAGATTAACAGCGCAAAGCAGTTATTTTTTTAGCCCCCGGGGGGGTAGGCCGCTACTACTAGTAGTAGCTAGGTAGCTAGTAGCTTACTTAAGCTATCATAGCAATCAGACCAACCCCCCCACCCGACTGACCCCCCACGGGGAGCAGTTGCGGCAGAAATCCAGCTGTGAATGCTCGCAAACGTTGGCTCAGCACTGAAAACCAGTGCAATGATACATCGAAATCTGGTGTAGCTAGTGTAGCTGCTACTAGTATGGACGCAGGATATCTCGCGCTAATGATTTGGCTCCTAGATTTTTAGGGAAAGTTAACCTCAATGGAATCATTCTCATTCTCCCTGTTTCTCCCCTTGCGCAGAGATCAATTGTTTGATCACACAGGTCCTTGCAGAGGGCAGCTGGTCCTCAAGCAAACCGATCGCGCGTGCTCAGATCGATTTAGAGGATACTTACATGTTTGCAATCCTCACAAGAGTATTCTGATTTCTGGCATCACTGAAATTGATGTGCAGGATCGTTGGTTTGCCTTGCAGCAGATTCGCCTTCGGCAGGCGAATCTGTGTGAACTTTGGCAGTTGCAGAGATTGATTTGACAGCTTGGGTTGGAGTGCACATTCGTGCTAGGTATCCAACAAGAGGTGGATCCTTGCTAACCTATCGCAGCCAGATTGGAGAGTTTCTGATCTGCAAGGGGTTGTAAATAAGCTTACAGGCTTATCTGCAATTGTTTGTTGTTACTGTTACACGCGTCCCAGAGTTTGACGCGAGGCTAAAGAGTCTTGCAGGAGGCAAACTTGGCTTCCCCAGGACAGCACAGGGCACACAGACACAAGCGTTGCCTGGCTTTCTCTCGGCATCGAACGTATAGCTCCGGTGCCAGGCACATGACGGCACCCAAAGCAAAGGCTCGGCATCTCCCCAACTTTGTTCTTTTTGCTATTAGGTTGGAGGCCATCACTATGACGGCTTCGTGCTGTTTCTGGGACTTCCGGGCCAGGATCCGATGAGAGCCCACCATACCTTGCAACAGCCATAGCAGAGCCCATTGAGCAATCGACTCGGATGAATGCTGGCTGTGAGAACACCCGGTTCAGCATGATTGAGCTGGACTATCTTGCTACTTAGGACTCTCCCTTTGTTTCATCCAGATCCTCTCTTCTCAGACAGGCGCATCATAATTGGCACTCGATTCTTTTTCCATGCTTTGAGGTGCGAGAATACCATGGACACACTATAGTAATACGTAATGACTATGTTCTATTCTCATGTACATCAGCGTACATGGCATACTCTCGCATTGGCTGTTAGCCGCCTGACTCTGCAGGCGGGTGGGTGCTTTGCGGATGTGGGTGCGGCCTTCAGTCTGTCGCCATTGACATTTCTGTGATGTGCAATCGGCCAGTGGCGAGTGTATCAGTGTATCCTCAGCTTGCTCCGGTACTGGTTTCGATTGGAGCTGCCTAGGTGGACCTTGTTCAGGAGGACGACCCGCTTCCGGAGGTGAGTTATTGACACTGCCATGCTTTGTCGTTGGTGCGGCTCGTATTTGATTCAGGTATCGTTCAACAATCGTCCAGGCGTCTCCAACTTAGGTGCAGCATGGGAGCAACCGAATTTATGAGCCAAAATACACCATGATGTGAACCAGTTAAAAAAGAAGGCAATACCTTCTTCCCGAAGGGAAAGCAACACACAAGGTACGCCAAATAACATCAATAACACTTCACCATATCACCACTCGCAAGTCAGCATACGCCACATCACTACACCACATTGCATCAACACAGTGCAGTCCATTTTGAAAAGGGTGAACTCTTTTTGAGAGTTCGCCCCGTGGGCCCTAGAGAAAGACACGTGTTGCGAATGAGAGCTGAACAAGATTCAATTGAAGCACCTATGACATGAGATGGAACGATAAGGGATAGGTTCAACATTTGGGCTCCAAGGCAGAGTTCGAAATCCGTTCGCATCCTAGTCTTGGCTGGAACTTCAAAGCTGTTGATTCGCCACGGATTGTTTCAAGCATGTCCATTGCAAACCGAGGAATTCGAGTAACAGACGTGACTGGCATAAGTGTTTTCAAGGACCTGGCTCATGACATCACGGAGATAAAGACTTGACTGCAACATGTCGATTTTAAAAGTAGCTTTCCATGCATGTGCGACCATCAGGATGAATTTGGTGAAAGAACCTGAGCTGCACAAAGTCCAGTAAGCGCAGTCTAGACCAGCACACATTTCTGACTGAGCTACACAGGAAATGATGTCTACGTCAAAGCCGAGCTTGCGATGAAGTCTCCAGGCCCCTAGTAGCATCCTTGTTCCTAGTAGCGTCCTTGCTCCTAGTAGTAAGGCCAGGAGCCCCTAGTAGCATCCTTGTTCCTAGTAGCGATGCCAGGAGCCCCTAGTAGCGAACATTGTTCCTGCATGCCAGTGTCGGACATGTTGCATCCAGACAAACTGGAATGTTCGTTTCACCGCTTCCCTTGTGGACCCGAAGGTGATGGTCTTCAGAGGAAGACTTTTCGAACAGATACCCACAAATATGCAAGAAGCCTACTTTTCAATTTTCTATGGCTTTGGTGTTTCTTTATCAGATTTTTGCTTTCAAGACGTTCATAAGACATATTGTATTATTCAATAAAGGCACTCCAGCGCACAAGAGAAAAACAACACATTTCACTGAGTAACTACACTGTGGCGTTGTACTGGAACTTTTCATGTATATATTCGGAGATTGGTTTGCGACTGTTTTCAAGCAAATTTGCATGTACACTGTACAAGTTTTGGTAGACTGCTCAACCCCTATGTTCCGAGGAGTGTTGTACCTTGCTTGATGCAGCAATACATACCTGTTGAAGCCTTGTGTGCTGACTACCTCACTTCACTTTCGTTCTTGTGGCTTCCATTTTGTACTACTCTTTCAAATGCTTCGCTTGTTTGCTTTCAGTTGGTTCCCAGCAACGTTTACTACTAGAATTACAAGATTGCTAGTGAGTAGTGAGTGCTTTGCTTGTTTGCTTTCCGGTGATGACTCCTCAATAGAACTCCAAAACCCTTGATGTTTACTGCTTTCCGAAAAATCAATCTACAAGGTTGAAAGGAGAGCAAAGAATCAATCTTGGATAGTGGCCAAGCAATCGCTTTGGGAGGCCATCGCTAGTAGGTTGGAGGCCATTGATAATAGGTTGGAGGCCATCGCCCTTAGGTTGAGGCCATATCTAGTAGGTTGGAGGCCATTGCTGATAGGTTGGAGGCCATCGCCATTGCTAGTAGGTTGGAGGCCATCGCTAGGTTGGAGGCCATCGCTCTTAGGTTAGAGGCCATCGCTAGTAGGTTGGAGGCCATCGCTAGTAGGTTGGAGGCCACTGCTAGTAGGTTGGAGGCCATCGCTAGTAGGTTGGAGGCCACTGCTAGTAGGTTGGAGGCCATCGCTAGTAGGTTGGAGGCCATTGCTAGTAGGTTGGAGGCCAT
>CAXAMN010006336.1:136320-148073 GCA_963970005.1 Durusdinium trenchii
TTTTAGTTACCGAATCAGCGCTTTTAGTTATCGAATCAGCGCTTTTAGTTATCGAATCATAGTTACCGAATCAGACCGTTTGGTTACCGAATCAGACGTCGACCTTGATGGTCGCACAGAGGGCAATTTCGGAGGGCGAGCCCAGAGCCTGGTGGGGGAGAACGAAAAGAACAGGCGTCAGCTTGGGATTGAACATGTTTGGTCTTGTGATGCAAGTGATGTAATTGACGGCGAAGAGTGCATCATTAGCATTATGAGGGGCTTACGAGGCAATGTAAGCCGTCTTCTAACAGGGGTGGGATGTCATGTCGACGATAGAGGACAGCGGGCCCGAAAAGTGATTGAACCGCCTCCAGGAAAGGGAGATGTGCATCTCTGGTGCCCATTGAAGTAGTGTTCGACCAGGGGTGAAAGGGAGGTTTGTGTCTCTTAAGACACTGTTGTCTTGTGGAAATGATGTGATCTGTGAGGGCAGGAGAGGGAACAGAGTGCGGTGGGCTAGCTTTGGGGGGCGGCGCACTAGCCATGCGCAAAAGGGCAAACCATACAGGGTGGGAGTTGATGTGGAGGACTGGCGTAGCGGAGGAGGACGTGGTTGGACAAGAAATATTGAGTTTCTTGGGGTGCCCTTTCTTTACGGTGAAGACGCCCCTTAACCATACGCAAAAGGGCACCCCATATGGGGCGCGAGCTCATGTGGTGGATAGGCATAGCGGAGGGGGCGTGACGCGGTCACTTGATCTTGGCTCTAACTGACGTCGAGGTGCCCCTTTCTCTCTTCCAAGCGCCCCTTCATCCACAAGAACAAAAGCACTCCGCCCCCCCCCACCTGTGACTGAAGGCCTATGTGTGGAACTGAACTGTCACTTGAAGTGGGCGTTGTTTCATCTCACCTGACCACTGCTCCATCTCCCGACTATCCTCACGGTGGAGCTTCTGATCCTTGCTTTATCTGGGTTTCATGGTGGCGACTTTTGTTTTCTCACTCCTCAAGTTTCTGATTTATGTTATTCTTTTGATTGACACCCGTGGAAAATACAGGTTCTTCACGAATGCGCAGCAAAGAGTTCTCGTTTAACTTGGGGCTTTGGGGGTGAGAGTGCTAGGACCTTTCTTCTCATCGACCTACGCTAGCAATGACGTGAAGCTGCGGCGCAGTCTCAAGTGAAACATTCTTCAGGCTACACGCATCTACGGCAGTTAAACTACTTCAGCCACATCCCTGTAACCTATTTTGGTGTGCGTATGTGTGTGTGCCCCTTGTAGTCACAGGGATCCAGTCGGATTGTGCTAATTTTTTCTTTTTTCGTTTTTCAGCAGGGGGCCCTTCCCCTTCCCCTCCCCCTTTCTTTCTTTGCTTTTGGTGCTTTCCTGAATGGAATACTCAGGATCACCCCTTTCTTTCTATGGTGTGTCCCTGGACGATTGTTCGTAGCTGGGAACACCTGCCTTTTTTCTTTTCTCTCCTCTCCCTTTCTCTCCCTCTCTCTTTCTTTCTCTTTCTTTCCTCTCTTCACCTTCCTTCCTCCTTGGGTGTCCCTGGATGCTTTTGTCATAGCTGGGAACCCTTCTCCTCTTTTCCTTTGGTGTGTCCTTGGACGCATACGTCGTAGCTGGGAACACCTTCCTTTCTTCTCTTTCCTTTTTCTCGTCTCTCCCTACCCCTCCCTCCTGTCGGGACCTTAGCTTGGGTTGCTACTAGGGGCTCCTGGCCTTCCTACTAGATGCCAGGTTGCTACTTTGACGCTACTAGACATTCCTGGCCTTACTACTGCTTTGTCCGCGCCTATCGTGGATGTACGTCTTATTGACGTACTGAGTAGCGCACATGAGAATTGGACTCTACGAATGGCCGATTGGTTCAGTTTGAGGGATTCCGGATTCGTCCAGAGGCCTCCCTTTGGGGAGGCGTGTGTGTGTGTGTGTGCCCCTTGTAGTCACAGGGATCCAGTCGGATTGTGCTAGTTTTTTCTTTTTTTCGTTTTGCAGCAGGGGGCCACCGGGGCCCCAGAGGAGCGGTGGCCAACGAAGACCTCCTCTGGGGTCCGCGCAAACGTACCTGCCAAACTGGTTACCTGTTGTTCTCGCTGTGGTTTGCTTTCATGGTGGTTCATGTGGTTTTGTTACTAATCGCTACTCGCGTTTCGTGTTTTGAGTCTTGCTGGCCTCCAACCTTGCAGTCAGGGCCTCCACTTACTGACACCTGTCCTGGTTCCTTAGGTTTTTGACTCAGGCCGGCGTGTGACACCGCTGTCGAGTCAGTACGCATATCCATAAGTGTGTGTTGGTGTTGAAACTCAAGGTCATTTGGGGCCTATTCAGTTTCCGTTTTCAGCGAGACGCTCTTCCATATGTGCAGCAACTCTTTGAGCAAATGCGGGGTTTCTGCCAGCATTCTTCGCGTGATGCTGTGTGTTCGCGAGCGCTGGCAACCGTTTCGGTAGCATCTCTATGGCCCTACTTTTGTGGGAATCTTTTGGAGGAGGTCTTGGATGGATTCACGATTTGTCCGATTCGTTTGTAAAAACATGAACACCTGACTTCTCAAAGTGCATCATACCATTTGGCTGCGCAGGTGCAGCGTTTTGTGAGCTGGGCGCACGATAAACCTGTGTTTTTGTGACCAGCAAGGTGTTGAAACCATTCCAAATGTGTTTTGTGTTGCAATTTTTACTAAAGGCACGAAGGTGTGGAGAATTGTCACTCTTCGTAGGAGGGGCAAAGCACTTTGAAAAGGTTGCTTCGAACCAAGTTTTGTGGCATGCACAGGGAGTCATGATGTTGCGACGTTTGGCGGAGGGCAGGCGAAGAGAGTGGGAGCGTTGCGAGTCTGGCGGAGGTGCTGTGCCATTGGGAAGGTGCGCGTCAGCGGACGGTTTTTGGAGGTGCTTGGACTGCCAAATTGCTTGGCAGGTTGATGTGTGCGCTCTGAATGGGGCTTCCCAATTCACTTTTGGAGGAGGTCTGGTACAAAATTACACAAAATTGCCTTTTTGGAGACACCTCGCCATACGAAATGCTTGTGCTGGAAACCCGAAGCTTCCTGTCTCACTTTCATGGGAAGACATCTCGCACGAAATGCTGGTGTTGGAGACTTCCCATCTCATTTCTGGAGGAAGTCTCGCGTGCAGTGCTTGTCTTGAGGATTTAGCGTCTCACTTCTGGAAGAAGTTTCGGACGAAGCGTTTGTCTTGGAGGAAGGCTTGTGCTGAAGGAAGTTTTGTCCCAGAGTTTTTCAGCACAAGTGTCCTACAAAAAAAGGAGTGTTTCACGAGCATTCTGATTTAGATCTTTCAGGCCGCGGCAAGGAATCCTGAATCAGGCTGCTG
This sequence comes from Durusdinium trenchii, assembly GCA_963970005.1. NCBI lineage: Eukaryota > Dinophyceae > Suessiales > Symbiodiniaceae > Durusdinium > Durusdinium trenchii. The sequence goes on from CAXAMN010006336.1 coordinate 139,650, forward strand.
CCACAAATCCTCGACAGAGTCGGTTGCTGTGGTTGTGTAGGGATTCAAGACACATGCTCAAGTCAGCCAATGATCAAACCACAACCATCACGAAGCCACACTGGAGCATGCACATGGATTAGTATCAGCGCTTTGGGGAACCGTCACTTGGTGGAGTGGATCATACGGCGTCCCATGGTGAACTCAGTCAAGAAACATACCAATTCCTTCGTTTCCTGGTCATTGTTGGATGTGCGTCCACATGCTGGAATACAGTTTTCTGAGGCGTTCAAGTAAGATTAAACGATAGAAACAAACATAGTTTTATCGCTGCGTCCTGATGGTGATCTACATGTTTTTGCATTGACTTGTTTGACTTCCTGAATGCGCGGCGTCTCATGTGGAACTGGCGTGGCTTTTGAAATTGCTTTGACTTCTGCGGGCCGGTGTAGAGTCACTAGAGTGTTCCACAGGAGTCACACAGAAGTCTCCTAGAGGAGTCCCGGGCAAGAGTGTCAAGCAAAAGTATCACGCAAGAGTGCCCATAATATCCCACACTAGTTACAAGAGCGTTCTCGAAGACGGTCGCAGATGAGCGTTCTTCTAGAGTGTCACACAGCCCGGGATATTCAAATTGTCATACTTTCGAGTTCGTGGGTTCAATCTTGTGGATTTTCTTCGTCGGGTACCCGGAACCTCCGTAAGCCGGCACTTCTATTATTCTTTGCTGAGAATTGTAGGTGCAAACGAAGAACAGATTGACATAGACCGAAACCAAAAACCGAACACCGTCCTGGGCGACTGCCCTGCGAGCCAAGATGTTCAAAGTGCCTGCTCCAATGCACTTTTGCTCCGTTGAGTTTTTCTTGCTTGATGAGGTGCGACATGGCAGTTTTGATACATGTTCATGCATTTTAAAACCTGATTTTCCTCTTGACAAGTGCACGTGCAGGTTGACGTGTGATGTGTTTGCAGGACATTTTCACTGACAATGATGAAATCTACGAGTCCAAAGCAGCTCATGGCACCGTTGCCATTGCCAAGCAGCTTTTAGCGATTGTTTGTAAGTTGGATTTCATGTGATGAGCCAAGCAAAGCGTCAATGGTCTGAACCATTTGCATTTGATTTCTTGCGGAGCTCCAACCCATTCCAAAGAATAGGCCGTGCAGAGTGCAGACAGAACAATTCAATCCCTGCGTGGGCGAACCCATGGTTCACCAAGAGATGCGAACTAAAACTATCCCTCAGGCACCTCGCTCGGACCCCTTTCTCAGATGTCGGTGTTGAGGAGGCTTGAGCAGATCTCCTCTTTTTGCTTTGCAAGCTTGCCAGGTCGTACCCATGGATGCATTAATCATGAAGGCGCACGAGCCCTAGCTGTTCCTTGGAATCCGTGTGATTGTGGATACATCATGACAAACTTGTTCGTATTGTCCGTATTGTGATGCATTGGGTGTACACGTCTCAGGTATCACAGGTACAACAAGGGCCATGTGGTTCGGCAAAAAGTGCAGCATGAGGCCAGGACGAAAACAGCATGCACACAGCATGACTTACTTGCTTCCTGCAGTAGGTGTGGTTTGAAACACCTTCTCTGAGAAAAAGATCAGAGGATGATCAGGTGGGATACTTGTGTAATGTGTCAAAGTGCTGGGCATTTTGAGTTTGAATACGCACTATCAAAGCTAGAACGGTTATTCTATACAACACAATTGAAAAACACCCTCATGTTCCTGTTTGAAGGTAGCTGCAAGCGCTGAACAATAGCACCAACATTGGAGTCATTGTAGTCATAGACGTAGACACACACATATATATATATATATGGTACCGCCCCCAAAACCCACCCAAAGTCCCAAAGTCATATTTCACTGATATTTACAGTAAAAATTGCATATTTGGGGCACCATTTTTTCTTAGTAATAAGGGTTGTGAATATACATTAAACACATATTTTATATAAATTTCACATATGTTTGTAAATTATAAAATAAAACAAACGATAAATTGCATACTCAGCCCCCACCGCAGCCTTAGCCTGAGGAGATGAAGATGAATCATATGAAGAAACTATTAAACTAAATTAAGTAATATATAAAATAGTATCCATACGCAATAAAGTAGGCTCACTGCGAACATTTACTAATCACAGACTGCCAAAACCAAAAAACCAAAAAAAAAACTCTGAGGAGAATCTTTGGTTTCCGCCTGAAAGATGTTATTCTTTTTTGTTTTCATTGAGTTATTTTTTTTTGGTTTCATTCATCAAAAAAACAAAAAAACACAAGCTTTGTTTTTTGTTTTTGCTTTGGTCTATACAATCACCAATGCCCAAAAACCAAAAAAACACAAGTTTTTGTTTTTTTTTTCAAAAAAATATGCAACAACCAAAAAAAACTGGTGTTTTCTTGTTTTTTTGTGATTCCAGGTTGCATAGACCAAAGCAAAAAACCAAACAACTTGTGTTTTTTTGATGAATGAAACCAACAAAAGCCAACAAAAACTCAATGAACACCAAAAAAAACCATCTTTCAGGCTGAAACCACAGATTCTCCTCAGAGTTTTGTTTTTTGTTTTTTGGTTTTCATGTTGTTTTGGGTTTGGCTCTAAGCTTGACTTACTACTATCACCGCAGCCTTTTTTCCAACACAGAGTTTTAGTACATAACACACCAAACTTTGCTTTTTCCGAGGCATATATATAAAGTTCTAGATATGTAATTATCAATTTTGATATTTCTAGTGAATATTTACAACGCTGCTTAATTTTATTCTCTTTAACAACTGGGTATTTAGCATCATCAATAATTCTATTTCCCATATCATCTATTGCTGTTATGTAAGCGTCATGTTCAGATAGCGTCATAATGTATATAATTAGATATTGCTTTAACACCATCTAATTATATAGTGCTTGGGGGAACACTAAAACGAATTCAACTTGGCAAATCAAACGAGGTAGGGCAGATCCATTACTGAAACCAAACTAATTAACAACTTATGTGGATTAGCGTAACCTCACCTATACCGCACTCTGTCCATGGGAGTCCTGCTAATAACTAAAAATATGTTATTTTTCTATGTAATTTTATAGATGAATAATACAAGTGTTCCTATAATTGAACCTATCAATGTAATTTTTCCGATAATTGATGTATATAGTTTATAATTGTTCCTATAATTGTTCCTATAATTGATGTAGTTTATACATGATCTGATCAGATTTTCTTTTTTCTATATCTTCAATTTTCTTCACCAGTTGTTTGATTGCTTTCATTTGAAGGGTGTCAATCTTATTGCAGATCCAGTGGTGCAAGGTGTTTTTTTTTTTTGGGGGGGGGGTAGATATATATATATATATGTATATATATATATATATGTTGCCCGTTCGACAAGTTCAATATCATCATTGGGTGCAATCTCAAAACAAGATGCAAGCCTAAATTTGGTGCGAGTGATGCACCTTAGCATTTCAAAGAGTGTCCAGATTCTGCATTTTGGAGGCTCCATTGGATGAAGACCCCGAGCTTGCCAGGGCCAGGGCGGATGTCAGAAGGCGGACTTTTGCCCAAAAAGGAGGGCTGAGCCCCCTTTTTGATTTTCCATCGTTCAAGCAAGTTATTTGAGACTTGAGCTGACGTCAGGCAGCACCTAAGTGAGAGAAATTGGTCTGAATGCTTCCATTCCTTGGGTCAGCAATATTTCATAATATTTCATGATATTTCTCTCATAGGACGAGAGCATTGATGTTCTCGATTCTCGATGCCACAATATATATGCAGACCTGTCAGGAAGGGAACTCCAGTGCAGTTGAACTTGAAGCTGTGGTTTGTCCTGATACCGCTCCTTCAGAACCAACTTACAACACATTTTTGGCGCAGGTGTTGCCGATGCTGCAGATGTTGCAAATGCTGGAACAAATGCTGGCGCAAGATTTGCCGATGCTGCACGGCAGTATGCTGCTTTTGGTGCCCGACAATTATGCAAAAGGACGTCACCCCTGCAGTTCTCAAGTTGGAGGCTGCCGCGGAGGGTTAAGTTTGATTGACACAACGTGCCAAGTCTTCACGCCCAGACTTTGTACCCCTCAAAGACTAGTGGAGTCTGGCAATTCTGTCACCCCCAAACCAACGCGCGGTTGACTTAGACTGGCTTAGAAAGCAGGTGTAACATCTGGACTTGTGAGATGAAGGCAAACAGGCGGAATGAACGACTTAGTGAACAAGAAACGTCAATCAGCCACCCATGGATATGAGGGTGTCGTAGAGACTAGAGAAAAAGAAACAGATTAGTGGCTTTGCTCAGTGAGTAGATTGTGGTTTCAGATCAATCATCAGACACTATTGACATGTGCTCGGTGGACGGCTGCCTATCGCTTACGCTGCGGTGCGGAGGTGGAAATACTTTCACTTGAAGAGGCAGCTGAAGACCCATTGGCCAGGGCCGGGCGCGTTGCGTGAAAAGCACATCATATAAGAGCAAAGCAGAAAAAGCGATGAAAGGACAAAAAATAACGATCTACAGACTCTACAGTTCTGAAACAGGAAGGAAGGAAGGAAAGAAAGACAGAAAGAAAAGAACAGAATAGAAGAGAGAAGAAAAAGGAGACGAGAAGAACATACAATTGCGGCTTCTTTACATAGGAGTCTGGACGCTTTGCGGAGCCAACGGAGCGGTTGGATTGGACATGTGCCATCACCGCACCTAAAAAGTCTTGTCCTTAGACCTCTCAATCAGCTGGGGTGACTCAATTGATGACGATTCTGCGTTCTCATTTGCAAAGCCCAGGTTTTTCTTCAACTACATTGGGCCCTCAAACTACTACTTGCTCAGACGGACGCTTGGGTGTTGACCATTCTTGGAAAGACCTTAAAAGCCTTTCCAAGCTGTTCCTTCGCATGAGTGTCGAAGGAAGCAGCCGAGCCTACTTAGTAAATGACGGGTCTGAAAAGGCTGGCGAATTGCTGCCGAGATACTGATGTCAGGTCAAATTTTGTTCTTTAAGGACAGTGTACTGCACCACAACCCTGGTGTGCATGCTTCTTGTGCTGGTCAGTTTCTGAGTGCTCGGAATGTGCTTGGAGTCCAAAGATGTCTATATATATAAAATACTTGCCGCAGTTCCAAGCCTTGCGTCCGCATTTGCTTACACTAAGGGTGTGGTATACTTGCTCTTGCAGATCCTTATGCCATCTCTTGAGCTGAAAGCAAAAATTGACGCGATGTAGCTCCTTCATAGCAGATTCGGAGATTTCCACACTGACCAGTTGCATGTGCAATGCAGCATGTTAGTGTGGCAAGAAAGCAAGACCAGTGGTTGAACGGCAATTGCAGAGGTTGCCTGTAGGCCCTATTGTTCGACATCAGCATGTTTTGTTCGTTAGTTTTCTTTTCATTTGCAAAGTGTGCAAGCAGTTGCCAAGAACTCATGAAAGTCATTGATGATTCATTGCTTGTGGAACCGTTGGTCCAACTTTGTGCAACGGCATGATATATACTGTATATATGTGAATTTGTATGCATTGGAACATGCATATCATGATATGAGATGGCGGCCCTCTCATGTGACCATTTTGGCACAAGGGCCCTTGAGTCTGGCTCATCCGAGCCCCCGACGGTTGCGCAATGGAAAAGTGAGCGCACCGCTTGCTTTTGATCGCGACGGAGTTCTTTGATCCCCGTTGGTTATGTTGTGACAGTTGCCTTTACAAGTTGCTGTTGATCCTCCGCTCACCATTTTACAATATATATATATATATCTTAATCTCGAATATGCATCTATGCAGCTGTTGCACTACTATGAAGCGAACAGACCAAGCCAAACTGAGATCATTTACAGACCTGAGCAAGGTCACATTCGACGTGGAAAATGTCGTTTTGTTGCATTGCAAGAAAGGTTGTGCATTGGCAAGAGTATTGCATGGTTTGTATGAATGGATGGTTGTATGACTTCGTGTGAGTAGTGTTAAGGTTGTTTCAGAGGCAGCTTGTTTGGATTCTTTTGATTCTGTGGAAGGGCTGCAACTCCAGTAGAACAATAAGAGAGCCAGAAAGAAACGTAACCAGTGTTTGTGACTTGCGATACTTCCGACTATGTTGGAGAGCCAGGCTTACTGTAGGAAACAACGTTTTGGTGTGTGTTTCTTGAATTACTCACACGGTGGAGCATTATAATTATGGCCATTCGAACGCGTGCCTGAAATGATAGTTCGAACGATGCCTGCGCGATATTAACTAACGAAAACCCGCAAATCATTTTGCCCGTGGCTCGTATAAATCCTTGATTTATATATATATATACACGGTATAATATGGTATAAGATGGGACACAGTGTGCAACTGGGCTACAGAGCAAGTATATTTGCTATTGGTTGATTCAGTGCACCATTTGTGCATACCACACTCCAAGAACTGTCTACGTTGATAGATTCCACTTGCTTCTTGCGGTGCTTTGTCAAGTGCTTTGGAGACATTCGTGGGACACCGCAAACAATCGCAAAGAGGGCGCTGAAACAAGGATATGCGGGCTGCTCACTAAGGTGTATTGTGTACATGTATTTACCAAAAAAGAACCACTCTCACAATGGCAAGCGGGAACAATCTACTTTCTCCAGCATCAACGTTTCAAGGCGGCGTTCACATTCACAAACACGTCTATAAAAGCCAGATGTGGTGGAAAGCATAGGTTGGACAAGCCGTGTGATTCAAGAAGAAACATGCATTGGCTGGAAACTCGCAAACAAGATAGGTAGGGTGCAAAGAAGACCACTAGGAACAAATCGATAGTTTGTGTGTGTAAACAAAACAGACAATGTTCATCTAAATCCAATTCTTCGTTTGCCAACAAGTGATTGTAGTCGCTCTTGGATCCTATTGATTTCAAGTATTCAAGGCCAGGCCCTGTTTCAACCACGCTGGGTTGCTGTAGCAGTCAACTTGGGACATTGCAAAGTCAGGTCCAGGCATCAGGCAATTTGATTCCGAAATTCGCTCCTGGAGAAAGGAAACTAACAGATTCTCCAGCTTACTCTTGTGAACACTTCTGACGCAGTCCAAACAAGGGCAGTTTCATTTCTCGGGAAAGCAGCGGTGAGAAACGTCCCGCACTGTTTCCTGCTGAGTTATGTATGTATCCATGAGGCAAGCAAAAACTGGCCTTGCCAGCTGATCATCACAGAAAAAGTGAGCTGCCCGTGAGAAGTTTGGTAGAAATGCACCGCCTCGTGAGTTTGATTCGTGTCAGCATTTTCACATTTGCGACATTGACTCTGCCATTGAGGGCAGCCATCATGTCTGCTCAAGTAGGTGCAGATTTCCTCGGGGCTGGATGTTTATTCAACCCTCCAACAGTTTTTTTCAACCCTAACCTTTTTTTTCAACCCTCCAAGACGCTTTTTCAACCCTGGGTTGGAAAAAATGTAACCCCTACTAAAACAACCCATGGTCCTTATATTCCAACCTTTTTTTTCACCCTGGAAACATATTTTTTCCACCCTTGAACATTTTTTTCCAACCCATAAACATGCTATTTCAACCCTATGACACGCTATTCTAACCCTAGGTCGCACCGTGGGGGGCTGGCCCTTCAGTCCTAGGATGTAGACGCCTTCGTCGGAAGCTCGAATGATTCGGCCGCCCTATTCTGCTATCGCTGCTGGTCTTTCTCCACCGTCTTCCTTTTGCTTTGGCCTTGCTGGCTGGCTGCTGCCAACCTCCACCTGCAGCTTCCGCTGCTGCCGCTGGTGCTGCTGCTTACTGCTTTGCTGTGCTGCAGCCGCTGCTGCTACCGCTGCTGCCGCCGCCGCTGTTGCCGCTGTTTGTGCCGGCGCTTCCTTTTTGCTTAGCTGTTGCTGCTCTGCTGGTTTGGATGCGCGCTCGTGCTCAGAAAGAGTCGGCAGCGCACGCAACATCGCCGCTCCGGGCGACATGTTCCCAGAACAAATATGCTTGGTCAATGGTCACAACAGACCGAGCCCTCTGAAATCCCGAATATCATGGCTACTATGCACGCCCCCTACACCCAGGCCCCCCCTGTTGAAACCTATGTTCAGACATTAGTAAGGCCTAAGCAGGCTTCAAACCTCAGTTTCTACTCGGCAGGCGCTCAGCACAGCATGGAACTCTTACTGGGATGCTGTTCTCCTTCAGTGAGGTTTTGGTCTTGTTTCGGTCCTTTGCTAAGACCTCGGTCTTGTTTTCTTGTTAAGACCTCCATTGGCCAGCGTACATGAACATGTCGTGAAACTGTGCTTGTCTGGCAGTGGCTGCTGGCTCTGGCTAGCCACAGTAAACATACAAGCAAACAAGTTCGTCCAGATTTGCTAGCAAAGTTGCAGTGCAGTGCATAGTTCACACCTTGGAACATTAGACTCTATATATAGGGTTTAACTTGACTCACCCTTTTGTGGGCAAGGCAGGGGTAAAATTTAGAGAAGGATGTTGCTC
>CAXAMN010006336.1:178505-190971 GCA_963970005.1 Durusdinium trenchii
GCAAGAGTGTCAAGCAAGAGTGTCAAGAGAAAGTGTCAAGAAAGATTGTCTAGCAAAGAGTGTCAAGAAAGAGTGTCAAGCAAGAGTGTCGTGTCAAGAGTGTCCAGCAGAGTGTGAAGCAAGAGTGTCAAGAACAAGTGTCAAGAAAGATTGTCTATCAAAGAGTGTCAAGAACGAGTTTCAAGCAAGACTGTTTAGCAAGAGAAAGTCTTGTGGAAAATGCTCGTTTTTGGAAACTTTGATTGTCGCTTCTGGTGAAAGTCTCGTGAAAAATGCTTGCTGCAGCTTTGGATGCGCTGGCGCTGCTTCTGCTGATGACTTTGCGAGTCATCCAAGGTTTTGATTGATACACTTTTGTGCCTTTGCTTTCTCCTCTATACATGAGTGACTGCATTCGGGTTCGTGGGTCCTGTCAGGTTTTTTGTTGGTTTCATTCATGGAAAACACAAAAAACACAAAATTTATTCGGTTTTTTGCTTTGGTAAATACAATCACCAATGCCCAAAAACCAAGAAAAACAAGGTTTTTTGTTGGTGTTCGTCTATTTTTTATCGAGCAGACAAAAAACATTGCTTTTTGTGATTTTTGGGCATTGGTGATCGTATAGACCAAAGCAAAAACCAAAAGAACCTTGTGTTTTTTGATGGGGGGCGCCTTCTGTAATTAATCCAGGACAACAACTCGGAGCACGGATTATTCTTTTTGGATTATTTTTTTGGGATCAATTTTTTGCAAGATGACATGATGGGTATACTCCTACACATACCCAGATTGATTTTTTGTGCAGACATGTAAGTTTTCAGTGAGCAGATAGCAAAGGGTAGGTACATACCTAGATTATTTGTTCAATAAATGTGGACAATGTACCTGGATTAATATCCGTCGACGGCTGATCATTTGCAACTATGTCGGTGCTGTACCTGGATTATTTCTCATTCCTGCTTGATTAATTTCTTGCTATAAATTATCCCGACTATGGGTGGAGTCCCTGGATTAATTTCAGAAATATATGTGCAGGTATAGCGGATTAATATCGATATCAATCCAGGGAGTCTGCACGGTACCGGTACCCCTAGGCACCCCCTATGTTTTTTGTTTTCCATGAATGAAACCAAAAAACAAAAAACTCAATGAAAACAAAAAACATCATTGAGGCGGAAACCAAAGATTCTCCTCAGAGTTTTTTTGTTTTTGGTTTTGGCAGTCCGTGATAAGAAAACAAACGAACAAAAAATTTAGTACAGCAAATACACGCAGTGAACCTACCTTATTGTGTATGGAGACTACTTTATTTTTTAATTTAGATTAATTAGTATTTTATCTATTTTCTTCATATGATTCATCTTCATCACCTGAGGTTGGGGCTGGGTGGGGGCCGGGTAACTCTCTGTTTGTATATATTCAATTTTATAATTTGCAAACATATGTGCAACATGAAAAAGGTAGATCTTTGGGGGGTATCATATATATATAAGGGCTTTGGATTGTCGAATTGCAGAAACCAATATGTATGCCCAGAATTTTGGGTGTTCCGTTGTCGACAGGTGGCCGAAAGGGCCGCTTTCCCAATGGTTGGTCTGAGTTCCTAAAGCACTTGGCGCAGAACAGTTGAACAAAATGGGAAGAAAACACTACTATGTTGAGTTATTCAATGCACCGCTGCTAAAGAACAACATGATGTTCGGATAGGAGGCGCCTCATGTCTATGGAAACATGATCTTCCCTGGTTCCCTCAATCTACGTGACCACAGCAGGGAACCATCCAATGTTCAACATGAAGGAACGCTTATGGCTGTTCGCACGCCAAACTTTGAGGATTCACAAGTCCCAGCATGGAAGTAGCGCTGCAAGCATTCTGAGGCCACTGAATTGCGCTGCCTGTAGCCTCCAAAGTGGTGGCAAGACCTTGTACAGTGGGGTAAAAGAAAGCGCTCGAAAGAAAACCGTGTTTTTGGTTCATCTTACCGAACTTTGATACTTCAAGGGAACATTCTTACGGGTCATGAAGGCTCATTTGGACACTCCAAGCTCATGCAAATAGTACAATTTCAAATAATTATTACAAAAAACAATCATCTCACGCTTTGCTTTGCAAAGTGTAGACTTTTTGCTTCGCATTGGGATGCACTGGGTGCTCCGTGTGATCGCAGACTTCCAACTCTCCAACTTGCCCGCCTTTGTTCAAATTAATTGTTTTTGCAAGAGTGCTCGACGTCATGATGTCCACGAAACGGTCGCAGCAATCAAGCGCTCTACGATTCTTCTTCTGTGCGATAAGTTGGTCGGGGCTTGATCTTTCCAGCTTGTCATCCGGCTTTCAGTGTGAGTTGCAGACGAGTTTGCCAGATCCAGCTGTGCATCAACCAGAAAAGGGTAGCACAAGGGTCCACGCGTCATTCAGTTTGGTAGCCCATGGCTTGGCATTTGGCTGTGACCATTTGGGACTGGTGCGGACAGGAGTGGTCCACGGCCAGACGCGATGTGTGACCGTTGCTTCATGATGGCCCTTCCCATCTTTGTCCCCCAATCCTCTGAAACATGGCGTCGATCGAGATCGGAGTTTGGTTGAAGGCTCCGACGACGGGTGAGGAATCTGATCAGAAACGTGCCAGCGAAAAGCAAAACATAGGTCTTGGTACCATGGGGACATAGGATTGCCTATGCGCCTATAGGCAATTCTTGAGCATCGTTCAAACCCTCGGTGCTCATATTGAGTAAGAGACAGGACAAAAGCGGACTGTGCGCCCCTGCATTGCGCATAGACTGAAATGTGAGTCGCACACAAGCAAAGCCAAAGAACTTGCGCAAGTTCTGGACCCTTCGCTCCAAATCATTCCAAATCAGGGTCTGAACAATACTCACTTAGTTTTAGTCCGTTCCGAGCTTCTTGATTATACAATATATTTTTGACGTGGGACGTGGAGCGTCTGTAAAGTCAAAGCAAACCTTTCTCCTCGAATCAAGAGAAATGCACACAGTTTGTCATGCATGGTAAACATATAATATATATATGACTGTCGCCCCGATTTTTAAGGATGAACCACCCGGTCAGTTTGAATTCCGCAGCTTCTCGGCTCAGCGGATGGTGCGTGAGTTTGAGAGTTGCTCTCGCACTCTCTGCCTCACCGTCCGCAGGGTCGTGAACCTTTTGTACGACCCCGCGTGCACCGGTGCCGTGCAGCGCCGTGGGGTCACTTTGCTGAGGGAGGCCTACTCGCAGTTGCTCGACACTGCGGATGCAGGAGCTGCCACTCCTGCGCCTCCCGGAAACGAGAGCTCCAGTCTCCCGGGTGAGGGAGGCGTGGTCACAAACCAGCAGGTGAAAGTCGAGCCCAACACCAGCAAAGACAAGGTGCCAAGGGGGGAAGGGATTGCTCCCGCAGTGGACGACTCAGAGGAAGGGGGGAGCACTCCGAGCCCAGGAGAAAAGGAGAAAAAGCCCGCAGAGAGTGCATCGCGTGAGACTGACTTGAAGGACACCGAGAACCAGAAGGAGGACACCAGAAAGAAGAGGCATCGCCCGAACGTGAAAAGAAAGACAGAAAGAGCCGTCAAAAGGAATCAAAGTCACGGGAACGCCGTCGACGGAGGAGAAGAGAAGAGGAAGCAGACACCCCAGAGGGAGCTGGACATCGCTCCCGTAGTCGCCGTCGCCGTGCGCGAGAGAAGTCGGCCAGGCCGGAGAGTCCCAAGCAGGACGGAGGAGGAGAGAATCCACCTCCCCAGGAGTCGGGCAAGGAGAGGAAGGAGCCAAGATCCAAACCCAACAGCCCGAGCAGGAGCCCCGTACGCCGTGCTCCCAAGCCATTGCCGTCCCGCGCATCCGGACTCACCAACGCCCAGAAGCGGGCGGTGCCACCCCCTCCAAAACCGCCTCCAGCCAGACCAACCCCTCGTGAGCCAGACCATCCACCCCCGGGGTACTCCAGTTGGGAAGCCACAGACGTCAGGTCCAAATCCCAGGCATACAGGGACCCTCCACCGAACAAGGGCCGAAAGAAGGACGAGCGAAACTATAACTTCCGCTTGTGGCAGGAGTACGAGCGGGGGCATTGGCAGTAGGCATGCCACCTCGTCGGAGGCCAGCAGCAGACCCTGTGAGGGTCCGTGGAGGAGTACTACGACGTCCAGGCAGGGGGGAGGCTCCCATGTCTCCCGGTCGGAAAGAGCCTACATGGGAACCTTTGAACAAGATTGCATTGAACACGCTTCACAAGAGGCAAAGGGTCGTCGTCGAGGGTTTGTACTGGGAGGCTCCGGTCGTGATCGCGGGCGACGTGAGAGGGGTAGTTGTGAGCGAAGAGGACACTACTTGGCGGATCTGGGTGACAGGAACTCAACAGGAATCTTTGTTGAAGGAGCTCGGAGGGAGGCGTCAAGAGGTGCGTGTCCACATTTGCCCCGATCCGTGCGATCGCCAGGTGTGGTCGAAAGATTTGATCCACGGCCACCGCTACCACGTTCCCGAGGAGGAGGGCGAAGGATGGCACACGAACCTAGCCGAAGCTCCCCGAGAGAAGCCACGCGGAGGAGGCGACGATCCCCTACATCGACTTCGCCAAGAGATGGGAGAGAGGACAAAAGGGGGAGAGTTGGAGTACTCTCCCGAGAATGTGGATCCTCCCGAAAAGAAAAGGGAGGCAAACGAGGAGAAGCAGGTGAAGAAGGGAAAGAAGCGGAAGGCAAAAGTGAAAGTTCAGTTGGAGGCTGGCATCAAGGAGGTCTTCAGGAACACGGCCTTGGATCCGGACATCGAGATCAGGCGGGAGCTCATGAAGAAGGCCCGCAAGATCAGACGGGGGAGGAAAAAGAAGAAGAAATCCTCCCGTTCCAGGAGCAAGGGCACTTCCGGAGAGGACTCGGAGGGTTCGAGCGAGACGTCAAGTCTGGCAGAGAAACACATCGCGAGCTCGGAGTTGTTCGAGAGCGAGAGGAGGCCAGTACAGATATGGCGTCGCGTTCCAGGAGCGTTGCTGAATGCCACCATGCTGGACACGCAAGAACAGATGATTACGGCCCATGGGTACACAAATCGCCCGGCAGAGGAAGGAGCGGTGGCTCCTGTGGCGACACAGTACTTTCGGTCGCACCTGCAACAGCAGATGGGGGCGGCTTTAGGAAGGGAATCGCTCCACTTGGCCACGATCATCGACCTGAGTTTGCGAGGTCGCATCGCAGCCGCATTAGACGTGGCAGGGCAACGTCTAAAGGCCCTAGAGGCCATGGCACGCGGGACCACCATCGACATAGCCCGGAGGCTGGAGTTGGTGGGAGCAGACAGACCAAGCCTGCTAAGCGTGCCAGAAGCGGGAGCTGCAGGTCGAGAAGTGCAGGTCGAGGACCGCGTCATGAAGCGCAATACAAACAGATGGTTTTGGGAAGACAGGGATTCCTACAAAGGTGGCAAAGGAAAAGACAAAAGCAGGAGAGACAAAAGAAAGGGCGATGGAAAAAGCAAAGACAAAGGGCATCGAAAGGGGGACGGCAAGAAGAAGGACGAGAAGGGCGACAAGGAGTGAGCATTGTGCAGAGTGGTGTCAAGTCAGCCACTGAGGGCTATAGGTTGCCGACCTTTACCACCTCACGGCCGCGTGAGCAGCCCGGTTTCAGGCCTGCTGGACTGGATCGTTGCGCCCCCCATGAGAGGCAAAGATGGGAGGAAGACAACTATAGGTTCCCGCCATACCAGTACCGCGACCACAACCTGGTCTGGACCCGGAAAGGTGCTGCTCGGAGACCCAATGTACAGGAGAAGGAGGCCATCATGTGCATCCCTGTGGGATACACACGCCCTTGTCTCCCGAAGAACCAGCAGGGCAGCACAGCCTGGGAGGACACACGATTGACATTGATTGGGAACTCCTGGCATGTGGGAGTGATCACATGGCTCCTCGAGCAATTGTTGGGTCCTTTGGGGTTCTGTCGACGACAAGTCTCAAGGTCTCCAAGAAGTGGCAAACTACCTGACGCCAGGACGCAGTGGAACTTTGCAGGGAATCCTCCTTCGCCCACCCTTGTTGTCAAACAGAACGTTGGTTGAGTCGCTTGAGAAACCCCTGTTGATGAAATTGCTGGGCTTGGTCTCCATGAAGGGAGAGGACCTCATGGTTCTAGCGTACCTGCCAAATTGTGGCGTTGGCGTGAGGTGACGGGCTGGCGGTGGCGCCACTCAGGAGAACACATCAACGTTCTTGAGCTTAGGGCCGTTCTCACTACATTGCGTTGGTTGGTGGTTCGTCGGAATGGACATCGCAAACGTTTCCTACATCTCACAGACAGTTTAGTGTGCTTGCATAGCTTGTCGCGTGGTCGAAGCTCTTCGAAGAAGTTGAGGCATGTGTTGTGTCGAATCAACTCTCTAATCCTTGCTGCGGACCTCCACCCCATTTGGGGTTATGTGCATACTGCTCAAAACCCAGCCGACCGGCCTAGCCGGCGGCCGCAGCAGCAAAAATGGGGAAAGTGAAGCAGCATTTGGAGGGCCATAGCAAGGAAGAAAGAGCAAAGAACCGACAAGCTTTGGGTTCACTGCGTGAGTTGACGGTACAGCCCCAAACAAGGAAACGATACAGCTTGGCAAAGCAAAAGTTTTATGACTACGCCCACACCAATGGTTTGAGCATTCCGACCAAATTCTCTGCTTTCGATGACATGCTTGCAGACAATGTGGAACACCTATGGGGTGGGGGAGAGGGGCGCGCACTGGCCAGTGACACGGTCGCGGGGTTTCAGGACACAGAACCTCGCCTGAAAGGGCATCTTCAGGTGACATGGAGGCTTTTGAAGACGTGGCGCGTCAATGAAATCCCCAGTCGAGCACCCCCTCTCCCGGAGGAATGCCTGTTCGCCATGCTTGGTTGGTGCCTCTTTCATGACGAATACGCCTTCGGCCTGAGTTTGTTGTTAGGCTTTTACGGTTTGCTGCGCACGGGGGAGATACTCGGTTTGTGCAACCACCACATTTTGATGACTTCTCCCGACAAACCGGCGGTGATATCGTTAGGCCTGACCAAGTCAGGAAAACGGGCAGGCACTTCTGAGAGCGTCACCATTTCCGTCGCATATGCCCTCAAATGGCTTTGGGCATGGTAGAACACTTCCTCCTCGCGCTGCCCCCTTACCCCTGCACCACACCAATGGCGAAAGAAATTCCCTGAGTGTGTCAGAGCACTGAACTTAGAGCAATTCGAGTTCCGCCCGTACAGTTTGAGACGGGGCGGGGCGACGTCGTGGTTCGGGAAACACGGATCCCTAGACAGGATCATAGTGCTAGGTAGGTGGGCCGCAGCTCGCACGGCTCGTATTTACATCAATGAGGGACTTGCCATGGTTGCGTCTCTCAAGTTACCCAGAAAGTCGTTGGTCCCTTTTCTTCGTACGTTTCACCAGCATGACTTGGATCGCCTGCCGAGAGCGCTTGAGCGTGCTAAAGCAGGGTAGGGGGAATTGGAAGAGGTGGTTTTTCAGTGCGGGGAGGAAATTAATTTCGTGTCATCTAGAGAAAGACTTTTAATGATACCTGTGCTCAAGTGTCCTGGCCTGGCAGGATGCTTGGGGGGTAATGAGGGGCGGCCTTCTTTCTTTGGGTTGGCAGGAAAGTTGGTCGCTGCGCCTCTGAGGGTGTTGACCCATGAACGGATGTGAAAGTCTTTCTCGATCGTATGTTCTCTTTTAAGTTTTTCTGACACATTACTGCATGCGCGGGTGAAAACACAGGGTGTGAGTCCTTATATATATATATATATGCAATGCACATTATTTCATCGTTCAAACGCATCGGACATGCACAATGACCACAAAGAAGTGCAAAGCCTCCTGCAACGTGCGATTTTTTTTGTCTAGGAAGCTTCGAGCAAGGGTTTTTCCATTGCTTGACACTGGCTGAAGGGGATCAATCCAAGGCCACAGACCATTCAACATTCAATGCGGCCATTCAGAAAATTCACTAGTTTGGATCAATTGCTTAGGCATTTGCGTCAATTCTGGATCAATTTGAAGGCGCGCCAGACCAAAACAGACCTTAAAAGTCTGCAACGCCAAATATCCAATAGGCGAAGAATCACAGTTGCAGCGGAGGTATGACTTTGCAGCTACCATCTTTTCTGCCCGCTAGCGACTGTAATTCCATTTGTAACTTGACCTTTTTAGGTGCTTGGCTGACATTCCATCAGTTTCCACTCATTTGCCAAGCTAACTTGCGAGCAAATTAGCAAATTGGTCATTTTTCTGTTTGCTTGCTGCCTCTTGCAATGTTGACCAAGCCCTAAATGCTGCGGCGACTGGCTTGGTGAATTCTTCGGAACCGTTTGGCCGTCACCAAGGGCAGAGATACCGAGGCCTTTTGCACATCTCGTGAGGCCGTGCTGAGCCCCGATCCTGGACCCCCAAACTCTGGGTCCCTAGGCTACCGGGTCAGTTTGTTGCTAGTTTGTTGCTGGGCTGTTGCTGGGCTCGGCTTGCTCCAGAATGCATACGTGATGATGATGGTGGTGTAAGGACCTAAGCAGGTGTAAGCTATGCTACATGCACATGTTTTCTTTGTAACGCACAAACCTCACCCGAGCTAGATGAACATAGATAATGGTATTCCTTATCACACTTGGTGGGAACTGACGAGTAGGACAATGTGTCGTTCGCTTGAATTGAGCTGTGAAGATTTTTGGAATGGCCCTTGTGCTGTCTCAAGCCTTGCTTCTCGCAGTTCTTTTTAATGAGATGGAAGAAAAGGCTGTATGTCCCTTAAAAATATGAATATTTTTCTTTTTAAAGGGGCCCATGTTTGCCTGTTTGCCTGCTCTTACGCTCCAGCTGCTGCAACTCCTGCGGCTCCCCAGCGGTGTCACGGGGACTTAGGCACTTGCTAAACTGAGTTCATGGTGGATGTTGTTCGTTTGCTGAGTTTTTTCCCATTTTGTGTGTGTTGTTTTGAAGGCAACGATTTTTGTAGGACAAGGTATATAGTCGAGCCAAACTAGGGTTCAGATCACTAAATATATCATCGGGATTCATCCGGTTCATTTCACAGGTATGTGTAGCGCACATCAGAAGATACAATGACATCTCAAAGAAACGCGCAAGGTTGATTGAAGAGAGTACAGTGGCTTCCCAGGGCACTGACGAAGGAGCGGGGGCGGGGCGCAACAAAAAGGCTGAACCAAGGAAGGCAGTCTTTGTTAGTTTCATCGGCAAGACCAAAACACCGAAGAAAACGCATCGAAGAAAACTCTGGCTTGAACCCAAAGCATTAGAATTCAGAATTACGGCGCACGTGGGCCTTGGCAAAGCTTGTTCCCTCGCTCTATGGCGTCTTTGCCAGATGCCGTCCTGCAACTGGCGCATGCGAACAACTGCACTTTTTCGCGTGAAGTTATGCAAATTCAAGAGCCCTTTTTCATGAGTCGATCTTTCTCTCAACGAGACCAATGGCATCCAATTGCCATGCAAATGCACCACGTTCAGTCCAAGTTGCAGTGGTTCTTTTAATTCGAAGTCTCGCTGCCAAGAGTTTGGCCAATCGCGGGCTCACATTCAGCGGATTTTGTTGAAGCTTGATCGGAGTCTCATTGTTTCAACCGGATTCTATTTTCCGGCTGTGCCGGTTTGCAGAAACCAACCTTTGGACTACGACAGCATCATTATTTTTATCTATTTTTTGTGCACGAGCGGCTTGCCCTTTGGTTGTTTGCAACAGCCCATTTTGGTATCAATCAGCGTCGACGTGCAATGATGAATGAAGAGCTTTATGGAAGATGGCCACTTGCAACTTGCAGCAATCTTCGGCTACTAGTAACAAGGGCATTACTACTAGGAGCATGGACGCTACTAGGGGCTCCTGGCCTTACTACTAGCAACAAGAAGCTACTAGTAACAAGGGCATTTCGCAGATTTCCGCTGTGCTGAGCTTTCGCTCATTTCCCCTTCCAGCTCCAGAGAGTGAGTGCTGATTGCAGGATGCCTGCACGCCACTCCACAGTGACCAGCCGTGAGGCTGGCACGACATACGCCGCCCGCCGCCCTCAGCGCAGTACCTAAGCAAAGCTCCCAGCGCTTCAGTCCCTGCCAGCCATGCTGGTGACCACCACGATGCCAGAGCCCAGACTGTGCACTGCCTGCACGACTAACTCCTCGTCATGACGCAGTGCCAGGTATGACAAGAAACATGTTTGTAGGGCCTCCCCTTAATAGTGATGGCCTCCAAGCTAATAGCGATGGCATGCCCCATGATTGACCAACACCTGGCGATGCTGTGCGCCATGCTCTTGCCACGTCCGGCATGCTGAAAAGATTTCCGCTGATGTCCAGTATGCG
This sequence comes from Durusdinium trenchii, assembly GCA_963970005.1. Classification (NCBI taxonomy): domain Eukaryota; class Dinophyceae; order Suessiales; family Symbiodiniaceae; genus Durusdinium; species Durusdinium trenchii. The sequence goes on from CAXAMN010006336.1 coordinate 188,814, forward strand.
CCCATCGACTCGCTGGCGAAACGGTTTTTTGTACCTGCATTCCCGCAGCCCATCAGTGAGCACCAGCAGGGCGAGGTTAGGCTTGAGCACATGCACCGCTCTCCACGGTTGCTTTGAGCGACTGGCGTCCCATTGTTTATAGATGTTTAAAGTTCTTATATACATGTTTTTGCTGGCCATCGGGCCAAACATCGCCCAGGCGGCTTGCAGCACCGTTGCGTGTCGGGGCGTGTTTTTGGTTCTACGAGGTTCGTGGCATGTGTTCCGAGTTGTCCATTGTCACTTCCCCGCACTGTCACTGCGCTGCAATTTGCTATCGGCGAAGCGCTTCATTGAGAAACACGCTGCCATAGATCTATTTCATTTTGTAAAGGCTGTGCTCTGTTCATGAGTCGCTTGTGTTGGGCAAGCGCGGGATCATGAGTCATCTGCTGTGCATAACTTGGGCGTTGTCTATGAGTCCTCTGTTGTGCCAAAACCATGTGGTCCGCATGATATCATATGTCATGCACAATGCAAACCTTCTTCATGTTTTGAGGTACGGCGGTTTCCAGTCTGTGTATGTGCTGTGCACACCACCATTCTTGGCACGTGGGTGTCGCGCCGTGCTGGCTGCGATCTTTGGCGCCCCCTGCAGGCGTGCCGGGCAAGCCGACCAGTGCGGGTGATCCAGTGTCGCCGGTTCGCCACCCGGAGTTTGTTTCCCTGGCATTGCCACCCTTCCTTGCACTTGGTGTGCACATGTAGGCGCCGCCGGCCTGTGTGCGAATGCCACCTTCCCCACACCTGCCCTTCCTGCCACACCCCTACCATCTCCTGCGGGAATGCCGCCGCCGAGCTGAGTTCTCCTTTGAGCTACAGCTCCTCACAAATGCTGTAACGCTGTAGCTTATAACTGCAAAACCGGCCACGCCTGCAGAAAATTGAAATTAGATCCATGCTGCACTGAACTGCATCCACTTAAGCACCCTGCAAAGGAGCGGGGGAAGAGCAGGCACGAAAAAATTGTGTCCGCAGTAGTGCTGTCGGCCACAAATACAGTTCAAAAGAAAAACGTGCGTCCAGAGTCCAAAGGGCCATATTTCTCCAGAAACAACGGGCACGGGACACTTAGCACCGAATGAGCCTACATATTCATCAACAGTGAGTCTTGCAATGGACGAAACTTTGTTCCCGAATGCGTAGCGAAGGGTTCTCGTTTAACTCTGGGGGTCTGGGGGTAGAGCCTTGTTCGCGACTCGTTCTCTGAGCGACCGCAACCGTCCCCAACCGTTCGCAGTAGGGCGCTATGGCGAAGCTTTTGGAGAGGGTTTTGGATGGAAGCGTGACGTTTCAGATTCGTGTGAAATAGCGAGGAACCGTGAGAGGATGAAGTGTGGAGGATGAATTCACTGCGCAGGCGCAGCTTTTTGTGACATCCGCAGTTTTCTGCATAGCCACATTGGGATTAGCGTTTGGAGGGCGGTGTTTTTTGGGTTTTGGAATGTTTTGGATGTGGCTGTGACATTGGGATTTGCGTTTCAGGGCGTTGCATCGAAGCTGTGTTTTCGTGAAGTCTCAGCTCAAATGGTGATTTTGGTGGATGGGAGTGTGCTCAGAATGTGTCGAAGTCATTCCCAACGTGTGGTGTGGCGCAATTTTTGTTGCAGCTCACATGATATGATGATCAAAGGAAGTTTAGTGTACGAAACTTCCGTGCTACGGACATTCAAGAACTGTTCATACACCACTCATCAATACACCACTCATCATACTCCACCCTTCATACTCCACTCATCATACACCACTCTTCATACACCACTCATCAATACACCACTCATGATACCCCACTCATCCTCATCATACACCACTCATCATACACCACATCTCCATGTGCAGATTTCGTTTCAGGCGCAGCACTTTGTGAACCTCCATGTGCAGATTTCGCTGCAGGCACAGCACTTTTGAACCTCCATGTGCAGAGTTCGTGGCAGGCACAGCACCTTGCGAACCTCGATGTGCAGATTTCGTGGCAGGCGCATTACTTTGTGAACCTCCATGCGCACATTTCGTGGCAGGCACAGCACTTTGTGAACCTCCATGCTTCTCCATGCTTCTCGACGGCGAAGCTCCGCGGAACGACGGGTGCGAGACGGTCTCGGGTCATGCTCGGATCATT
>CAXAMN010006336.1:200620-230489 GCA_963970005.1 Durusdinium trenchii
AAAAAAGTCAAATGTGAAAACCAAGCGCGGATCCTAGCCTTGGCGGATTACTGGAGGCAACAAAAAGTCAAAAAAAAGTCGAAAAAAAGCCAATTCTGCTCGCGACTCTGGGGCCGGACAGGGCTGGGTACTTGGGACTCTGGGGTGGCTACCAGGGCCACCAGGGACAGGGCTGGGCTGGGGCTGAAGAGAGCCTGGGACAGTGGCTGGGGCTGGGTAGGGGTCCGGTGAAAGTTGAATAGAATTTTTAATTGACTGAAAGCCATAAGCCATAAGCAAAAAGGCTGCAATTTGCCCTGGCTGACTTATGAGCTTTACTAGTTTAGTTCAATGTTGTTGTCCTCTTTGCCTGTGTTTTCCATATATATATATATGCCGGCTTTCTTTTGCTCCTGAGTCGCTTGACTGGACATGTTTATTTCTTTTTATTTTTTGAACTTTTTTTGTTGACTTTTTTGACTTTTTTGACTTTTCAATTTGACTTTTTTTGACTTTGACTTTTCCAGTTGACTTTTTCTTGACTTTTTTTAAATCAAGGATTCTGGCCTTACCATATGAAAGCAGATTATAATTCTAGATGTTGAATAAGGCTTGGGGCGTGTTGACAAAGGGGTAGTCACAAGTACCCCTGGACCAATTTTGAAGAACAGTGACTGATCTGAAGCCTATGGTTGGCCCCAGGAGTGTGACAGGTTCAAAGAGATTTGAAACTAAGGAGGTTGGGGTGTACAAAGCAAGCGGTCTTTTCCACCTGCTCAGCTTGAGCCAAACCGTTTGGTTGGCGAGTTCATCAACAGCTCGAATCGAAGTGCTCGATCGAAAAGCGAAAATGCTTATGAGGTGCATGGTTTCTATGCCACACTCCCCCTGCAGTGCGTCACTGCATATTCCATGGCCAAAAGACCTTTTCGGTCAGCCTAGTTCGCCTGCATAGCTTCCATCAGAATCCCACTCCTCATTCACGGGCATGGGACCCTGGCTAGCTCGAACATGGTGCCCTCACTTCCAGCAGCGGGCCTGGAGCCCTCACTTGGTCGTCCAGCGCCGGCAGGGCGCGAGCCCCGAGCCACAGGCATTTGAATGCCCAACCATTGAGGCGTCGCTTCATCCGGCAAGTTGGGATGCCGGGCAAGCAGCAATCCTTCGGGGTGGAGCGAGAGGATCCAATCTGACCGTTCTTCTTCAAGAGGAACCTGCATGTTGGCTGGTGCAGGCCTCTCTCCTCGATTCTCCTGTCCCCTCATTCGGCCAAGGTAGCCGAGAGTGAGAGGTGCTTCCATGGCATCCATGCCGCGAGTCGATGCCGTCATCGTCGAGGACAAGGTGCTTGATGGTGTGCCTGTTGAACCATCTGTTGAGCCTCTTCGAACCCTCCTGATGCCTCGGAGCAGTTCATCTTCTGGTCGAACTGGTGGAGGCCCCGATGATGCGCTGACCTGCGAAGTCGAAAGTGACTGTCCATGCAGGTGGCGTCGGCGTTGAGGAGCTTCCAGTCGTCTGGCCAGCAGGAGCTGTGAGTCCAAACGTGCATCCTCAGGCAGAGGAGGTTGAGGGGGGTTGTCACGAAAAAAGCTGTAGCCCACCCACTGCTCCTCTGTCGGAACCATAGGCCCTAGGCCTGGCGCCGTTGCGCCAGTCATCCTCCACCACCGATTTCTCACCATGCAGCCATACCACAGTGACCCGACCACTGCGGATTTGAGCTGCATCGAATTGCGTCTGCCGGTGCACGGGGTGGAAAGGTCTCTTCCTTGGTTTGACATGATGTCGAACCCACCAGCCATCGCGCAGCCGCCCCCACCGATCTCGCCCTTGAGGAGGAAGTCGGAACTGCGGCCATTCATGAGGCCCAGCCACCGTCCATGTGCCGGACTCAGCGCTGGGCCCAGCGCGCATGGCGGCAAGGCGCACACCATGTCCATGGCAGCGAGGTTCAAGCGCGGCCGCACGGGAGCCTTTTAGGCTAACCCCCCAGCCCAGCGGTGGGTTCATCTTCCCTCACCGATCTTGTGTTCTTTTCCCCTCCTACAGCGGTGGGTTCATTTTCCCTCACCGATCTTTTTTCGACCGAATCCCGTCCCCGTGGCGCCTCGGCCTGGGATTCCGCCGGAAGGTGTCCAATGATCTTTTTGAGGTCCTGTGCTTTCGAGGCCAGGTATGCTACAAGTGCTGTGATGGTTAAACAGCGTGCCAGCTTGTGTGCTTCATGGATTGGATTCCAAACAGCCATTCCTAATATACCAGCTACAACCGCCTGGAGCCTAGAACAAACTGACTGGTGTTCATCTTTCTGCCCAATCCCCGAAGACACACGTGCTCCTAAAAAGTGAAAAAACTTCTGCCATGAAGCCGGGTTCACAATGGGCTTCGTGAGCAAATCCGATGGCAGTTCAGTGCCAGGAACATGCAAGGTGCGCCAACACTGCTGCTGGATGCGCTCCTTGACCACATAGGCCCTCAGCCTCAAATGCCTCGTGCGCCATGGTCCATCCGGCGCAACCAAAATCTTCAGCTCAGTTTGCGAATCACCGCAAAGGACCTGCTCTCCTTCGAGGTGGAGCTTGTGGTCCTCCAACACGTTCACGATGGCCACCGACTCGCCCATCACCACTCCATCAACATAGCCCATCAACTCCGATTCAGCGCTGGAGAGGGTGGCGAACGGTTGCTGCCGACTTTCCCATTGAACTGGGGCTCCATTGTAGGTGACCAGAAGACCTTGTTGACCTCTTCCACCTTGGGGACCGTGCGAAGCATCCGAAAAAACTCGAACACTGGGGAGCTTGGTTGCCTCGGACTCGATGGATGGAGTCTCAAACACCTGTTTGGTGTAACACAGCTCATAGTCCACGGTGGAGTGCAAATAGCCAAGCATGTGAGCCCCCCATTCCAAAACTTTTCCAGGAGCTTTCGTCACCAAGCGGCCCATGATGGAGACTCCATAGCTGAGGTCAGGTCTGGTTCTGCCGCTGAGCCAGAGCAATTCACCAACGAGAGCCTGGGCTTTGCGGACCTGTTCAATGGAGATGTTTTCCTCCAGTTCATCTTGTACGCCAAGGGGCAAAGGAGTTTGTCTCGACTTGATACCTTCGTGGCGTGCAAGGAGATCACGGGTGTAGGAGGCCTGGTTCAAAATGACCTCTCCTGGGCGGCACTTGGTCTCAAAGCCACAAAACTTGAGGGACTTCTCCGAAGATGCCCATTCCGGTTCCGAACAGCGCCAATGAGCCCTGATTCCATCAATCACTGCATGAGCGAGGGGACTTGGAGCAGCAACCAGCATGTCGTCAACGTACACTGCCAGAAAGCCTTCTGAGATGTCCTCCTCGGGGATGCCGGTGGGGCATGTTTTGATCAGCTTCCAAAGGTTGGGCTCTGGCGTAGTAACCAGTTGGTATTCTTGACCTTCAGCCTTGAAGCGCAGCTGAGGTAGTTCCCGGTCACGATAATGCGACCAGTTCGCAGGAGCATCGTTCAGCCCGTACACGGCATGAGAGATCTCCCAGAGTTCAGTTGGTGGGCAAATCCCAGCTTCAATGAGCACCTTAGGTGGGCGAGCAACTAGCAAACGTTCCTGTTCATCAGGACGTGGTGCAAGCAAAAATGCTGTTTTGATGTCAACCGTGCCGATGGACCAGGACCTTTCAGCTGCACAACGCATCAAGCAATGCAACGTAGTCCCATCCGCTCCACCTGCATATAGTGAATACGGAGCTTGGTCCTTCGACTTCATCTCACCTGCAGGAGTGTCATGGTCCTCGTTGACCTTGGTGAGATGGTTTCCGCAGATGACCACCCGTGCTCTGAGGCGTCCATGAGGACTCTTGACCGTGGGAACAAGCATAGCTGGAGCGAGTTCCATAGTTGGAAACCTTGGATCCAGGCGCAACTTTTCTTCGGTAGTTGGCTTGATTGCCTGGGTCGATGAGACCAGTTGGCCATATTCATCACGCAAGGGAGGCTTCCATTTTTCCAGTTCCTTGCGGACCTGCTGCAATGAGACCGTGTAGGTCTGGAGCACTGTGACCGGAACCTCAGTTGAACCAGCCATTGGAGCCAGAGAAGCGATCTTGTAGTTCTGGAGCGAGGAATGCTGAAACGACAATTGATCTTCAGCCCCTCGGAGCAGCATTTCAACTTCACGAAGCCAGCTGCCATGAACGCTCCCAGCGTCCTCACCAACTGCCACTTCTCGAAGGCCTTGACACCAGAGCTGCTTCAAAGCCCAGTGACGTTGTTGTTCAAGTTCATGCCACTGCTCTGCCTGTTATCGTGAGCAGAACATGGGATCTTCCAGCTCCCCCGGAAGGTCAGGGTGTTGACATTGATCACTTTGATCATGACTATCGAGCATGGGACCTCCAACAACCTCCTCCGACCCCCCTTCATCCTCAAATTGAAGTGCCAAGGACCAGCCAACGTCGTCCAAAAAGGGCAAAGGATCCTCCCCCCCAGCTCGGCAGGCAGCAAGAGCTGGGTCAGACTTATCATACAAGGCCCCCACGGTTCCAGCCAGAGGATGGTCAGGTAGAGGTGGTGGATGTTTCCCCACAATACGGTGCTAGATTGAGGGCACCTCCTGCAAATCCATGGTCAGCCACCGGCGAAGGTTCCAAAGCCGTCCGCACGTGAAGCAGCTGCCCCTTCTTGTCGCGGGCAATCCAACCATGTGACATGTATGGGCATGGTCCCAAGAGCTGCATGGTGCTGTAGGGCATTGACAGTTGTCCAGCACGATGCCATCGTTTGGACTAGACCAAAACTGACGCTCCATAGCGAAGCATTGGTGGGCTTGGCAGGCCGAATCTTTCAAGTTAGGCGCGCACGGCCTTCTGCAGCATGTCGTAGGGCTGTTGCCTGCGCATGCCAATCTGGAGGTTGGGTGTTTAAAAAACGCCCAGGGTTTTTATCAGGATCAAGAAAAGCCCCAGGATGTTTCTTGCTACCAACAAACGCCCAAGGGTGTTTCTGTGTTACGAGAAACGCCCGATGGTTTAAAGTGCACCACCTGTGCTCGACCGTCCGTCTATGAGCGCCCGCAAACACTAGAAATTAAACTGATGTATTTTGGTTAAGAAATTATGTTAAGTGTGTTGAACGCATGAAATCTTGTGATATATTGTTCTTTGGAATTGGGTTTGGACAGTTCTTTCTTGCGTCGACTAGCTCATATATATTGCGTTCATTTTTGTGTTGTTTTTCATTGCAATAGATGCATGGCACCACGTTAAGTTTTTTGTTGCCTTTCTCATGACTCATGTTAATTGACAACCAATGTTCATTAAACATTATTATTGCACCGTCTTTGATATCATGTCATGTAAACGGGTCATCGCACCTTTAATTCTTGATATCATGCCATGTAAACAGGGTCATCGCACCCTTAACTCTTGATATGATGCCATGTAAACAGGGTCGACTGTCCATGATAAACATGCCTGCATGCATGACACAAAGCGCCGCCTTATCCTCTAGGCTGCTCGAGCATAGCTGTCTGGAACTCATTCAGGTACTCTAGGCTTGAGGTCACGTGACATGCAGAATAACATAAAAGGTTTATGTTGCAGCAGGTGCATGCATGAAAAACCTTTGTGCAACTAACTTGACATCGATCTCAAAGATCTATAATGTCGCAGCCTGCTGGCAAACGTGTCCAATGCAGGCAGGGCAGCTGCATGCGTGCAAAAGACATCGGATTTGTGGATGTGTATTGTTCGTTGAGAAGCTCAATGTGTGCGGCCGCAGGCATTTGTTGAAATGGCTCCCAAAATAGTACAACCCAAACGCATGCCGCGAAGTGATGCGGCTTCTTCGAGCGCTCCGTCGGTTTGGGATCGCTTGGGCATCCCTAAGCCACCGGACCCGGTCATGCCTCCTGTTCAGCCTGTGGCTAGCTATCAGGACAGATTCTCTCATTGGATATCATTTTTTCCTGTAGTATAGTTGGATGCCTGGAGTGTGTTGGATAGAGGGAATTGAACATTTGAATCGTTATCTTTCCCAAGGAGTATGGCGCAAATCAGCATTGGGGAGATGCTGGATGGGGATGGCCATCAAGGGATGAGGACCGGGCTTTGCTGTTCATTTTTTTGCCATGCAGTTAGATCCTTGCAGCACTGTTTCAGACTAGGTTGTTTAAAGTCGCCTTTTGCAGGCCATGCAGACTGCCGTTTGCTTACATCACCAATGGGAAGCTGCTCACTATGCGCAGTGAAAAGCACAGAACGCTGCAAAAGCTGCAAAGCGAGCGCTTGCCTCTGTCCAACAGCTACAGAAGGAAAGTTTCAGTTTTTGTATGTAGTTGATTTTTCTCTCAGTCACTGCATGCAGGAAAAGGTTACTTGAGTTCTTTTGGACATGGTGCCGTCTCCAGGACATAGTGACTTCGGGAAACACAGAGGCAGCGAATTTCTTGATGCAGCAGAAGATGTCCAGGCAGAACCTCTTTCATGGATGCTATGTGGCGCAGTCAATCACAAGGATCCCTGATGAAACAGAATTTGAAGAAACCTCAACAGTTCTTCCGAAGTCTGATCCTGCCGGCCTTTATGTTGCACCCATGGATGACTATGAGCACAGCTTGGAGCTACAGGGTGGCTTCGATGATATCGATGATGACTGTGAACCTACACAGGATGACAAGATGGCAGATGCGCAGCCAAATGATCAGAACGATCAATTGACACAGACTTATCGTGATGATGAACAGACTGTATTCCTGGACAATGGTGATTGTACACGTGATGATGAACAGACTGTTTTCCTGGACAATGAGGATTGTCATGATGACCAGACTGTTTTCCCGGACAATGATGATAACGAGACAGTGATTCCTGAGATGACTGTTTTTGAAGGATCACCGTCAGTGATGCAGGAGGAGCAGAGCGGTGTTCAGAATGAACATGTGTCTAATGATCGTTTTGGTGATGGCAGAAAGTCATCGGCGCGTGGTGCAAAGCGCGCGCGTCATGCAAAACGCACACAGCGGCCTGGCATTGATATGCCAATTGGCTCATGTACCAAGAAGGGTCGCTGGACCTAGCTGGTGTTCATGGCTATTCTTAGACCCGATGCAAAAGCTCAGCGAAAAGAAAAGGGACACTGACACTGCTTCAGTTTTGCAGGTCAAAAGAATTTGGTTTAGTTGCATGGAGAGACTAGTTGTGACTGTCATGCTTAGTTGTGCAACTGTGGAGGCTGCGCGCTTTGGTTCACCAGTGTGACCCCCATTTTGTTTGAGTCATGCCCAAATGAATTCAATATACAATGTCAGTTTGACATGCCGTTGCCTGTGTGCGCTTTTGATTTGCCTGTCTTAAGGCCAGAGCGTATGAATGTCGAAGAGACGGAATGTGCTGACACAAGGACTGCAAATAGAACGCGCGATCATGTACACTACACCATGAGTTTGTTTCCGTGCAACATATTTGTGTTTCTCTTTTTTTGTGCCCGTTAGTTTTTGCTTAAGTGCACAGTGGATGGGCTACGTGCATGCCATGGGCAGATCAAAAGGGATTGTTGAAGTTCACTTGGAACAAGAAGAAGTTTCAGAGTTAGCGGAGTGCCTCAGTGCTGGCATGCCGCCGGAAGTTAAGGGAGTTGTGAGCATCCAAGCTACAAAGTTGTTTGGATGTTTCTCCATCGACAGTGCCTTGTCACAAGAACACGTCCAAACAAATAATGACATGAACTCTACCATCACGTCAGTTTCTGAAAATAAGGGTTCACTCATGGTCATGAACATCTTATCCTAAACATGGTCATCGCGCCATATTGATTCTTATACAGGGCATTCATGAGCATGATATAGGATTTCTTCAGGACCCATGGCCATGTGCATGCATTTCCTAAACAGGGTCATCGCACCCTTAACCCTTAAAGTATAATACAATGATTTTTGATACCATTGTTTAATTTACTGTTCATGACTCATGACACTTACATACGCCAAGGCAAGACTTTGTCGAAGGAATCCACGATCAAGGACTATTGCTGGGCTCTTCTGCCACTTGCGAAGGTGGTGCCAGCACAACCAATTCACCAAAATACTCTGTTCGCGGTTCTCCAAAGGGTTCTACCAGATTCACCAGAAGGAGTAGTTTGGATGGTTGTGTATGATTTGCGAGTACTGTTGCAGTTTCTTGGCACTGGCATATCTCAAATTGTGTGGTTTCAAATGCTTTAGCGTTGAACATGTGTGGATTTGTGTGGATCTATGATCTATGTGGGTCCATATCGGTCACTTGAGGTTTGTGCGAAAAGTTTGGCGCAAGTCCCGCCCACAGAAAGGGGCAGATTGGCCACTTTGGATCAGAGAGCAGGAGATGGTCCACGAGCTTTTCCGTACAATGCAACCCTTTGAGGATGAATATGATGTTGGGAAAGCTTGGGGGATAGATGCAACTTGTAAGAATATGTGTTTCAATTGATTGCATGTGGCCAGTGTTTCAACCGTGATGCAAATTTCCTGCGTCCAAGGAAAACACCATTCCCGTTGCTAAGACTTCTGAGGACTGCTTCATGTAACTCAAATTGATCCAAGGTCACTGATATTTTTGAATTTATGAATTCCAGACATGGTTCAAGGAGACAGAAAAAACACCACATGAAGCGCGGGCACAAATCTTGCAAGACCTCCAAGGGCAAGTTGTGGAGATTTTAGATGATCCTCCAAGCATTTTGCCAGCACTGGTGTGGCGCGCGGTGCGCTATTCCTGTTTTGCAAAGGGTTGCGTTCACGATGATCCGAGGCAGTGCAGTGGGCGGTGATGGTATGCCTGATCAAGAGTTAGCTGCGCAGTCCTCAGCCCTGTTTTTTGTGCCTAGCAGATGATTGTGTAGTTATTTAGTCTTAGGTTGGCCCAAGCCCTCCGCTCACCGTGGCAAGCTCTGCCATCACCCCGGAACCGCCATTTGTTGAGGACTGTGCATGACACTAATGTGTTGTGACAAATTTTCACGTTTGTGACAAATTTTCACGTTCGCAAACATGCTGTCAAGTTGGACAAGCCAGGAGGTCGCTCACCACGTAAATGTGGCTGAGATGGAACCTGCAGACCCAGCACGAACTGGGCTCAGTTTGTTGATATATTATCATATCAATATGATGACAAACTTGCGCGCGCTGCAGATTTTGCACCATACCATACCAATGGTCAAGGACAAAGAGCCTTGCAGAAGAGCCTTAAGCCCGCCATTGCCAAAGCAAAGGCAAAGGCTAAGGGAGTGAAAGCCAAAGCCAAGCCAAAGGCTGCTGCAGACGGATCCGGAGCACCGCCAGTAGATGATGGCTCTTCAACATACTCCATGAGGAAGCACAAGAGAAAGACTGCAGATGGACACACGAAAATTTTTGCCATTCACTGCATTGAGACTGGAAAGCAGATGGCCCAGCTTACTGAAGCTGCGTGTGAAGACGCTGAAAGCGTTGTGAGTAACCTAATTGTGCAACTCAATGACAAATCTTTGACCATTGCGGATGCAGTGGCCCGTTTGAATGAGATCAAGCAGTCGTGAAGATGGCATGCAAACCATCAGCAGTGTTCGCAGGGGGAAAACTCGCCCTTTCAATGCCTTAACACATGGCAACTACAAAAGGATTTCCAAATTGAAGAAGTGAGCACTGCATGAATGTGATTTGGCATTTGTTGAAGTAAACGCAATGCAGGACGAAAGATAGCTCAGCTATCATCGGCGCCAAGTGCAAATGCTTCAGGACTTTTGCTATTGTAAACGGTCACGGCCCTATTCTGAGCACAGAAGTCGAAACACGCAGGATTGTTTTCGTCATCATCGAGCTCATTCCACGGTAAGAGGTGCCCCCGATCACCTTTGCCCTGTCCATGTCAGTTGATGAAGTTTCAGAAATACACTACACAGTCACCCACGCAGTGCGCACAATTGTGGAGTAAACAAATGTGCCAAGCATGAGATCTTACGGCTCGAGATCTTAAGAACACGTGTGACCCACCCTTTAGTGCCATGTCAGCCATTTGCATCACAATTCTTTTCAGGATGCTGCACTCGCTGTCAGTGCAAGAGCTTAGGGACGTTTATGGACTGACTGCGCTACAGGTTCCATGGCCAGTTGTGGAGATCGTGATCCATGCTATGCTAATTCGGAAGCTGACACGCACGGATGAAACTATGTATGACCTATCCTGCATAGAATTCTTTGCTGGCAATTGTGCATCCAGTCAAATTGCAAAAGCTTTTTCTGAGCTTGGACTGAAGTCCTTTGCTTTTGATCTGAGCAGAGTCTTGTCTTGTTTTTGCTTTCAAGGGTTTAATGTTTAGTGAGACAAACCCTTTTGTTATGTTTCTGTTTCTTTAGCTAAGATGGTTCCCACCGGACATGAAGACATGCAAACATGTTTCAGATGCTGCAGGAAGCGCAACCCATGACCTAATAACAACGGTGCCTGGGCTCGTAACTGCGGTCATTGCAGCGCTTGCAATTCAAGCCGGTGGGCTGTGCCATTTAGCAACAGTGTGCACGTCGTTTGTGTTTATCAATTCCGGTACACATGGCCGATGCATGGCTATCCCAGAAGGATGGCGGGAATACTCTCCTGAGTATATGCAGATAGGCACATGCTTGGCAGCCAGGTCAGCAATTTTGGCACTCATTGCATGGTGCATGGGCGCCATCTGGGTACTTGAGCAACCGTCTTCCTCGTGCATGCTGTACCTCACCAGTTGGCAGGTGATAATACGATGGTTTTCCGAGAAGGTATCCCAGGGATGGTGCAATGCAACTGTTCTGCGCAATTCAGTCTTTATGGCTTCCTTCAGGGGACCCACACTGAAACCTACTTCGCTGTTTTCGAATGAGTCTTTGGAGATGCTCATGAATGTGCCTGTCCCACCCAAAGAACTCCGGCCTCCTGCAGCTCCAGTCGCCCATGTGTTTATTGGCAAGCACATGGATGGTTTTGTTGATCTGATATTGTTTTCCTTTTTCATCTAAATCTAGATTCTGTTTCTGTTTCAAAGTACTTTGACGTGAAACTGTTTGGCCCTCATGGCCAAGTTGAGGTATCATGATCAAGATGGACGGAAGAGAGTGGTTGGTGGTGTTGGGTTGAAATCAACCCAATTTTACACACCGGAATTTGGACGTGCCATGGCAATGTGGTGGACGACCAATGCCCCTATCTCTTCCGGGACCTCTTGGGTTTTCTTCAGCAGTGCTTCTTTGAAGACAAACACACATTTGTTTTCAACAAATCAGTTGGAACATCTTTGGTTGTGCGCAGGAGAGAGCGGCGTAGATGGTGCATGCTTCAAAGTTCAGACATGACTATGCAAGCGATGAAGGAGCGAAAGTCAAACAAATCTAGAACAGCCGCAACAGAACAAATTTTGATGCATTGGCCTATCTTTGGACTGTTTCAACCACTTTGCAGGACCGCATTGTGGCATATAGCCAGGGCAATCACCCTTGGTTTGAAGATGGCGCCATTCCTGAGACCTTGGAGAACCTTAGGAAACCTTTTGCTGGGCCATAGACGGCTCAATAGTACGTGCTGTAAACACAGCACCTGCCACGGGTTGGAGGTTCATTGCATGATGTTCTGTTGCATGCGCGTGTTACTATAACTACCACAGGGCACACGCCCTTTTTGAAAATACCCAATACAAATTTAAAGGGACAACCCTGGCACGCTATGAACAATGTCCGACATATGGGCGTGACCAAGCCGTGACCGGGCCGTGACCAAAAGAAACGCCCAATACATATGTAGTAGGCGCGAGCCGTGACCGGGCCGTGACTTCCGTGACCTCCGTCATGCATGGTCTGGCAGATTTTGAAAATGCTCATTCGGAAAAATATCTCAGTGTTGGGTTTTGTTCGAAAGGATTTCTGAGGCTCAAGTCACAAGGATTGAACTGAAGTTAGACTTTTGAGGATGGCAGTGAAAACGGAACCTAACCAGATGTCTGGTGAGGTGTTTCAGCAGCCCCCCACAGATCCATATCTGGTTGGGATTGCTCGGTTTGTTGATGATGGCATGGCGCACACAGCACCAGGCTGGCTTTGCTTGACAATCTTTTCACAGTTGAGCTATATTGAATTATTTTCGAACTGCATTTTGGGCAGTTGTGTGTGTGAACTGTGGTAAATATTCAGCAAATTGCTGTTTAATGGCTTCATGTTTAGATTTGCGGGATGTCATTGGAGGTGAAGCTCTACCTCCTCCTCGTGAGCATCCAGCCCCAGAGGTGAGGATGGCCACTGCCGAGTCAGGGGCCTATGCAATTTGTGAATTTGCTAATTTTTTGATATGAAGCTTAATGCTGAGAAGATAATCGATTGGGAAGACACTATTATCTTTAGATGCTTCACTGAGGGCTACTGTGAACTTGTCCCATCCGCTCCAGCCAATGCACACCGGGGAGACATTGGAGACTGCAGCGACGTTGGGTGACACTCAGGTGCCTTGGTGTTGCCGTGCTGGTTGATGCAAATGCTGTGGCATTGACCCTTAAACTAAAGAAAATCATGCATGTGTGTGATGACCCCTGTGCAGGTGATGGATGTCGAGACCCAAATTGAGTCATTGTTGCCACCACCGGCTCCACCGGCTCCAGAACAGAGGCTAAGAATCACATTGCCTGGTCCAAGTTTGCCGTTGGACTCACACCCTGACAATGTTCGCAGATACGTTGCTACTCATATGAAGTCACCAAAGATGGCGCCAATGTCAAGTGAGGTCGCAGGGCCTGCCACTGCAGCAGCAGCTGGAGTTCCACTAATTGCTCCAGAAAAAGCTGCAGCTCCTGCAAGGTTCCAAGGAGGCTTTGATCAGTTCGTCCCGCTTTCACCGGAAATGGAGGAACAGTTGAAACAGATGGGATGGTTGAACAAGCGGTTGAAGCCCCCTGCCACTCCACAGGCCGAGGGTGCAGGCGCTTTGCCTGCAATTGGTGACAAAGGCTTGACCGCCCAGACCGCCCGCACTGGACAACCAGCTGCCCAGACCACCCAGACCAATGGAGACCAACACGTCAACCCCCCTGCCATGGCCAGTGGAGCAAACAACGGTTTGCCTGAACAACCGGCTGAGACCAGTAAGCATGGTTTGAATGAACCAATGCCAAAGACCAATGGACCAGACCATGTTTCTACTATTGCAAAGGTCATTCCCGATGGCAAGAACAAACCTCTCCAGATCAATGCAGTCCCTTTGCAAGTTGCGGCCCCTGCTGCGGGTCACACTGATCAGCCAAAGGCCGACGTGGAACCTAAATTGGACCAGAGACAAACATACTCAAGACGGGCTGCTGCCAATTTGATCAGTAGGCTGCGAGAGAATCCTAAGAGGGTGGAAGGATTTCCAGAGTTGCGCAAGATGGTTTTCAGTGATGCCAAGAAGTCAGACCTGATCACAATGCTGTGTGAGAGCAATGGTGCCCTGGAAACGCTCGGGACATCGCTGCAAGCCTTTGAGGAATATAGCCATGGAGAGTCACATCGCAAGAAAGCTCTCCGCTGGACCAAAAAGGAGATGGAAGACCACTACGGCGCAGATGCTCAACGGGTCATGGACCACAAGATCCAGCAAGGTCTTGTGGAAGATGACGAAAATCTTCCAGGGGCTCAACTCTTCTTGGTTTCCAGAAAGGAAGATGAAGAGGAGTCACACAACAGGTCAGGTATCTTGTCAACGTTGACAACCTATAGGAAATACAACCCCAACATCAATTTGTGTTCATAACCATGTGAACAGCTCGTGAATCCCCATCACGCACTTGAGCATAAGAGCTCACAATACATAAATGTGAACCATGGGGCCACTGCGCCCTATACCATGTGCATGGCATTTTCAATTTCTAGAATTCATGAGCCATGGGACCATTGCCTCAAACATGACTCATGAACATGTAGTGATTAAACCATGTCATCATACCCTGTTGTTGAAAACATGTAATGGTTTACCATCTGATGCATGACTCATGACAACAATATTAATTAAACAGGGTCAGCGCACCCTATGTGTCAAAAACATGTTCTAAACAATCTTTGTTGGACGATGCATGACTCATTACCATAACACATGTAACATAAACATACCCTACGCCTATGCTCTAAAACATACTACTCCCCTTTGGGCACATGCGTGGCTTACGTTGCAGCCACAAATTTGTAGCTAAGGTACCCAGCTGACGACGAACAAGATGCGCGTGGATGACACAAACGCAGCTGCTGTGAGTGAAATCATGATGCTTAGGTTGCATTTAGTGTGCAGTTTCAGCTTTACACTTTGCACCAGATGTTTGCATGTGGCTGCGCTTGCGCTGTGTGATGTGAGTTTTTTGCATTTTTGCCTTTTGCTGTCTTGGTTTGGAACACATGAGGTCAGCCCCAGCTCGTGTACCAGTGAAGGGCAAGCGCCGGCAGTCAGAGACCAATGGCTCCGGCTCCGGCTCCGGCTCAGCTCCGCAGACTCCGTCTGAAAGATCTGTGTTGTCGTCTCCTGTCACACCTGTTCCGCAAGAGCCAGAGCAACAGCCCAAAAGACGTCGAGTCCCAAAGGCAGAGGAACCTGTCACTCCGTTGGCGAAAGGACGGGAGATGGCTACTAAGTTGCTCAAGAAGAAGTCAGATGCGGCAAACTTGGCACTGACCTTGCAATCCGTGTCTTATGCAGAGCAGCTGTGCTCCGAGATGAACAGCTTTGCCAAACGCTTTGAGTGGTCCAGATGCATTTTACGTTCCACGTGTTTTTGTGTGGAAAACATAGGAGTGCAGATTGCATACTTATCAAGAATCAAGAAATCTACCTATCCTGAGGCAGTTGTACTTGAAAGTGCAAGAGCTTGTTGCCCAGCAGAAGAATGAGGACATGACTTCAACCGACCGCCTATCATCACTAATGGTTGTTGTGACTTCTTTCAGGATGTGATGTCGTTGAAAAATGTTGGTTGGTTGTGAATGTTTCAAAAGTTGGATGACAGTGTTCCCCTTGCTGACAGGAAACGGACTACATTCCGTTGGTGCGAGACATGATTTCTTTGCAGCGAGAGTTTGAGAAGCCGCATGCTGCGGCCGGGGCGATTGTGCGCCAGGTTAACAAGCCTGCCTCGAAATCTAAGGCCAAGGCAAAAGCCAAGGTCAAAGCTTGAAGCTTTTCCAAAAGTGTTTAAAGTTTTGGGGTGAACTCGAGCAAAGATCGGGGAACACCTGTGGTGGCAGAATTGGTGTGGCTTCTTTGTTTGTGTAAAAAAACTCAAATTTGTGTTTTGTTCCTCCACGGGATTTTGGCTGCTGGAAGTCGGCCATGTGCCACGGTTGCAGGTGACATGACATGTCTTTAGACCTGGGAGCGTGCGAGCAAAGGCAAACATCTTAAGTTGTGTGATGAACATGTGGTCAACAATTAGCAGCAAGAAGTATTGAAGTGCTGATGATCGTTTTATCTCAGCTACAAAAAGGCATTTGTTCCAGTGGTGGAACCACGCAGGTCAAATGCTCCTGAGAAAGATCCCAGCGAGCCCAGCCACAAATACCGCAGAAAAATGTTCCTTGTTGGCTATGGAATAACAGATGTGATGTTGTTTCCGTTGGATCACGTTGGAAATCCCAGACCTCATGGAGACAAACGGTGTGAAATCGATTCACTGAGGGATGTTCGCGAACTGGACAGCCACGGGGCCCGCAAACTTACTGAACAAATTGCAGCTGGGAAAATCTCAGTCACTGCTGCTGCTGAATGCAGTGATGCCTTTTTGAACGACGGTGCCAACAAGGCTACAACATATTTGCTATCCTGTGTGTCTTGAACTTGAGGTCCATGGGGTGTATCCCACCTGTATCACCTTAATAATTTTTATATACGACATGCTAACCAATTTCCCTGCAGGTAAGTTTGCAACAGTTGCGGAAGGCTACACAGCGAGACTTTTTCAGATGGGTGAGACTGCCCACCACAATTTCTTCCTTACAGATGCCTTTGCTATTGGATGCTAGGCGATCTGAGCAGCTTGACAATGCATGTGAGCGCATGGAGTCAGTTTCCTTTGTGCTGCCCAGTGATCTGTTGCGCGCGCTACATGAAGCTGGCCCTGAGGCACTTTTGGCATGACGTTTGATGGTCAATGCGTGTTTTCCAAAGATATGCTTTGATGATGTCAAAGTCAATATTCTATAAATGATGGGGTTTCTAAATGTCCACAGTGGAATTCCCAATAATGCTGCATATGTTGAAGGTGGAACAGTCGTGACACTTTGAAATGACAAATTGAAAGAACAGCTGGCAGTTTGCACAGGCAATGGCAGAATCTTTGGGCTCTCCAGATGATTGGGCGGAGCTGTGGCGTGCTAGTGGCCGTGGTGAGATGGCTACTACACATATCCCTATCATCGTGCATGAAGATGCTGTTCCACATTTCTCTGGTGCTCTGGGCTATGTTTGTAGCACACGCGCACGCACACAAAGACACACTGTTTTCCTACTTTCCTTTCTTGCGTGTGTCCCAACATTGTCTTTCGAGGATCTACTGCAACAATATGGAGTTGGTCAACTGGCTGTGTCCGGGGTGACTCATGGAAGACCCGCCAATGCATAGCTGTGTTGGCAACGCCCCAGGTGACTGCAAACACACGAGCTGCTATTTGCAAGCTTTTGGCGTGGGACTTGAAGCAACTGATGAATGGTGTGTGGGATGTTGTGGACCGCTTTGGACATTTCCACCCCACAGATTCCAAACTGGAAAAGAAAGCTGGGCATGACATGCCTTTGAGAGCAGTATCTAGTCCATCAGAGTTTGACAATAAAACGTGTATTGAACAGCGTCATGTTTATGTGTGCAGGTGTGTTTGCACAACATTTGTTCATTGCTATTGGACATGAAGTTGCCGTTCCGAGGCATTTTGCTATTGGAAAGGTGACATGGAGGCTCAATATTTTGCTCATTGTTTGACGCGATATTACAGATGCAATCAGTGCTGCGACTTTTGCTGGGGATCCACCGCTGCGAACAATGATGTTTTGAGCATTGGCCATTTGACACTGAAAGCACCATGGAGGTCTACGATTTCAACGCGGACCAACGCTGATCCATCACATTGGTCAGTAGTACCTGGGTTTGCGAAAGACCGCAGATTGTTCGATCTTCTGCACGTGGTGCATCTGGGGACGCTCCGGGACATCGTGCCATCATGTCTCATTGATGCATTGGATGATCAGACACTGCCTTCATTTTATGGAATGCATGGCTGCTCCGATGATATGATTCTGTACCGTATGAGCCGACATGCTCATGCGTGGGCCAAGCAGCACAACTTGGATTTGTATATAGGAACATTGAATATGCACAGATTGGGCCGCAAACTGAGTCAGAGCCGTGTCTGGCCATACCCGGAGCTGGACAGCCGCATCAAAGCGGCGCGTTGTCGAACACTGCTGGCATTCGTTACTTGGTTGATGTGCAGATTGGCTTCTTACCCTCTATCTCCGGAGCAGAAGTTGAACGCACGTGTGCGGGCCACCTGTTGCTGGGCACTAGATGTCGCCCTCAGTGTCTTCAATCAGACCAAATGTGTGAAGATGCCAGAACATGTGGTCAAACAAACGACATGGTTGCTGCGGTTGCACTCAGCCTGCTACCAGTTTCTGAGTGCACGTTGCCTTTGTCAACGACGTTTGTTGTATAAAGTACGTCCGAAGACGCACTACTTTTCGCACATGGTAGATTTTCATGCTTCGACATGCCTGTGTTTACTTCACCTGTCCACGTTCAATGACGAGGACTTCATGGGTAAGATTAGAAAAATCGCCCAGGCGTGCCATGGAAAGACTTTCGTGCACGCTTGGGCGAAACGATACGCCTTGAAGAGGGGGCTGCAATGGTCCGAAGGAAAAAATGTTCACTGCCATCGTTTGCGTGTATGTGTGTTGAAGCCGGTCTTTAGCTTCATTTTGTTGAACAACAATTGTTTTCTTTTTTTTGACCGTTGTCATTTTTAAGGCTAATGTTTTTGGACATCAGACTGTAAAGCCGTGATGTGGACGTGGAATGTTAATCTGTTGATGCTGTGTGCACATATGCGTGCCATTAGGGATCCATTATACAACGCAGTCATGATCATGCGTTTCACACCTAGGGGGAAACAAATTCGAGTTTAAAACATGAATGGTACAACACCAAATTAATTTAGCTCACTTGGTGATGATAAAGGATTTTGGCGATTGTTGACCACCGAAATAACAATATTATTTTGTCGAAAAACATTGTATTTATATATGCACGTATGCATGCATGGCTGTGTGCAGACGCACGTCATTGCATGTTTTATATATGCACGTCCAAATATATGTCCATGGGTTCTATGGTTTGTTAACCTTTTTCCCAAGAGCGTTGCGTAGGGTTCTTAATGTAGAAAATTTGCCTTGCGGATCTACATCAATACATTTGGGGCTTTTTATAGCTGCATTTGTATGTACGCTACAAGTACATCTGCAGCTTGCGCGCGTGGTCTTCTAGAGCTGCTGCTACGGAGGTGATAGTTGTTGGCGGCAGAAACGCCCAGGGGTGTTCTTTTCACAGCACAAACGCCCATGGATTTTCTTTCTTTGCGAGAAACGCCCATGGATTTTAATTTAGGCCATGGGTGTAAATAAAAACGCCCAAGTACCAAGTTGGCATGTGCAGGTGGCCAGAGGGATTGAGGTAGTCCAGAATCATGTAGAAGGAGTCGAGTCCGACGTTTGATCTGGTTCACTTCTCCCTCGATGCGGCCGTTGGCCTTTGAGTCATCGCCTGCAGTCAGGGTCAATCGAAGTTGACGTTGTTCACACCATTTTTGAATTGGGACTGAGGCAAAAGATCGTTCTCGATCTGTGTGGAGGCGGTACACTTGGATGCCCAGCATGCGGTACTTTGCATGTAGTCGTGAAAGGGCACGGACCAAAGACTCCACAGTTCTATCTGGGATCACCTCAGCGAACGTGATGTTTTGGTGTCCAGGAGCTTCTTGGGCCTCTTCAATCTGGGCCAACTCATTGAGTCTCTGAACTTCATCATCAGGGAGCATTTCACGCTCCTCGGGATCACAGGGCAGGTCCTCGGTGTGCTTGACGTCGTCTGCAGTGTCATAGGGCTCGGCAATCTCGCCTGGAAGCTCTGAGATGATGGGCACAGCCACCGTGGAGATCAGTGCATACTTACAGGTCACTCCAGTGCCAAGGTCACGACCAGCAGGGAAGGGTCCACATAGGTCCGCTGACATAGTGAACTTCGTTGCACTCCCCCCAAGTCTTTTGTGCGGTTTATCACAGCCCATCGCTTCACCGCAGATTCGGCAGTCACCACGAAAGGCCCCTGTTTGATGTGTCGGTGCCAGGCTGCAAGGTCCATTTTGGACATGTTGTGAGCGTCACCATTTCGACTTTCCTCCTCCAAAACGCCGAGCAACCTCCGCAGCGATTCCTTGATAGCAACCACAAGCCCCGGCGCCCAAGCGGCCCAAGACTTTGAAGTGCGAATGCGATCTGCCAGCTTGGTGGGTAGTGGACTATCATCACAACCTTCACCCTGGAGACCATGTAGTTCTTCGAAGGCAGGGAGGTTGGTCAAGACTGTGGTGGGCTTCTTCCGTTGATGGCCCAAGCGTCCTTGGTCGAAGGTGACCAGGCGAAGTCCTGCAGTTCCAACCCAAGCCGTGATTTCAGGGAAGCACCAAAAAGAGGCGCTTCGAGCTCCTTCTTCATCGCTCAAGTATTCAGCTGGGTCACGTGGAGATTCCAGCAATATTCCAACATCCGTGGGAACACGACGGCATTCTTGAGCACGTAGCCAAAGACCAAGATGCTTCATGCAAAGTGCAGTGTCGCCGTGGGCCAAGCGCTGCTCATCATCGTCCAAATCAGGAAGGCACCAACGATCTTCTCCTCGGCCACGTAGTCGACGAGGGCCAGGAACCTTATTTCGAAGGCGGCTTACAGTTCTGCATGGAGGACCTCCAATGACAGCAACAATGCGGCCAAGTGATGCCAGCTTCCACAAGTAACTCCAAACTGACGGGTTGTGGAGGTTCAGGGCCGCATTGATCTCAGTGTCAACCATGAGTAGCGGCCTCCACCAACATCATTCCATTTCTTGGCATCAGCTCCACTGAAAAGGTGAACAATGACACCCTTTCCAGTCATGTGGGCCCGTCGCAACCTTCGATTCCAGGGCGGAGCTGTGGGTTCTTGACTTTGACCAGCCATGTGCTGGAGAACTTGAAGTGGTAGTTCAGGAAAACGCTTGCCACCAACTTCGATCTTCATCAGAGAGAGCCACCTGCCCCTGATCCTCCATCTCAAACTGCGCCAACATGTCCAGCGCAGGCTGCCGATGCATAATGGGACATCCATTCCTCAGCCAACAGGCGATTGGGCCAAGCGTTGGGTGGTGGATGCTGCATCCCGAACGTCGCCATTCCACCTTGAAGCCGCGCTCAACCAAGAGGCCCAGAGGAATGATCGGCTCAACCTCCGTCAGGGACAGCAAGGTGCGATGCTTGGGGTGGCGATACAAAACTGTTGAGCCTTGTGCCAGCTCCACTTCAACCGGAAAAAGTTCAGCTCGTTCTTCGGGTCGAGCAACACGTAGGGCATGAGTGGCCCCACCATCCAAAAGGGCAAACCCCTGAGTTCCAAACTCCTGAGGGTGAGCACTGATCTGCTTGAGGCGCATCGTCTTCACGGACCGAAGCGTCTTGAGCAGCGTTGCAGCTTCCTGGATGAGGTCTGTGGCAATGTCATTCTTGGGCTTCTCCTCCAGCGTTGACTTGGCCGGAGAACCATGTCCCGAATCCTTCAATCCCCCTCCAGACACCGTCGTCGGCGACAAGGGCGATGGGCTCGAAGTTGATGTAGACCCAGGACTTCCCACTTCCACCTCCTTTTCTTTGGTTGGGCCTTCTTTTGAGCCCTCGGGTGCAACTCCTCGCAAGCGAGCTGCCTTTCTTACATCCTTGAGTTCTTGGGTTGTCGGTGCACACAATCCTTCGCCATGTGACCCTCCCCCGAACAGTAGAAGCACCTGTGCTGTCGGTCCAAGCCCTCCCAGCTATGCCCATAGCCACAAGTGTCTCCTCGTTTACAGCCATGTTGGGTCCCCCAAAACTTGCATGGAGACCGAGGTTTTTCTTCTTGAGCGCCGGACTGCGTCGCCTTCACCACCGGAGTCTTTTCATTGGTAGTGGTCGAGCTCGTCATGTTGGCGGCACCGTTAGGGACTGCGATGACCAGAGCTAGCTCCTCCAATTCCGCTTGCAGGTACTCGCTGAGGTCCTTGATGGAGTTCATCTCCGGGCGTTGATCAACCAACAATTCCTCACGCACAGTTGAGACTCTGTACGCAACTTGACTGCCTCCCAGCTTGGCCAGCGAGTTGATGATCTTGCCAAGGACATTCATGAGGATCAGCGGGTCTGGCAGCGTGACTTTAAGTTCTTCAGCTCGCTGCAACCATCGGCGCCATTGCCGCATTGTTGCCAAGAGCTCCGTGACGGAGTGGCCCACCTTCACCTCGGTGAGGCTCTTGAGAAGCGTTGTGCGTTCAGCTCCTCCTCCAGGTTGGAATACTACAAACAACTTGAACAAAATGCTCACAGTTGTGACGTGTCGAGAGGAGATGACATCTCTTCTCAGTTGTTCAGGCAGGATGCCCAGCAGCAATGACACTCCCCGCTGCTCCACTCTCTGGTACAAGGGGTCTACAGTGACATCTTTTGGCCGCAGGCGCAACCTCTCCAAGGGCGTGGCCACCAGCCACTGTTCATATAGTTCACGAGCGGCAGACAGGCATCCATCCCACCAAAACTGTAAGGTAGAGGACAAATCCGCCATCAATGGATAGGCCACAGACAGCCAATCCCCAAACTGCAGTGCCGCGCCTTCGGATGAAGGTAGAGGAAGTGCAGGAAGATCCAAAGCCCTGACAGTCTCTGGGACCACCGGAGCCGCCGGAGTGTGAGCATCACCATGAGGTCGTCCACCATGAAGGCCTGGGGGAGGATCTGGTCCTGACCCGGGAGGTCCACCTGCACCTGAGGGATCACCATGTGGTAGTCCAGGATGTGTTGTAGTTCCACGACCATCAACTCCACCACTGGCAACGGAGGCATACGACGATGCATCACCACCACCTGCTCCATCAGTTATGCGTTTGACTTCACGAGCGAACCTTTCCTCCGCCTCTTTGAGGATCTGGGTACGAAGTCTCTCAACATCCCCAGGTCCTGGACTTCCATTGGTAGCCCGAGCTCCAGCACTTTCCGCCATTCTCACATGACCTTCACCTCGTGCAGGTTGTTGAATTGAAGTGGTCCAGAAGGGGTTCACAGTGGCAAGGGGGCCCTGTGGTGTGCGATATGGTTCAAGCAATCTGGGTTTCACCTCCTCCCGCTCTACCTGCCTTATGCCTGCAGGCGTGCCCATTCGTGGATCACCATGTGGAGCTCCAGGTTGATGTGGAGTTCCAGCCAACGAACCTTGCCCACCAAAGAGTCCGCCTCCTGGTCGATGAGGTAGTCCCGAACCCGGTCCTTGAGGTAGTTCAGAACCTCGAAGAAGGGGATCTAAAAGTCCCGGAGCCGGCGAAGGTGGCACATGGTGGCCTAATGCCTGTCAACAACTCGAACGACTGGCGTGCTGCTTCTTGCAATCCGCCCAGACCCAAGGCGTTAGCCCGAGGATCATGCAAGGCGCTCATGAGGCCTCCAGCCCCGGCCAGCTGGCCAGCTGATGCATCGTGATGCCCTCCATGATGTCCAGGTTGAGGTGCCAAACTTCCCTCTCTTCTTCTTCCTTGAGATTCATTTTCCTCAGCCGTAGGGTGCATAGCCAGGCGCGGGACAGCAAGATCATCTTCTGCAGGTAGTGACGAGGCCCGAGCTGCTCGTTGCTCCTTGAGCAACCGGTCCAACTTTTGATCTGCTGTCTCTACAGGCGGTGGCCTTCTTCGATCTTCTCGAGGTGCACGTCGAGGCTCCTGCGCTTCAGCGGCAGCAGCTGGCTCTCGTGAGCCCTGTCGGCGCCGGCGCTGGAGGGTGGCCATCGCGGCCAACAACCACTCTGCTCGCTCAGCAGCAGTGGGTGGACTTCGAAAACACCTAGCACCTTGGGCTCATAACCTAAGGAGGTTGGGGTGTACAAAGCAAGCGGTCTTTTCCACCTGCTCAGCTTGAGCCAAACCGTTTGGTTGGCGAGTTCATCAACAGCTCGAATCGAAGTGCTCGATCGAAAAGCGATAATGCTCATGAGGTGCATGGTTTCTATGCCACAGAAACAATTATGCCGCACAGGCTGACCCTACTAGAGCCTACTGGTGCACTACTGAGGGGCCCTGGCGCACCCTAGAAATATTTTTAAACAACTGTTTGGTCACATTTTTTCAAGCGCAACAACTCGACAAATTGTTCCAGGGGTGCTTTCAGTTCACAGCCCAATCGAATAATTAAGACAACCCCTTGGAACAGTCACGCGTGCCACGCACCTGCCATTGGTAGCAAGCAGCGCTGCTTCACCTGTTCTCAATCCCATTGACTAAAATTCATTGGATCTCGTGGCACATATTGGCTATGAAATAGGCATTCTCCCACAGAAACACAATTGTGTGGCAAATATTTGCCGTCAGCCGCTGCCGGGAAAAATGCCCCAGGTGGGCCCTCGTTCAAAACATTCCCTTGGAATAATTGATTACACCTGCTACACACCTGCTACACACCTGCTACTGGCAACAAGGAGTGGTGGAGCACCTGTTCGTTGTTCCACTGTCACTGACTAGAACCTGCTAATTATTTGCTGTCGGCCCGGCATGCCACAACTGGTTACAGTATTCTACGGGTGGTCGCAGTTCACACAGACCAGTAGAATAATTAGGCCTGCTATAGAAACTGTGCCGAAGTACTGGCCATATGAAGTTCTCATACGTTTCCTAGAGGGGTTCCGCACCTTGATGTGGATGAGATTTCCTACAGATCTCTAATTGGACCAAATTGATCGAAATGAGACTTTGTGCAGAGAGTGCCGAAGTGGGGTCACAAATGCAGTGATTCAAAAGAAGTGCGGTTGCTTGTGTCGTTCGAGTGTTGTTTTGATGTGTTTTTGATATGATGATGTAGAGATAACCGAAAGACATTCCAGCAACTCAACCAGTTAGCAGAATAGTTTTTGGAACCAAGTCAAGAGGGGCCAACGTACATTAGACATATTCCTGGGGAGTTTGACAGGGATTTGGATACCAACCCCGGCCGTTTTTTGTGTTACCGGCGCTTCGTCATTTGCTATCTCGATTTTTTTGGCTTTGTTTGGCACGCACTTTTCAACAAGCGGACTGCTGAAAAGACGTGAGCTAGAACTGCCCAGAGCAGACGGGGGCAACCTAGACACCGCAGGCCTCGCGCAAATCAGGCATTTTCGGTGTAATGGCTCTTGTGATTTCCGGTGTCCCGGCTCTCAATTTGTGGAGTTCGTTTTCGGTGTCAACTTTGTGTTGTAGCTATGATGGCCGATCTTCATGTTGTGTGCATGCGCAGCTCTAATGCAAAAACATACGGTACTTCGAGGCCATACTTCATAAAGGGCACGTAAAATGGATCCAATGTGGTCATGGATAGAAAGCAGCGCTGGAAACGGTCTGCCGTTGGGCATGCAAGAGGTGCGCATTTTGGTTTGGCCGCAGTTGGCAACTTCAGACGCTTCTGGAGAGAAGACCCTCGACATCCCTCGACATCCAATATGCCGCAACAGAGGTTCCAGGGGTCTAAGAGGAGAGAGGTTTCAACAGAAAAAATCAGAAATGAAGGTTGAGAGCAGAGAGGAGGTTCGACATTTTTCAGCGTAGGTTTTAAGGTGTAAAAAACGATAAAACAATCAACGTGGAAAACAAAACGTGATTTAAAAACCACGGGTGTGAAACACAACGTTCTGACGCATTTACTTCGTAGAGCTTGCCTTCATCGATTTTTCTGATTGTTTGCCGCCAGCTGGCCGAATGCATGAATTGAGATGGCTGCGCGCAATACATGCCACAAATTTCAGCAGGGTGCGATGGCAAACGTGTTTCCATATCATTCAACCAATGTTTTAGGCCCAAGCCTAAAACTGGCTGCAGCATGGAATGCGCAAGCCCGACCATTCAGCTAGCAGGTGGCTGGTCTAGATTTGCCAGCGATGCCGCTCCCGCTTTGCCTGAGCAACGCCTGCTGCCAACTGCCAATCTTTTGAAGGCGATGACAAGTTTCCGTGGCATAGCACCTCGGCTTGAGCGAAAAGTTTTTTGGACACATGAAACATGTGATATAAATCAGCGATACCGAAAGAACACACAATAAAAACATTGAACATGCGACTCGGCAACATTTTTCTACAAAACACATTGTCATGACAGGCTCTTCTATTCATTTTGCTCGCGAATGTCATTTGCGCAAATTTCTGTCATCCAGATTTTGGCATACAGCAGCACGACGAGTGGAAACCATACCTAGTTGCCAGTTGCACACTCTTTGGTATTGTCTTGATTGCTGATGGCCTGCCTGCAGATGCAGTGCTTCTTGGACTGTCAGTATTGTTTGTCCTAAGTGGGGTCATCACAGAACGTCAAGCTTTCGCCGGATTTGCAAGCCCTGGGGTAGCTGCATATGCCGCTCTTTT
The DNA here is from genome assembly GCA_963970005.1 of Durusdinium trenchii. NCBI lineage: Eukaryota > Dinophyceae > Suessiales > Symbiodiniaceae > Durusdinium > Durusdinium trenchii. The sequence continues at coordinate 226,270 of CAXAMN010006336.1, forward strand.
CATTCTCTCGGAGGCATTTGCAGAGGTAAAGATTCTGGACTCGGTGGTTTTTCGGATCCTAGGGCACCCGGCTGGCCTTAGAATGGCGCAATGTCGGATCACCATCCCGGTGGCCATCGCCTCAGCCATTTTCAACAATGGTCCGCTGGTTGCCATGCTTGTGCCCGTGGTGCAAGCATGGGCCCAGCGTCACGGGCATGCATCTGGACAGCTTTTGATGCCTCTTGCGTTTGCATCCACACTAGGCGGAACACTCACGATGATTGGCTCAGCTGCCAACTTGTTGGCGCAAGATTGCGCTCGAGAATTGCCTACGCCTGTTGAACTGTCTTTCTTTTCGCTCACTCCGTACTCCCTTCCGCTCAGTATGGTTGGCATTGGCTACATGCTTGCTGCAGCTCGCTGGCTTCTCCCACGGCTTTGCCAAGACTCTTTGGACAAAGATCCAAAGTACCAACGCAGTCCAATTCGGGGAGACCAAGAGCTGCTTCTTGACATTGAGGAACCATTTGCCGCTGAATTGCGTCACTTCCAAATCCTTTTCGTGGTCCGTCGCAGGTGCCCTTCCATAGGAAGCACACTTCAAGAACTTGGATTTTCCCGGTTGCCAGATGCACGCGCTTTGGGTTTGCATCGCGCTGGTGAAGTACTTCAAAATACATTTCACACACCTTTGGCTCATGGAGATGTATTGAAAATGACTGCATCTGCTGCTAGCATTGCCCGGCTTCGGAGAAGTTATGACGGACTTGAGCCAGCTGTGTTTCGAGATTTGGAGGGTCTGGGTGGTCGGAGAAGGCACCGGCGACTCTTTGAGGTGGTTGTGGCAGATTCCAGCTTGGTACAGTTGCAGTCACTGGCAGAGCAGAAGGCAAAACTGTTTCAAAAAGGTTGCGTGATCCTCGCAATCCGTCATGACAAAGGCAGCCTTGACGTTTCTCCAAATCGAATTGTTGCCGGGCAGATCTTGCTTCTGGAAGCTTTTCCTGGAATGGCTGACAGGATGGCAGACTTTTCGGTGATTGCCCCTGTGGAGGCTTCCAAACCTCCAAGGCAAGGGAAGCAGCAGGACCGAATGCGAGGGATGCTTTGCTTGATGGGCTTCTTCACAGTCATCGTGCTGAATGGCTTCAGCATACTTCCTTTGGCCACGGCAGTGCTTTTCTTGGACTTCCTTTGCTGCTTTGCGAAGGTGTTGGGCTGGCGAGAGGCAGTGCAATCCGTCAACGGGGGCGTAGTTATGACCATTGCGGCCTCCTTTGGGATTTCAGCAGCGCTAACCCAGACAGGGGTAGCACATGCACTTGCCAACGCTTTACTTGGACTTGGTTTGGGATTTGGTCCGTTCGGGGTGCTCTGTATGGTTTACATTGGAGCAGCCTTTCTCACCAACATTATTAGCAACACAGCCACTTGTGTGATGATGATTCCGGTGGCTGCTCACATATCAGAGGAGCTGCAAGAAACCATGTGCCAACTGAGCGTAAAGACCCTGCTTGTGACTGTCGTGCTCGCGTCCAACGCAGCTTTTGCAACACCTTTGGGATCTCCTTGCAATATCCTTGTGGTCGATGCCGGTGATTACGATTTCCGAGACTTTCTGCGTTTTGGAGGGCTGCTACAAATCGTTATGATGTTGTCCACCTGTAGCCTGCTGTATGCGTGTCCGTGTGCATAGCAGCATAGCGCAATCGCAAGCATGCTGAAAAATGTGTTTTACTTTGTTCTTTGGGATTGAGTGGGTTGCAGCTTGCGCGCATGCCTTGCGTTTGGTGCCTCCATGTCCATCCTGTTCCGGCAGCACCAGCTCAATAGCTTAAGGAGTCCGAAGTAGAAAATCCCGCATCCATGGTGTAAGATGGTGTAAGTTGATTGAAACTGCAATCCAGAAACGTTGCCTTTGACAGCAACAAGGGAACTCATCACACGCTGGACAAACCAGTCCTTTGACACCTTCTCAACAGATGCCAACAGCACGCCGAAGGCTGAGTTTGTGTTTGAGTAATTGGGCTTGGACATGGTTGCATATTTTGGTTTCAAGTGCCTTCTGCCTCACCGACCTGCAGGATGGGTAGCATGGAGGTAGCCAAACTTGCTTTCAAGTGAACTTAGATTCATTGCATCGTGGCGTGGGACCAGCCCGCGAACCACAATCGTTGAAAGAGCAAGCAGCAAAAGGAGCGAATATTAATAACAGAACATACTTCTTTGGAAGGGATTCAAGCCCACTCTTAGAAGGTGCTGAGTAGGTACCCCAGCAAGCAGACACAACAAAAGGATTCAGCGCTGCCTTTGTTGGCGTTTGCAAGGGCAAAGGCCCCTGGCTCAAACAACACATTCGTGTGCAGGAGAATAATCATTCTGATCGGACTTCTAGTAGATTCAAAGTTCAAGTTCTCTGATAGGATATTGAGTTCCTTAAGATCGCAGAACTCAGTGCAGGCAGTGCAGGGATACTGACTATGCCATACCATGCCACATTGCGCCATTGCTTTGCCGATGTCGATATGCTGGGAAGCTGGATGCTGAAGGAAGAGAAAGTTGGGTGAAATACTTTATCTCTATTCGTATGGATGACGGACGATGTGGCCGAAGACGACGGACGAGGGCCAAGAATGGGGAGCATCTCAGAACGTCCACCCCTTCCTCCAGATCTGCAGTTTCCTTGTGTCCGGCTCACAGATTGCAGAAAATGTCAGCATCGACATGAGGCCGCAAATGCCCGTGTTGGAAGCAAATCACCCCGGAAGCCGTTGGATGTCAGAAGGCCCATGCCAACTCCCCGTCGCTCTGCCAAGCACTCATGCCAGAGTCCGGTCAGTCAAGACAAAGCTGAAGAAGTCCAGCCCTGCCAGCAAATCATGGATCTACTCGCACTTTTTACAAAACGAATACAAGGATTCTTTTCAACACTGATGGGGTTCAACCATCCCCACATGGACAGGCTTGAGATTGCTCTACAGCAGCAGGTGAGGTCACTTGCTGAAGGGCTGATGGCGGTGATGACAAAGCAACGTGTTTTTCTCTCAATCCGATCTGCAGCAAGGGAGAAGAAACTTTGGGATCTTTTGCGGAAGCGCCACGCTTCTTTCTTTGAACGTGCCTTGGCACGGTCTCTTGAAAACTCAACGTTGACACCATTAGCACCTATTAGCTGTTGCAATGGACCTGTCAATCAATTTGTGTGAAAGCTTTGCCAGCAGGTGGCCAGCAGCTGAAGGGATATGTATCGGCTGCATCTGAGGACACTGCACCACTAATTAAACAGGTGCAGGCAGACACAGCTGAAAATCACCTTTTTGACCACCGCACACAGGAGGCCGCTATGAAGCAAGCTGCTCTTGCTTCATGTGTGCTAGCGCGTGGACGTGCTGAGAAGGTCGGAGCATTTGCGGCAAAGCTTCGGCAGGATGCATGCCTCCAGGCCTGGTGACATACCAGTAGCAGGCAGAGAGAGGCTTGAGCTAGCAAAGAAATAGCTTCTATACTCTGTAGTCGTGTACTTTTGAAATGCCAGTGTGATTTTGCCAGCAAGCATTGTAGCCAGCATCGCCTTGTGCAGAGTGAAGAGTGTAATGTGACAGCTTGATCATCTTGAATCTCGAATCATTTTGACATCCAGTTGCCTCGAGGCAGCTGCGTCAGAGTCTTGCCTAAGTCTGGAGCAGTGAGTCACCAGCATTCGGATGACCTGTGTGATTGCGGGTCACCGAGGCTTGCTGGCAGGGATGGCGTCGCTTTGCTAGGACAAGGGCGCAAACAAGGAAAGCCGTCCGCACGTGCAGACCACAAACTTCAGAGCCCTAGCTGAAGAGCTTTGAGGAAAGGACTCCAATTACACCCCGGGAGGGCGCGATGAAGTAGGTTCTGACAAGTCTTGCCGTCTCCTGTGCGAACATAGTTTTGCTTGTTTTCTTGCTAACATGATGTTTCTGACCTACATGGCCCCCCCCTATTCTGTCTTTGTTACAATGGGAAACCGTAGACGGTCTGTACAGGAAGGTTGAGTCATCACAGAGACACATGACATACTTTAACGAGTTAACCCCTACACAGACAACACAGGTGTCAGACATTGTCAGACCGTCTACAGTATATGCACTCAGGGGGTGCAAATTAATTGTCGAAATCATGGTTCAGTGGGGAAAGACAATTGCATTGATTCCTTTTAAAATATTTAAGGGCTGCCGCCCAGTGCCGCCGACCCCAGGAAGGGAAAC
>CAXAMN010006336.1:250489-261391 GCA_963970005.1 Durusdinium trenchii
TGGCAGGAATTCCACTGTTGCAGGCACAGAGCTCCATTGTTCCAGGCACCGAGCACCAAAGACACTTCGGGCTGGGATCTCGGCAGGCAATTCCACTGTTGCAGGCACAGAGCTCCACTGTTCCAGGCACAGAAACCTGCGCACCGAGCACCAAAAACACTTCGGGGTGGGATCTCTAGATGAAGAAGCAGTAGCCCACCTTATGGCCACAATTACAACAGAACATACCATTTCGGTGCGCGCTCCCCCTTGCTGCACCACGGGGTCGGCGGATATAGATTTGATCGCGCACAGTGCGAAGAAACATATTGCGCTGGTTGGGTGGAGGCTCGGCATGTTTGGTTTGGGCCACAGACGAGTTCTTGCGTCAAGGCGCGCGACCAAATGTCGGGAGGATGTTTCGGAAACTGAATCTGGTAACATCGAGCAACCCCTGCATGGAAATGTTGTGAACACCCAGCTGTAGAAGGCTTGAACATTGATTGCCTTGTTGGGGGTGGCAATTCTGGTGCCACTCAGTGCCCCCAAGTGCTTAACAATGTATGGGAAGGCTCGCAAGCAAGTGGACCGACCGCATACCGGACAAATTGTATGGCCGGGTCATTATAAACATCATACGATATACTAGTTGTAAGGCGAATCAGGAGGGCCTGGGGTACTGTAACGAGCGTAAAGGAGATTGCTAACTCGACCCACTCTCTCCAGGTTGCTGCCGGGAATCCGGGTGCGACCACACCAGTTGGTCATAAAGACCCTTGCAAAAGCAGTTCATTGCTGAAGCACTAGCCTAAGCGTAAGGCGTCAGCATTCTATTTCCCCTGCATTGCTCGTAAGCTGAAATGTGAGTGCACGTGAGCAGCTCCTTACAACTGTTTGCTCCAAAGAAGGGTCTTGAACAACGGACGCACAAGGTCCAAAACATGTGTGCCATTGTGCCCTTGGGCTAAGAATTTGGTGCTCCATGTTCTTCCAGTGCCTTTGTTGTCCCCGCAACGGATTTGGCAACATACTCTCCACAGCGCGATTGTGTTTGTCATGCTTCAGGCGAGAGGAAAGACAAGTTAGGGGTGTTCGCCATCAATGTATGTCATGGTGATGTTCGAACTAAGTACGGTAGTCTTGACCCCATGATGCACAAAGGAACTTCAGCATGAAAGGAGAGCAAGCATTTGGCGGCCAGAAGGTGCAAGTGCCGCAAGATACTGCAGATACACAGTGCATAATATGTGTCATTGTGTTTCATGTTGTTTGCGCCCAGCATGCGATGATGTGTATATATATATGTGTGTATATATATATAATACGCAAATTGACTTGATTGCATCAATTGTCGGCTTACCCATGAGTTTCACTTAGCCCTCTTGCTTTTTACTTTCCACCCAACTCAACATTAGTTGCTGCTTTCCGACATGTTGCAGCTCTTTTTGTGTAGACCTGGAGAGCCCTAAGGATTTCAAGGCACTGAGTTTGCAATCATCTTTTCTGCATTGGCAGAGGGCCCGCAGCACATCAGACCGCAACGAATTGAACAAGATGAAAGCCAGAGCTGCAAAATCCCAAAGCTCAGTGGAGCTTTGCAAGGTCAGAGTATTTCTGGACATGGCCATTTTGACGCAAACAGAGGATTGTCAATTGTGGTGAACCAAGCACAAGGTACCAATTTCAACCAGAAAGACAATCAAGCAAGTAACAGCGACAAGGCGTTCAAGGCGTTCAAAAAACAAAAAATTCACCACCTTTCTGTCAAATTGTCGTGCGAACGTTGGAATTGCACGTGGATGAGGGCTCTAAAAAGATCTAAAAAGTATTGATTTGAGGTGCTGAGAAGATCGACAGCTACAGAGCGGTCCTACAATTCTGTAAAGTGCTTGATGGTGTGGCAGCTTTTTGCTGCACAGTCCAGTTCTCAGTTCTTGCAGCACAGCGGGTTCCGCTTTTCTCGGCTTCCTATACCTACGCCAAAAGTTTGCATTGTTCTCGTCCTAATGACTCAAGGGCTTTGCCATTGAATGAGCAGGCCATTGAGTGCCTTCGATGCGACTTCAGGTCAAGATTGCGTCGCTTGCAAGAGGGGGGCCCAAGCTAAAGCCTCAGTTTGTAAGAAATATGAATGACTGGAGGCTTATTCAGGCAATTGCTACTTTTGGTTCGCTCATCAGCTCTCGGCATGTTGGAAGTCCTGAGAGAAACATGTTCCCATCCGTGGTGTAGATATACATAATTATACATATAATATATATATATATATACAGTACATATATATAATATTCTGTTCACCGACTTTGGTGTGGAGCGCCGTGAAGGAGCTATCAGAAAGCCTTCGCAAGCATTTTCGCCAGAATGTTTTCAAGCTTTGGAATCGCTTCTTGTCTCAAATGGGTGAACAGTACATAATGCCTCATAATGACATGCTATGACATGTATTGCAAACAGAGAAGTGGTGCAATAATTGTCGCTGGGCGCCTTGAGGTCGTGCCCAGAAAGCTGTCGCCAAGGCAGGGCTTATTCAACATTGACCAAGCCGAGCACGGGAAGTTGGGGTCAGCGTTCATCATGTCAAATGATTAACTTGTCTTCCCGGCCCCTTGCAGCAAAGTGCGAATGCGATGACAACTTGGCCATGTGGCCATCCAAAGTGTCCACTAAAAGAAGCTGTCCAAAGTTCAGTGTGAGCAGCCCTTTGGTGTCTTTGGTGCTCTTAACCTTTGGAAAAGTGTGACTTCGGGGTGTCCTCCGGCACAATGCTTCCAAATCCATGGAGGTGTGGAGGGCCCCTAGCTCGTTTTACACGGCAGGTGCAGGATATCAGGCACGTTTTGTGGCAAGCGCAATGCTTTTGAGTTTTGGGAGGCTTGGTTTGGCCGCAAACAATTGTTCAAAGCAATTACTGGTTCGTCGTCACTTTTTGCCTTACACCTCAGCGTCGTTTTGAGGGTTTGCCGCGTTGCCATCTTACTTGTGCAGTCTGACAGAAGAGTGTTGCTCTTGCTCTTTCTTCCTGCTTGCGGCTCCTGCTTATGCTCTTGCTACGATGTTGCCTGCAGCTCCTCCTCACTCTGATCTTTTTTTCTGGTGCTGCTCTTCCTTCTCCATACCGCACGCTTGCATGCTGCAAGCCCTGATGAATCGACCCAAAGATTTCCTCCAGGTGCTCTGCAGGTTCCAAAACAAACATAGTAGTGCCTGGGCCTGCGAAAATTGCAATTCAATTTGAAATTGCACTTCAAGCACCAGCTCTGTCTTCGAAGGTTGCGTTTGCCCATTGGCTCACAGAGACAGCTTGTTCCGCAGTAAGAACCTGCAGCAGCGCCGCAGCCTGGCGCCCTGGCTGCAACCAGCGAGAGACGAAAGAGAGAGAGAGGGAGAGAATATAGGAGTATATATATGTATTTCAAGGCATCAAGGCATAGGTTCCTTCGCGTCCCTGTTTGTCCTAAGCACGGTTGATTTGGGGCGGCCAGATTGTTAGCGGTGTCCCCTGCAGCGTCCCAGCAATCGGCAGTCTACAGCCACTGACAAATTCCAATTACCCATCAATGCGGGCACAGTGATGGTTTGTGACGGGTCTAGCTGACATGGTGGGATTGCCACGGTTAATTTGTTCATGTCATGCCTCGCTTGAAGAGCCTACATGATCTTCGCCCCGAATTTAAAGACGAATAACCCGTTTGAATTGAATCCCGCAGCCACTCGGCTCAGCGGATGGCACACGAATTTGAATCGTGTAGCTGTATCCTGTGCCTTTCGGTTCGCCGGGTGGTTCACCTTTTGTACGACCCCGACTGCAGCGGCGCAGTCCAGCGGAAGGGGGTCGTGCTGCTGAGGGAGGTGCACAGCCAGTTGCTTGACGTGGCTGAGACCGGAGCTGCCACTCCGGTCCCTCCCGTTGGTGTTGGTGACAATCTCCCGGGAGTGGGAGATAGCAGGACAGAGAAGAACGTCAAGCTCGAGCCCAACAGCGAGGACAAAAAGCTCAGAAAAGAAAAAGGCATTGCTCCAGTGGTCGACGCCTCCGAGGAGAAGGAATCAAGCCCTAGCCCTGAGAAGAAAGAAGAGGAGCCGTCAGGTAGTGCAAACAAGGAGGCTGACCTGAAAGACACCGAGATCGTGCACAAGGAGACAGACACCAAAGAACGTTCTCCTGGTAAGGTTGAGAAGGAGAAAAAGTCGAGTCGCAAGGATTCAGAGGGTCGAGAACGCCGTCGTCGAAGCCGAAGAGAGACAGAGGGGGGAGCAGACACGCGCTCCCGGAGTCGTCATCGCCGTCGCAGGAGAAGGTCTAGCAGGCCTGACAGTCCCAAAGAGGGAGCAGGTGGGAGCCATTCCCCTCCCGGTGCCACAAGGAAGGAGGGAGAGGAGGTGCGGGTCGAACCCAGAGCAGACAGCCGGAGTCCAGTACCCCGTGCACCCAGGGCTCCACTGCCATCCAGGCCGTCAGGGCTCACCAACGCTCAGAAGCGGGCCATCCCACCTCCTCCCAAGCCACCGCCTGTCAAGCCAACCCCCAGGGAGCCAGACCATCCACCCCCGGGGTATTCCAGCTGGGCCGAAACTGACGTTCGGGCCAAATCTCAAGGATACAGAGACTATCCACCGAACAAGGGCAAGAAGAAGGACGAACGAAACACCAACTTCAGGCTGTGGCGTGAGTACGAGCGGGGCTACTGGTAGGTGTCATGCCGCCGCGCCGGAGGCCTGCAGCAGTGCCGTTGAGAGCTCGAGGAGGTGTCCTTCGCCGTCCAGCCAGGGGGGAGGCGCCCGCGTCTCCCGTTCGAGAGGAGTCCTCCTGGGAACAGTTGAGCAAGATCTCCATAGCAACCCTACACAAGCGGCAGAGAGTTGTGGTAGAGGGACTGTTCTGGGAAGCGTCGGTCGTGATTGCCGGAGAAGGCCGAGGAGTCGTGGTGAGCGAAGGAGATGCAACCTGGCGTATCTGGGTGACCGGAACCCAGCAAGAGTCGCTGTTGAAGGAGCTTGGAGGGAAGTGTCAAGAGATGAGAGTGCACATCTGCCCCGAGCCCTGCGATCGCCTGGTTTGGTCAAAGGACCTGATTCACGGCCTCCGCTACCACGTCGTCGAAGAGAAGACAGAAGGCTGGCATACCAACTTAGCAGAAGTCCCTCGAGAACGAGTCGGAGGAGCAGGAGAAGATCCGTTACACCGTCTTCGACAAGAGATGGGAGAGCGTGCAAAAGAGGGAGATTTGCAGTACTCTCCCGAGAACCTGGGACCTCCCGATGGAAAAGGGGAGGAGTTGGAGGAGAAGCCAGTGAAGAAAGGGAAGAAGAGGAAGGCCAAGATCAAGGTGCAGTTGGAGGCCGGCATCAAGGACGTCTTCAAGAACACCGCCCTCGACCCGGATATAGGAGTCAGACGGGAGCTCATGAAGAAGGCGCGAAAGATCAGGCGAGGGAGGAAGAAGAAGAAGAAGTCCTCCCGTTCAAGGAGCAAGGCTACATCCGGGGAGGACTCCGGGAACTCGAGCGACACGTCCAGTTTGGCCGAGAGGAACATTGCAGGCTCGGAACTCTTCGAGAGCGAACGTCGGTCGCTACAGATTTGGCGTCGGGTTCCAGGAGCTTTGTTGAATGCAACCATCCTGGATATGCAAGAACAGATGATCACAGCTCACGGTTACACCAACCGTCCAGTGGAGGAAGGAGCAGTGGCTCCTGTGGCGACACAGTATTTTCGCGCCCATTTACAGCAACAGATGGGTGCGGCATTAGCCCGCGAATCGCTCCACCTCGCTACGATCATAGACCTGAGTCTGAGAGGACGCATAGCGTCCGCTCTGGACGTGGCCGGGCAGCGCCTCAAAGCACTCGAGGCCATGTCGCGGGGGACCGCTTTCGACATTGCCAGGCGGCTAGAGTTGGTTGGAGCGGATCGACCAAGCCTCGTAAGTGTGCCGAAGCAGGAGCTGCAGGACGGGAGGTACAGATCGAGGACCGCGTCGTGAAGCGCAACACAGGCCGTTGGTTTTGGGAAGACAGGGATTCCTTCAAAGGTGGCAAAGGAAAAGACAAGGGAAAACGAGACAAAGGAAAAGGCGATGGCAAGAACCGAGACAAGGGCTTTCGAAAAGGCGAAGGCAAGAAGAAGGACGACAAGGCAGACAAGGAGTGAACATTGACCTTGGTGTTGAAGGGGCAGCTATGATGGGGGGAGAGGGAAGCGCTAGGTGCGCCCCTCTCCCGGGCTTGGTTTCTGGCAAGAATGGGCAAAAGAAGGAGCTTGTTGGGCAAGAGGAGTTTCACGGAGGGAAAGATTCCTCCTCCGGCCTGGTAGCGTTGGCAGACGTGGAAGGGCCTACGACACTACGAGATCCAGTTGAACCTTTGTTGAATTCATTGTGCAACTCCCGTGCTGAGGGAGTTAAAGGGGATGGCAACTTAGGCATGGGCCAAGCAGCTATTTCCATTGAAGTGCCGGCCCGAGGGGCAGAAGACCACGGCATTGCAAGCGATGAGCTGGATCACTCCCGAGTAGAACAGGGGAGTGGCGAGGAGTTGACGTCGTTTGTACAGAAGTCAGTTTCACCTAGCAGCTTCAGGCAAGTCATGTCCTTGGCCAGGTCTAAACTATGTGAGATTGGAACCGAGCGCATGCAGAACACGGTAGAGGAACCCCCTTCAATGACTGACGACTTCTTTCCGTTGCCTCTACCCCTGCAGCCAGGGACTAACTCAGGACTAGCTTGTGCCGACATGGTATATGGGCTGAACATGCTTGCCTGTGGAAGAGGAGAAGGACCTCCTCCCAAGCGACAACCTTGTGGAGTCGTTGAAAACTTGGGAAGGATTTGTGAGCGGTTCAAGGCTTGGGAGGAAACGTTTGATCCCCTCGACTTTAAGGACTTCTTTGCCAAACGGGGGGTGACGTATGATGGTGAGGAGGTTCGAGTGGCGCAGACCTTGACTTGGGAAGGTGTGCGTAGGTCTTTGCCTGATGAGGTAGGTCGTCTAGAGTTGAGGGACTTCTGCACTCAGGGAACCCTGCATTATTTGGACCACTTCGAGGACCACCTGATTGACACGACCAACCTCCCATGTCCCCGAGCCCCCCGGGTGATGGTAGGGGATGATTGGCCTGCCATCTGTGAGGGCCTGATCAACAAGAACATCTGCGAAGTCATGCCGATCGACCAGCTGTACCACATCGATCAGGTGCCTTTACTGAACGGGATGTTTGGGGTTGGTAAGGGCGAATTTGAGGGCAACATTGAAACCCAAAGGCTAATTATGAATTTGGTGCCATTGAATCGTCTATGTGAGCCGCTGGTGGGAGACGTCGTAACTCTCCCGAACATCAGCAGCTTCGGGTCATTTTTGTTGGATGACGGCGAAGTAGCCCTGATTAGTTCAGAAGATGTGCGTTGTTTCTTTTATTTATTCAGGGTTCCAAGTGCATGGAAACGCTTCCTTGGATTCAATCGCCGCGTACCCCCAACATTAGTGCCGGAAGAGTGGCGTGATCGGCCCTGCGTGCTCACTGCGTGCGTGTTGCCTATGGGATTCATTAACAGTGTGTCAATTGCCCAGCACGTGCACAGGAACATTGTCATTTGGAGTCAACAAGGGAGCAGTAGTTGGGGGGGCTCAAGTGAAATGCGAAAGGATCGGGTCAGCAGTGTGGCCAAGCACCAGTATCGAGTTTACCTTGACAACTTTGATCTGGTGGAGCGCTATGATCCAGCCACGGCGGAGGTGCTTGTAGGAAAGGTGGCTCAGGCGGTTCAGGACCTCCGAGAGCAATATGCCGCCCAAGGCATCCCTCGCCACCCAAAAAAGGCTGTGGTGCGGGCACCAGTTGCAGAGATTCAGGGAGCGATCATTGATGGAGCTGCAGGCTTCGCCCAACCCAAGGCGGGCAAGGTGACATTGTATTGCCGGTTGGCGTTGATGTTGGTCAAACAAGGCAGCTGCACATTGAAGGAACTGCAGGTTGTATGTGGAGGCTTTGTGTACTTCACCATGTTCAGGCGGCCGCTCTTGTGCATCTTGAATGAGGTTTGGAGGTTTATGGAGAAGCTGAAAAGCCTTCCGCCTGTCGTGCGACTCCCGGTACCAGTGGGAGTCCAGCGGGAATTGTTGACATTCATTTTGCTGACCCCCTTGGCCCAGATCGACTTCAGATGTCCCTTCATGGAACACGTCACGAGCAGTGATGCTTCAACATCTGGTGGCGGAATGTGCGTGAGCGAGGGTCTCACGGGCTATGGAGTGGCAGCACTACACACGGAGAGCAGAGGAGATCTCCCGCACGAGGGAGAGACCTTGCAAGTGCTAACGGTAGGGCTTTTTGATGGGCTTGGTGCACTCCGATTAGCCGTGGACAGTCTTGGAGTAGGAGTGGCAGGTCACTTGAGCGTTGAGAAGGAGGAGACGGGCCGTCGAGTTGTTGAGGCCTTCTTTCCGGACACCATCTTCCATGACGATGTCAAGACGGTTGATCATGAATTGGTGCGAGGGCTTGCCATGCGTTTTCCCTCCGTATCGATGGTTCTGCTGGGCGCAGGGCCCCCCTGTCAAGGGGTGAGTGGCCTCAATGCCTCCAAGAAAGGGGCTTTGCGAGACGCCCGGAGTTCGCTCTATCAGGAGGTGCCGCGTATCAAGGAGCTCTTCAAAGTTCATTTTCCATGGGCCCAGGTTAGGCTTTTGATGGAGTCAGTCGCCTCTATGTCCGAGGAGGACCGCGCCATTATGAGCGAGGCCATTGAGGTACAGCCCTATCGCGTGGACGCTGGAGGGATCAGTTTGTGCCATCGACCTCGTCTATATTGGGTGGACTGGGACTTGACGGAGGGGGAGGGAGTCGCTGTCACCCCTCCCGTTGAGGAAGGCCAACCATGGAGTGGCTGTGGAACGGTGGAGTTGAAGGCCAATGTCGAGGAGCAAGCTTTCTTGGAGCAGGGCTGGTTCGTCACATTTACCACCTCACGTCCGAGAGAACAGCCAGGGTTCCGACCAGCCGGTTTAGATCGGTGTGCGCCGCATGAAAAGCTGAGGTGGGAAGCTGACAGTTTCCGGTTCCCACCATACCAGTATCGGGATCACAACCTTCTTTGGACCAGGAAAGGAGCCGCTCGCAGACCCAATGTTCAAGAGAGGGAGGCCATCATGTGCATCCCAGTGGGGTACACTCGGCCGTGTCTCCCGAAGAGTCAACAAAGTGGTTCATCGTGGGAAGATACAAGGCTATCCTTGATTGGTAACTCCTGGCACGTAGGAGTAGTTACCTGGCTGTTGGAGCAATTGCTAGGGCCATTGGGATTTTGCCGGCGACAAGGACTCCAGCAAATTGTGGACTATTTGACGCCTGGCCGAAGCGGAACGTTGCAAGGCATCCTTCTCAGGCCACCGTTGTTGTCGAATAGGACCCTGCTAGAATCGCTGGAGAAACCACTGTTGATGAAGTTGTTGGGGTTGGTGTCCATGAAGGGTGAGGATCTCATGGTGACAGCGGTTAGTGAGCCTCAGGTCAAATTTCATCGCTTGCGCTCCAGCGTACCAGCAAGGTTGTGGAGGTGGCGTGAGGTCACAGGTTGGCGTTGGCGTCACTCTGGTGAACACATCAATGTGTTGGAACTCAGGGCCATTCTGACTACTTTGCGCTGGTTGGTCACTAGGCGAGGGGGATATAGCCGGCGTTTCCTACATCTGACAGACAGCTTGGTGTGCTTGCACAGTTTGTCGCGTGGTCGAAGCTCTTCTCGGAAGTTGAGGCATGTGCTCATGCGGGTCAACTCTTTAATCCTTGCTGCGGACCTCCACCCCATTTGGGGATACGTGCATACAGCTCAAAACTCCGCCGACCGGCCTAGCCGGCGGCCGCTTCAGCGAAAATGGGGAAAGTGAGACAGCACTTGGAGGGACGAAGCAAGGAAGAAAGAGCTAGGAATCGGCAAGCGTTGGGTACGTTGCGTGAACTGACGGTGCAACCTCAGACAAGGAAACGATACAGCCTCGCCAAGCAAAAATTCTACGACTATGCCCGGGCCAACGGTTTGAGCATTCCCACCAAATTCTCTGCCTTCGACGACATGTTGGCTGATTATGTCGAACATCTGTGGAGCGGGGGAGAGGGTCGTGCACTGGCTAGTGATACAGTCGCCGCTTTCCAGGACACAGAGCCGCGACTGAAAGGTCAACTTCAGGTGACATGGCGCCTCCTAAAGACATGGCACGTCAATGAGATACCTAGCCGTGCACCCCCCCTCCCGGAGGATTGTTTGTTTGCCATGCTCGGATGGTGCTTATTCCATAAGAATTCGCTTTTGGCTTGAGTCTACTGTTGGGCTTTTATGGGTTGCTGCGCACGGGGGAGATTGGTTTGTGCAATCATCACATCCTGATGACGTCTCCCGAAAAACCGGCAGTGATTTCATTAGGTCTCACAAAGTCAGGAAAACGGGCAGGTGCCTCCGAGAGTGTCACCATCTCTGTTACCTGTGCTCTTCAATGGCTCTGGGCCTGGAAGAATGCATCCTCCTCACGCTGCCCCCTGACCCCTGCACCACACCACTGGCGGAAGAAATTCTCTGAGTGTGTCAAGGCGTTGAACTTGGAGGAATTCGAGTTCCGCCCGTACAGTTTGAGACGGGGCGGGGCTACCTGCTGGTTTGGGAAACATGGATCCCTAGACAGGATCATAGTGTTAGGTAGGTGGGCCGCCGCACGCACGGCCCGAATTTACATAAATGACGGGCTGGCAATGGTTGCGTCTCTCAAATTGCCTCGAAAGTCCTTACTTCCTTTCCTTCGAACGTTTCACCAGCAAGACCTTGCACGTTTGCCGAGTGCGCTTGAGCGTGCTAAAGCAGGCTGGGGGGAATTGGAAGGAGTGGTTTGTCAGTGTGGGGAGGAAATTAATTTCGTTGTGTCTAGAGAAAGACTCAT
>CAXAMN010006336.1:270339-281206 GCA_963970005.1 Durusdinium trenchii
TTGCTGGAGATTGAGGACTGATTGAGATTGGAGGTCTTAGAGACCAGATCTCCCTCATAGAGGTGATGTCCTGATGTTGTATGATGGGATGTCGTGGACTTGCTGATAGATGATGCTTGATGGACTTCTGTGTGGGAATCAATGAGAACTAGTATGTTTGAATCAGATTGATGAGAAGTTTGATAGATTACAAGTCGACATTTTTGCTAGACACGTTCTTCAAAACAACTAACATTTTCAAAAAAACGCAGAAAACCACAAATCACAAAAACGCGTAAAAACCACACCCGCATAACGTCGTTTTCTGAAAAAATAGCAGGGCACCTATAGTTGAAAGCTTGTAGTTTCGTGGATCTGGTATCACTGCGACTGAGATCAAGATCGGAGCACAGCATGAAGCGTTGAACGCTTGCAGCTTTCTTGCTTCTCCCCTTGCGGCGCTCTTATCCCCAAGCCTCTACCTCGCCCAACTGGACATACTCACATCGTTCGCTCCCAGAGCGTTCACTCTTGGTTGCTTGGTCCTTCTTGGTATGATCAGAGCTACACAGTCCCTATGCCCTGCTCAGGACTAGAAAAATTGTCTCCAGACCCCTTCATGATGCTAATGTTTTATACAGTACTGAATTGGTTCCTGGATTTAGCAACCCTCTTGAATTCAATATTCTAAATATTCTCCATATTCTGCCCATGGTAAAAATTTCAATATATTTAAGGCGTTTAACTCAAATTGAATTTAACGTTTAAAAACTAGAAAATGTTTCGCCTATTAAAAGCATTAAAGTATTGAGCTCAAAGGGGTCGCCAATTCCAGGAATCAATCTAATATTTCAATAATGTAAAACATTTAATTCAATACTTTTAATATGGCAATTTTTGTTTTATAAGTGAAAGCTTAAGCCATTTAACACATTAAATACAATGTCAATTCAATATTTTAAATATTTTAAGCTGGGGACATAGGTCTGTGCAGTTTTGGAGTTTTGGAACTTTGGAGGGCTCCAAAACTCAAAACTGCAGACCCCGTGACCTGACCATGGCCACTCTGGGGACATAGGTCTGTGCAGTTTTGGAGTTTTGGAACTTTGGAGGCCTTCCAAAGTTCCAAAACTCCAAAGTTCCAAAACTGCAGACCCATGACCTGAGCATGGCCACTCTGGGAACATAGGTCTGTGCAGTTTTTGAACTTTGGAATAAATATGACCATAGCCACTCTGGGGCCATAGGTTCGTGCAGTGTTGGATCTTTGTAACTTTGGATCTTTGGTCTCCCCTCTAAAAAGCACAACAGTTCCAAAGTTGTACATTTTTAAAATATTGAATTCAAGAGCGCTGCCAATTCGAGGAATCAATTTAATACTTGAAACATTCAAATCGTTTTAACATTAAGCCAAATTTTTACTAAATTTTGCAAATGTTCAGGTCAGGTCTTGGGTCTGCAGTTTTGTAGTTTTGGAAGCCCTCCAAAGTTCAAAAAACCCAACACCCTAAAACTGCACAGACCTATGTCCCCAGAGTGGCCATGGTCAGGTCATGGGGTCTGCAGTTTTCGAGTTTTGGAGTTTTGGAACTGTGTTTTTTTTCTATCAAAAATTTTATATACAAAAATACGCATAAAACACTGTAGCTTTAATGAAAGGGTGGGTTTTGCGGGGGACGGTACCAAATATATATTTATATATATATATTTATACCTCTCTCTCTCTTTTCGGCGTTCTTATGTAGAGACTTGCTGTGTGTCTATCTTGATCACCGCACCTGTGGCGCACGAGCCGGGCTCCAGGTGCCTGAGGCAATGAAGCACTGGTCTCTCGCAAGCCAGGCCTCAATGTCTGAAGAAGGCCTGCATGGTTGCAGACTTGTGGCACCAGGTTTAGGCACTCAAGCAGCAGCAAAGAAAGTCGGACATATTGGAAGTATGACTAGTCAGGGCCTTCAACAGTTTATAGAGTTGTTATTGATCTTCCGCAGCTGCGCGAAGACAACAACGTTACCGGGTTTGCCTTCGACAGCACTTCAATCAGGCTATTTGAAGCTTCTGGACTTTCACCGTGAACGGGCCCGTGAAAAGCGCCGAATGGGAATAGGATGACAAGTCGCCGAATGTTTGTTGAAACGCATGTTAGCACGAACCCGCGTCAGACAGCAGCAGAACAGTATAATGGAGCAAGATTGACCGATTGACCGGCAAGCAGTTACCAAACAGGCGAGCAAACAGATAGGGGCCTACACCCAGTACTTTAGACACTGGAGTTAGTCCTGAACTTGAAGTGCATGTGCGCATGCTGAATTCAGTTTGCGAGTAAGCGCATGTTGCAGCAGCAAATGCTGGCAATTCTGCCCAGACGGCAAAACGCAGAGCCAAATGGCCGAGCAGTTCTTGCACTTGATGCCACGCTGTATTTGCATAGAAAGGAGAGCCAATTCATTGAAAGATATTGAGAGTGGGTGCTTGCAGACAAGAGCGGAGAAGACTAAGACTAAGAGCATGCTCAAACAGACAACCTAAAGAGTTCTGTCCTGCTTGTGGGAGTGCCAAGAAAGCTATAGCAGATTCGACACGTGTGGCACAGATGTACTGTAGCTTAAACCAGGTACTGGAATATAGCAGGATCACGCAATGCAAATGTACAGTGTCACCATGTATCATCTACCGAAGCTCCAACCATCTCCAACCAACAACAGACACTGTGCATAACAAACTCTGCGGGTGCCTTGCAGTAGTGCATTGGCATTTGGAGGCTCAAGCACGTTGAAGACGGCTGCCAGCCTTGACAAGCGGCCCTTTAGCACGAGAGTGACGATACAGACTCAGACATTTCCTTGAAGCGGTCGTACTGACCTGACATCCATGCATAGAGGCATAGAGCAAAGAATTTGTCATTGCACTTGTGGGGTATCGACCAAATGTTGAAAAGTAAACCATGCTAAGTACAGCCAAGGATTTTGCATTGAAAACCTCATGGAGGATCCGGCCTTTGACTGGAGTTCCCTCATAGGGGAGGACCTCCTGCTATGCAAATCAGCCCTGAAGGAAGAGACGAAAGAGCAGAAAGGCATCACACATTTGGACGACAAGCTGTGTAGCATTCGCACAAGCCAAGCCTTGCCAAAGTCCCTCAAGCTTGTTCTCCTTTACTTTTCAGGCCGCTGGTGTCCTGTTTGCACGGAGTTCGACAATATCATGCGAGATGTGTACACGGCTCTCCAGTCTTTTCCAGAACACTCTGACATCGAGTTTGTTTGGATCTCGTGTGACCTCTCCGAAGACTCCTACAAAGCGCATTTGAAACGGCTGGGAGTTCTGAGTGGGGCAACTTGGTCGCCCAAACGACTCCAGGAGGCTGCGGCACGTTGGGATTTAAAGGCATTGCCTTCGCTTTTGGTGATGGATGCCCTCGATGGGAGGGTGGTTACTGCAAATGCCCGGAGAGATGTTGAGGATGCTTACGATGATGAGCAACATGGTGCGAACAAGGGCTACTTGGGCTTGCTGTTGAGATGGCTGGAGCTTCTGGATGAGCAGCGTGCTGCGCTTGACGATGGCTTGCCCATGCGCTCTGAAAGTGGAATTCAGGGGGACACCGCCGGTCAAAGTGCTGGCAAGGGCGAATCTAGCGAGTTTGCTTGAGTGAAACGACACTACATGTTGTGATTTATTTTAGGACCATCAGACCATCGCTTGTATTCCTGTCGCTGCTGTGGAGTCTCGGATTGGAGTGGACCTGCTGAAACCACTTGCGTGAAACAGGCAGGAGCCTCTTGGAATTTCCCGCCAGATAGGATTGGGGAAGTGTCAGGTTAGCTTGACAACCCACCCTATTGGGACCGTTGCTGCTGCAACGGATCAGGCAGTACAAACACAACAAGAAACAACAAACCATGACCCTGACAACACACTGACAACACCAACCATCAAACATAAGCACAGACAACACAACAAGTCATGCCCGCCAGAGAGAGAGAGAGAGAACAGTCAAGAAGCAATGACACAATGACGACACCACACCCAACCGCAACACACCGTGCCCAGGCCAGGGATGCCTCGACAGTCACCCCGACCCAGTTATATATATAATATATCCTAGCAGTTTTTGGAAGGGTACCTCGAAGTGAAGGAATTTGGTAGTGCTTTCTTCATGAGGAAGCGTGCACATGAGAGATCGCAGAGCATCCAAGCAACTTGGACCACATTGTGCTCAAGTCCAGACAGCCAAGTGCTGATTCGTTGTGCTGTGGAAATGTATGCGATATGCGCCACCTGCAGTGTTAGTCACATTAGAAGTATCATGGTACTATTGCTTTATATTATAGTTACTAGTTGTTTTCATTGTTTTCTGAAGCCATTCGTGATCCAGCTGAGCCAAGTTGCCGCAGAAAACATCGAAACAGTGCAACTAACACACACACAGGATTCCAAGCACTACGTTTATTTCAAGCGCTCTTGCATCACTTGAGTAGCGAGTGCATGTTGACCAAACACAGAACCCTAACAGACAGCCTGCATTCACAAAAGCCTGTGCAGAATAGCTGGAGCTTGCGACCGCGCAAGCCAAATGCCATGTTGCAGTTGCCGATGGCTTGTACAAATTTGACAACGAAGAGTTTCTCAAAGATGCAAGCAGCTGAAAGTCCTGAAAACCAGATGAGACAAACTTGAGGCCACTGCCGGCCGCTGGAAAGTCAGGGGGTGGTGCTGCAACTTGCGGGCGGCTTTTGCTCTTGGCAGCTCTAGACGCACCACAGCTAAGCAAATGAGCTTTAGAATCAATGCCGTGTCTAACGGAGTTGAAATGTCAAGACTCTGAAGACCAAGGCATCTGCTAAGCAGAAGCAGGCACTTGGAAAGCATTGGGCAGTTCGTTTGCAGAAATGCGCAAGCAGAGCCTCAAAGCCTGCGCCAACTTTTGGAATGTTTGAACCACTTGGGTGCTGAGCTTGACAGTTTGATTTGCTTGACGTCAGCTATTGCAGGGCTGCACGCCCACCTCCCCAGCGTCCCCAGCAGCCCAGCCTTCGACCAAGTTTGGTCGCCACTGAGTCGCCACTGAGTTTGGTGCACATCAGATGTGAAAGTCAATGATTTGGAACTGGAGCTGCGCAAGACTCATCTCAAGGATCTCAGATACTCTGTGAGAGGTATTTTATCACAGCCCTTTTTCATTTTCTGGCTTTGCTTTCAGGTCGAATTGCGGCTCTTCAGTCAGGTGCTTAGGCATTGTTGTTCCCCTTGCTTGGTTCTTGGTTCATCCATGGTCACTGGTTCTCACATGTTCTCACCGGTATGCAAGAATAGTCGGGCACAGATGGCACAATTGAACCTACAGTACTTGCGACCTGGCAGCAAGGCTCCTGGAAGCCCTGATGGCCTCGAGCACGGCGAGGCTCGCTGTGGTGATAGCAGTTGAAGCTGCCTGTCGCATCCAAAATTGCTTGCTGCTTGCTGATGATAGTAGCAATGGCCTCCAACCTAAGAGCGATGGCCTCCAACCTAATTACTTACTTGCGATGTGCTCCAACCTACTAGCCATGGCCTCCAACCTATCCTTTTCGTCCAAGTTGTCAACTGGATCCAGCTGAACAAACACGACAAAACCTTTGCTGTCATGAAATGTGTTCATCTCAATCCCGCCGGTGCTTCTCTGGCTGGGTTTGTTGCAAAGCCTCTGCTGTTGCCTTAGCAGATGCCGCCCAAGCAAAAGTCATCAAAAGACTGCAAAAGAAATGACAAAAATCAGAAAGGCCTGCCAAGCTGTAGAGACTTTCACATGATGTGGTGACTGACTACCTTTGTTTGGGGCCCTCAATTCGACAACCGAAAACCTGGGGGGTGTTCTTTCCGCAGTCCTTTTCGCTGTGCCGCAGTGCAGTGTACCAGATTCAAATCCAGAGAATGTTGTTCTTTTTGGTTTATTGCTGGCAGCCTAGTCTGGGTTGTCATAGTTCCAGCTGCCCAGGGAGCTGAAGCAGAGCTCGTTTCCAAGATACCGTTCAGCAGTTGATTGCACATTGCTTTTTAGGGATTAGGCAGCCGTCGGCCTCTCATCTCATCAAAGCAACATGCTGCGTGTCAGCAAGGCCAGATTCACAAAACAAGCACGTCTTTGGCTGGTACTTGGTTCGCTGGGCGCTGACAAAACTGCTGTTGTTTTACTTTGCCGTCGACAACCCACGTCAAGGTGCAGCTCTCTCCGGCATTCGGACTCCAAAAGAAACTGGTGGTGAGGAGCCGCCGCTGGCGCTCCTTCAAGTTGCAAGCGCTTTGCGGCAATGTCCTATTATCTTGAATCTTTCTTAACTGAAGGACTCGCAATCACCCAGCCAGGAGCCAACAATCTGAGTCGCAGGTTTGAGAGTCATTGGAGCTCGCAACCAACTCCATTTCCCACAAGCTGGCTTCCATACGCCGGTAATTACATGCAAAGGGTCAAGAGGTAGGTGCCACATGCTGCCACGACTAAGGCTGGGGCAGGCGGTATTCACTAGACTTGCTGGAGTCTATGGAGCCTGGGTGTTGGATCAAGTTGAATCGTGCAAGCTTTGGATTCTTGCAGTTTTGGAGATAGTGCCCTCAAGGAGGAGGGCCATGCGCACGAGATGACGACAGACTTCGTCGTGCCGCTGTGTCTCGTTTGTATTGGCAGAAGCTGCGTCCAAGAGAGCAATCTCGTACACTTCTTCAGGCGTCGGTCCAGCAAGCCATGAGCTTGATCAATGAGACTAATCAAACGATCCGTTGTTCATTATGCAGTCGTTCACTGGTGCTCAACTTTGCATTCTAGATAAGGCTGTGGCGTTTTCGTGCCTGCACCCTGGACCGTTATCTCTGGCAGCCTTTTGCACCAGCATAGTTTGATGCAGAGATGAGGTGGCCAGGTCTGAGGACAATTTGTCAGCTCGTCTTCTCACAGATGCAGGCCATGCGCATTCGTGTGCAGAAATCCGTGCTCATATCAGTGAACTTGTCATGTCAGTCCTTTTGCACCCCTTCCCCGTTTCCAGGTGACTTTCTGATGTACGCCGCTGTGCGACTTGAGGCCAAGCAAAATTACAGGATGCCCGGGGCCAGTGTTATGTTTTTGCACGCGCTGCAATTCTTGGCCAGGCCCAGAGAATAGACTTCCATTTGTATGATCCTAGCGAGGCTCTCAACGCAAGTATGAAGGAAGACGCAACCTAGCATCAATTGTGTAAGCCTGCTTGACCTTCCTGATCCCTGTTCAGACCAAGGCCAGAAGGAGCTTTTTCATCAAGAGCGGTCTAGAGCCAAGCAGTTTGGCAACTGATGATTCAGTTGGAGAGGGCGAATCAGGCTGAATCATGCTCTAAGCTTCTGATGTTCTTAAGGCCCGCATTCACCATGGGTCCTCAGCTCGGGAATGTGTAAAAAGGATCACACAGGAATCCTCAGCATGAAGGCGTTGTGGTCTGTCTGACAGGTTACAATAGCTCAAAGGACACCTGGAGATTAGTTCAGGAGAGGTGCTGATCTAAGATTAGGATAGATTAGGCCTCGGATGTCAAGCCATCATCCAAGTGGCCAAGGCAATCAAGCTACCAAACACATACAGTCAGTCATTTCTCAGCCTCTAAGGTGTTCAGCCTGTCAATACCTTTCCCCACATCGGTCTTGCACTTCTCGAGGGAAGCAGCAGGCTCAAAGTTTTGTCTGAGTTTCTCCGTTTCTCCCGCGCTAAGATTGACTCATGACACATCCATGCTGAAAGTAGTTTTTGGGAAGAAAGGCTGTGCTTGCCTTGTCGTCCATTGATTTGTCCTTTGAACTGACCAATCGAGATTGCCAGGTTGCGGTCATCAAGCACAAGCAACACGCAGTGGGTGAAGGCCTTTCAAATGTGATGGAGGCGCTGCAGTGCTGAGATTCATTCAGCTGGCAAGCTACGAGAGATCCGGCATATAGTCTTTGTGATTCTTTGTGTAAGGATTCCGATGAACACAGGTCATAATTCCGGGACTCTACCAGAACGACACCTGTGCCCGTTGCCTAGTGTGGAAACGAAAAGGGCAGCCCAAAAGTACGGCCACGGAATTTGAGGTGGTTTGGTGTCCTATGTTGGGAATGGGCGACTTGGCAGATGTCACCGTCCGAGTCTTGGAAGGCAGCTTTTGGGCGAGCACTTTGAGGGGTTGAGAAAAGTTGAGTAAAGCCTGAGGCTGAACACCAAAATGGCGAAGCACAGATTCTCACCACACGCAAGCCTGTGTGGAATGAGCAGGTGGGAATTGCTTATGTAGGAGAGGGCATGAGATGATGCATGCTGGCTGTCCCATATCCCTGTCCCCTCGCGCCAGACAACTAATTCACGTCGCTTCGCGACGGTAACTGCCCGCACCGCATGGAAGGGGACAATATTTCCACCGAACATAGCCCCGGAAGTGATCCCCTCCCGATCATGTTTCGAGACAGGGATTTAACATGGCCCAATGTAGTTGGGGGGTTAAAAGACTGCTACCGGCAGTAAGGAACACGATCTGGAAGGGGGTCTTGTGCTCTTGGAGCCAAGGGAGCCAGTATGAAAGGAAGATAGGGACTTGAACGTCGCAAATCGAGGTATCTCTTCTCAAGGTAGCTCAAGATCGCGCAATTCGGCTCAATAGGAGCAGAGATAAGCAGAGATAAGGTCAAGTAACGGTAACGGTTGTCCTAACGTGGCCCGACATAGTTTCCATATTGTCGAACATAGCCCCAGAACGGCCCCCCCCCCAACGTGGCTGAACATAGCTTCCATATTGCCTGGAACGTCGCAAATATAAGGCTCAACAGGAGCAGAGATAAGCAGAGACAAAGTCTAGGAACGATAACAGCTTCAGAAGATTTTATCTCAAGCATGTTAGGGATTTGAACGTCGTAAACACGGGTAAGCTTCCGGAAGGGAGACGATCTGGAACGGGTTCTTGTGCTCTTGGAGCCAAGGGGTACAGTATGAAAGGAATATTGTTCGGACACATGCAATAGAACGCCTTCATTGGATAGTGTAAGGTTGATGTGCAGGTTGTAGAGTTCGTTGTACGTAGTCACAGGGCTTCTGCAAGCAAGCTCGGGCACAAGACTGCAGGCATGTTGGAAAAAGGGATGATGCGGTATTCGATAGTCCAAGGGCCTTTTCAAGTAATCGTGGCTGCTGAAGGGCCGCCACCACTGCCGGAAGTATCACGATGGGATGGTTGATCCTGGCAGTTTCCTTTCCTTTTCAAACAAGCTTGGGCTCAAAGACCGCAGCCATTTTGGGGTTGATGCCGCAGAGCCGGTCAATGATCTGTAGGCGGGAGGTGTTTGCAGTATGAAACGAACATGGCAGACGATCACATGTTGGAATACATGCAATGCAAACAGCATGGGATGGTTGATCCTGGCAGGGTTCGCTTTCCTTTTCAAACAAGCTTGGGCTCAAAGACTGCAGCCATTTTGGTATGGGTTTCATCAAGGCAGGAAATGGTCCATATTTTGAGATGTAGGCAGAGTGCTGCAGAAGGGTCGCCACTACTATCAGAAACGGGTTCTTGTGCTGCGCATTTTGTCTTTGCCCGATTTTGAGCCAGTGATTGCCAAAGAAATTATCGAACAGAAACGCTTCAAGTGGGGTCGGAAACCTCGAATCTGCTTCACTTGCAAAGGTGCTTCAGTGCCACCCGAACCGAAACACCAAAACATTTAGTGCCTACCAAAGACGTAGGCAGCTTTTGCGCGCACACGACACGTTAGTTTTGTCGGAAACAGCTCGGTCCTGGCAGGGTGCTCCTGCCGCCCCAATACGATTCGTGGCGCTTTGACTTTGTGTGTCAATATGCCTTCCTGAACCTGGGGAAACCTGAGCTCCAAGGATTGCAACCATGCAGCGTGTACGATCAGAGAAAGACCGCCCTGAAGTAGCCAGCCAGAAAAAATTAGCCATCTCCCTTGGTACTCTTTGAGACCTACGAACACCACGGTGGACTTGTTTGATGGTCCACGACGGGAGAATGGATAAACATATTTGAGTTTCCAACCTGGAGGCGTCTCTTCCTGCAGTACCTGCTGCGGATACTTCCAGCGCGGAGATCGGTGACAAGGGCAAGGCGTGGCAGGTCGTGGCATCCACCGATCGACACCGGAAATTGCCTGCTCATGTCGTCGTTGGCGATGGTTGTTTTCGCTGCTTCAACCGTAGCCGCATTATTGCACTGGTAAGTGATGTGCCATCACTAAGGGTCCGGTATTTCCAGAAGGGTTCTAACCTGGAGGTGTCTCTTCCGGAAGTACCTGCGGCGGATACTTCCAGCGCGGAAATCGGCGACAAGAGCAAGGCGCACTGGTAAGTGATGTGCCATCACTAAAAGTCCAGCTAAATGAAATTTGTTCAGTATTTATTGCAGTACTTTCCAGAAGGGTGGTGAACTAAGGTTTCAATCTCCCTGGCAATTCAGGCAGTCAAGGAAAACAAAATGAAAGAATTCGTATTTCACGTTCTTTTCCCCATCAAGATTTGCACGAGTCTACATTGCTCAGCCCCTGAAATGCTTAAGGGTCAGAGATTCGTGGGGACCCAGTGGGGGGTCCAGGGGGGGGACAACTGGGGGGTCCCGGGGCGGCGCGGCACCGGGGGAAAGGGGTGGGGGGGGGTCCAGGAGGGGGGCCAAGTAAGATGATGTGTGCCTCTTGTGGCAGAAGAGGACGCAGTATAAGGTGCCCAACCCAAGTCTGTTGAAACAACAGAATTGGGATAGTAGCGGAAAATATAGCAAAGGGTAAAAACAACACCTCAAAAATAGTTCTCTCACCGTCCAATTTCGATGCTTGGTGGTTTCCAACAACTTGCCTCCATTATAAGATAAAATATTACATAGGAGCAAGGAGTAATTAACGATTG
>CAXAMN010006347.1:8987-30354 GCA_963970005.1 Durusdinium trenchii
ATTCCAGGACACTTCTCCTGCTGATAGTCCTCAACACGGAGAAGAAAACCATATCACTGAGCATGAGGCACCTGCTTTGGGAACATATTTTCTTAGAGGGGAAGAGGGGTCAAAGTAGTAGATTCTTGAGCAGACTCTGGAGCGAATTTACTTATTTTTCCCGACCTGACTTTTGACAAAGTGTCCTAGATTTGCTCTGGCAAGGTTGTTCTAGAGGGAAGTTTAGCGGACCCTAATGCATGCGATGAAGAAAACGTAGGAAAAAAGAAAAAACAACGAGAACAAATTCACATACGGGGACGAAAGGTCAAAATACAAAAAGGAATAACACAGATATTTTCAATCGAAAGAGAAGTCCCGAATTCAATGGAGTATTGCTTTATCACACATGTCTGCTGCCTTGAATGGGCGTCTGGAAATTGAGTTCGATTTGGATGGGTGCGAGTTGAGGCTCCCTTTCCAGATGACAATGATTCTTCTTCAAGCAAGAAAAGCAAATTAATAGTTGTATTGAATAGCGATGGCCTCCAACCCAGAAGCTATGGCCTCCAACCTAAGGATGTTGCAACACCCCCCCTTGACCCAGCATGTGTTGGACTCAATTTTGCGCAGGTTCAGGAGAGCGCGTTTCTTCTTGATACAGTTTGCTGACATTCCACGTGCAATTTGTTGCTTGGGTTCCACCGTTTCTTGCTGACATTCCGTCTTCTTCCGTGGTGTTGCCGTCTTCTGCTGGTTCGGTCGCTCTAATAGCCATTGCTTCTGCTTTTGCAGTAAGTAATTGTAATTTTTTGCTACTTTGTTACCTACTAGTAAGGCACTTGTTACGATGGCCTGCTTTTGCTCCGTTTCGTGAATCGGCAGACGCGAGGACGACGAACGAGCTGTCGAGCGGCCCGCGACGGAGGAGCGGACGGATCTTTCGATGCCCCTAGTAGCGATCCGAAGGCTACGAACGGAGCATTTCGGGCATCGCTACTAGTAACAAGTGCCTTACTACTAGGAGCAAGGACGCTACTAGGGGCTCCTGGCCTTACTACTAGGAGCAAGGACGCTACTAGGAGCATTTCGGGCATCGCTGCTCCTTTCCCTTTTTTTGTATTTGTTGTTTCCTTTAATCCTTCCGGTTCCTCTGCTCTTCGCTTCAGGGGCGGCAAAGTGCTGTTTCCTACACGGAGGTGGAGATAGCGGGAGAAAGCACAACAAAGAACACAGTCTTACTTAATATCTATAATATATAGACAACATCGTATATATATATATATTCTTTACACTTGCTTCAACAATTGTCCTTTTTCTTCACAAGAGTTCTGTGCAAAACTTTGAGACTTCAAGACTTCCGAAAGCTCTTCACCTGCAGGGCGACTGGGCAGGAGACGAGGAGTACGCTTGTGCCCAGGCGACCTTATGACATGTGATGACATGTGACGACATGAGATGACATGAGATGACATGAGATGACATGAGACCATGTCGTCATCATGTCTTTTCTAGAAGCTTTTCTTTTCACCTTTAGACCTTTCTTCTTTTTCTTCTTGTTCTCTTTTCTTTTTTCATTTGTGACCTATTTTTGCCTTTGCTTGGTGTCCTTCCTTCTTCTTTGGTCACATGAGATGACAGTCGTCTTTGAGGCAGTAGCGCGGAACCTCGTGAGTGAGCTCTACTTGAAAGCCCAGGTCCAGACATGAGCTTATGATGTGCATACCGTTAGGACACACGGTTTGAACAAAAAGAAACAGGTGGTTGAAGCCGACCTCCCCCTAACCTTGAAGCAAGGGCCTCCAACCTAATAGCGATGTACATACCGTTGGGACATACACCTTTACAACATGTTGCAACACACTGTTTCATTCTGCTTTTGGGTGTTGGAATGCCTATACCTCACAACCATGTTGGAATGCCTCTTTGCCTTGTTGTAGCGTCTGGCATAGAAAAGAACCAAGCTTTCCCAGGTCAAACTGGCCAAGGATCTGAATGGACAACCTTGAGCCTTGAAGCCTTGGCTCGGAACAAACGATCTTGCAAAAATGATAGCTTCTTCTTGCAAAAAGCGAAGAGCAACAAGTTGATTTTCCTTTGCACTTTGTTTCTTGATTGCATTGTGTTTGAGTTCAAAGCTTTCCAAAGACTGAGAACGTCAGCTGAGCGGGTCTCTAGATGCAGTGCGTCTGCGTCGACTCGTGTTTCACCCGTGCCATAAAGTGGCGAAGTGGATCTCAAAGCAATGGCCTCCAACCTAAGAGCAATGGTGGATCTCGACAAGTAGCAGAAAGCTGCAGCTTAGCAGGAAGGAAGACTAAGGAAGACCCCGAAATGTTAAGGCCAATCCGTTTCTCTTTTTTCCGAAGGGAAAGAGTCCGATAGCGAGAGGGATTGGGGAACCAGGAAGAGGAAAAAGGAGACGAGAGGGAGCAAACTGATGCAAACTTGAAGTAATGCCCTTGTTACTGGTAGCTTCTAGCTGCTAGTAGCAATGCACTTGTTACTAGTAGCGATGCACCAGGAGCCAGTGCCAGTTGTGCTCTGCAACTTAGTGCTACACTTCGCGGTGCCTTTCAACACTCAAGGTTTTATTGGAGGCAGGACAAGCTTCTTCCCACGTTCAAGCACACAGAGTGGAGTTTTTTTCCAATTTGCGAATGTGACCACATGACTCTCTCTAGTCTGAAAGGCGGTCGGTTTCAGCATATGAAAGACATGCAAAACTCGCACTGATCCTACGACAGTCACCACTTCCTCTTCACCACCTGCCGCTTTGCCACCTCCTACAGTACAACATCCAGCCATGCAACATCCAGCCATGGTCCCTTCGACCATCCCACCTCCAGCTGTACAACAACCGGCACCAGTTACAATTTCTCCACACCAACCACCACAGCTCTCCACCACTCTACAGCAGCCTTTCTCTGTTTTTCCAGCCACTGTCCAACCTGATGCCACCACTGGCCACAGACCTCTCCACACAAGACCTCTCCACCACTTCAGTTGTTGCGACTTCACCAGCGACCACCACACCACCACACCACCTTCACTACTGCTCCACCCATCACTCCTACACAACCTTCCCCCACACCCACCACTGAACCAGCCATACCTCCACCATCTACACCGGGAGGAGACGCGCGACCCTGAGCAGCCGGATCAGCGAGATCCGACGCAGCCGACGCATCCAACGGATCCACCTCCCAGTCACTCCACACACCCACGAACCACCCATCGACGTCATCGACGCAGACGCCGGCATCACCGCCGCAGACTCTGATCACAGATCCCACCGAACACCACGCAGCCATCACACCCACACCTCTTCACGTCGCCATCCATCCCCTACAGCACTTCCTACTCCACTTCCTACAGCCGTTCTGCCTCACGCAGTCGCTCCCGTCCGATCTCTCTCATCCCCAACGACCACACACGCACAACACTTCCACATCCCACCCATCTTCCCAGCTTCACAGACCGAACCAACAGCGCCGCGAAAAGAAGACGCGTCGCGGTCGACCGCGACCGGAGAGACCTCTCACTGCTCCGCACGGACCGCGCGGGGGTGGCCATGTGCTCTCGCGATGGCGCATAGAAGGAGCACCTTGGCGGGCTTTCGGACGGTGGAGCCGGTCACCGACGTCCCCTTTTCGAAGCAAACGAAATTCCTTTCGCCTTTTTCCTCATTGCCGCATTGCCTAGAAGCGTCCGATTGCTCCGTTCGTAGCGATGCCAGCCCCTAGTAGCTTTTTGTTACTTCTTCCTGGGTTCTTTTCTTTCGATTTTACATTGTATTTTTTGCTGAGGTCAAGACCCCAGTTGCAACTTGCCTAGGACACTGTAAATGTGCGGGCAAATGCACCTGGCGAAAGATCAAACTGTCCATACTAGTTAAGTTTCCCAAAGAATTTAGGAACCAAATCATTAGTGCGAGCGCTTCCTTGAAGAAGCTTAAGCTACTAGCTACCCAGCTACTACTGCTCCTTCCTACCTCTTCTCGCGGCCTCCCCCCATTCAACGTCTTCTTTTCTGCGGCTGTGAATCTGGACTCCGGGAGGCTCTCCATCCACTTGCATTCTGGATTGAGCCACATTCCAGACATTTGCGCAAAGACCAAAGGTGCTTCGCCGTTGGTGTCAAGACAGAAAGAAGGTGCTCTTGAACCAAGTTGTAGCCTTCGCTGTGTGCTTCGCCGTGTCCTCTTCTTTTTTTTGGAGCGGAGTAGCGGAGTAGTGGAGACACCATGCACCCTTTCGTCTGTTCTGTTTTTTTAAACTTCTTCGTCTTTGTTGTTTCCTTTTTTAATACGACAAGGAGCAGATCCGAAGTCGATCCGAAAACAATCCGAGGTTATGAGGATTGGGAAGGCTCGGCTCGGCTCGGCGCCTCTCGGGTTGAGGAAGACTGAAAGGAAGCTACTAGGGGCTCCTGGCCTTACTAGTAACAAGTAGCTACTAGTAGCTAAGTAGGGATGGCCTCCACCCTACCTGTGATGCCCTTGTTCCTAGTAGCGATGCACTTGCTACTAGGAGGAAAAGGAACCTACTTGTAGTAGCAAGGGAACCTACTTGTGATGGCCTCGAACCTAAGAGCCTCTTAATTGGTGTGGAGAAAGATGAAAACATCAACTAGCCAAATGACAAAACATCGGATTGTAAAACGATTGATATGTGATGATGGTGACTCTAGTGACTGTAGTGACTATTTAACTCTTTCTGTAAAAATATTGTGTTGGTGCGTCATCACACTGAATTCGCTGTAACTTTTGCAAGACTAGCTCCACACTAGCACAGCCAGAAGAAAACAAAAAGATAAGACAAAGAGAAGACAAAGAACACATGAACAAATGCTTTGTCTTTTGCAGATTGGGACGCTTGGGAGGAGGCTTGACCGGCACTGACATGGGGGGCTCACATGAAAGTTGACATCAGAACTCATCTGCCGAGTACTACACTTTGTTGCTTGAAAGTCCTTTCCATATTCCTCTTTCCAGTTCTTCTCGTGCTTCTCATTTTGCATCAGGAAACGTGGGAGCCGAGTTATACCACTTGGCCTGGTGCTCAGAAAATGGAGAAAACGAAAGTGCAACTTAATCGTGCAAGTTTCTTAAAGAACAATCTTCTGAGATACTAATAGCGATGGCCTCCAACCTAAGAGCGCTCGCGTGCTTGCAAGTTTCTCCCACTTCGTTACGACTTCGTTTCCCTCCAGGCCTGTCTCAAGAGGATGGAGCGTGATGAACTGAGCGACTGTGAGGGATGCAATCAGGCGTTTCAACGAAAAAACAGGCTTCCCAAGCATCCATGTTCCCGATAGCTTGCTAGTTTTTCCCCAACAGCGAAGCTTTAGGGTCTTCAGCCGTAGAATAGACTTCGGAGCAGATTGGAGCAAGCTCCGGAGCAGGTTCCGGAGCAGGGTTCCAGAGCAGCTTGCGGAGGAGGTGCCGGAGACTGGGACCAGCTTGCCCCAAGTTCTGGAGCGCCTTGCAGATATATGATGATGTATGTTGCTCACACGTCATGATGCAGGCCTTTTATCATGCTTGCTGACATGTTGACATGCCATCAGACTACCTGGTGGCTTCTACTAACCTGCTATCATGCTATAATATCTGACGCTGAGGTGTTGCCACTCCGACAAGCTGACGACACGGTGCCATGTTGGTGTGTTGTGCATGTAGAGTGCTGTCGCGCATACGTGTATAGACATGTTCTCGTGCATGACTGTCATTGTTACGCTGATATGCCGGCGTGGTGTAACGCTGGCATGTTGTCAGGCTGTTGTGCTGAGATATTGTCATACTGGCACGGGTCACGCTAACATGCTAACACGCTGTTGTGTTGAGATGCGCAAAATCGATCATTAGGCCATGCCATGCTTGAAAGCTGTGGTACGCCACTTGTTAAGAAACTTGCCCATTCGCAAGCTTATCAACAGATGCCAAATGTTGCCGTTACCAAATCAGCAAATTCATGCCCAGCTGTTGGGGCTTTTTTGGGGCTTATCTAGTCGAAGCTGTCTTTTGATGGATATTTTGCATCTTCGGATGAGGTGAGAATGCTGCATCCTGGTGAGGAACCGAGTGTACCAAGCGTTTCTTTTTGCGCCTTGTGAAAGAAGTTCTTGTTTGTAAGAAGTTCTCAAGCGCGGACCTGCCATTCTTGAGACCAGATCGGCCTTGCACCACTACTGCCACTGCTACTACTCACTACCACTACAACTACCACTACCACTACTACGACGACGACGACTACTACTACTACTACTGCGACTACGACTACCACTACGACTACTACTACTACTACTACTACTACTACTACTACTACTCTACTACTACTACTACCACTACTACTACTACTACCACTGCTACTACCACAACAACAGCAACAACAACTACTACTACTCTTCTACTACTACTACTACTACTGCTACTATTACTATTATTACTACTACTACTACAACTACTACTATAACTACTAACTCTAACTACTAACTACTAACTACTACTATTACTACTACTACTACTACTGCTGCTGCTGCTGCTACCACCACCAGTACCACCACCACCACTACTACTACCACCACCACCACCACCAGCACCATCACTACCACTACGACTACTGCTACTGGTACTGCTTCTGCTACTGCTACTACTGCTACCGCTGTTACTACTGCTACCACTAGTACCACCCCTAGTTATAGCACTAATATTAGTACTATGTTTACTATTTTTACTACAACTACTACTACTACTATTACTACTACTACTACTAGTACGACTACTGCTCATCATTACTCACTACTCACTACTTATACTACTAGTACTAGTATTACCACTACTACTACTACTACGACTACTACTACTACTACTCCTACTCCTCTACCACCCCTGTTACCCCCGTACCCGATCTTGCTGCGGCGTAGCGGCAGTGTGAGGTGAGCGCCGACCGCCACCGGGTCGGGGGCATAGAGCATCAGAGGGGCAAAGCAGAGCATCAACCGACCACATCAGCAGCGCCCGACATTTGTTCCTTACTTTCCTACCTTTTTGTTTTTTTTCTTTGTGTTTAAACAATCTTTTCTCAATTTTTACTTTTTCGTGTTGAAAGCATGCGAGATGACCGTTTCGATCTGGAGTCACAAGATGGTCTGAGCACTGTGAGGCCTTGGCCGTCAAGGAAAAGGTCCAAAAGCGAAAGGCAAGGAGAAAGGCCCGAACCAACCTACTTGTAATGGCCAACCTGCTAGTGATGGCCTCATAGTGATGGCCTGCAACCTACTAGCGATGAGGCGAAAGCGAAAGGAAAGGCCTTGAGCGGCGACAAGAGGCCTTGAAAGGCGATAGTGATAGTCGTGAGTGGAAGGGATGGCGAGGAAAAGCTGGTGGCTACGACTATGAAGAGGATAGAAAGGGGAAGGGAGCAAAGGGAGGAAAAGGAAAGGGAGGAAAAGGAGAAAAGTGGGGAAAGAGTGGAGAAAAAGGCAAAGCGCGAGAAGATAGCAACGAGAATGGAGGACCGTCCGTTTGCCGTTTCTGATTCAATTCGGACATTTGCTCCAAAGAACAAAGCGAACACGTGCGGATTCGGACGCGTGCAGGATGGACTCCATCCCCGTGCCTTCGCGGAATTAGTCGCAGATGTTGTTCCTTAAATTCTTATTGTTACTAGGAGTAAGGCACCTGTTACTACTAGCGTGGCACTTGTTACTAGAAGCGATGCACTTGTTACTAGAAGCGATGTTGTTCCTTTCTTTTCCGTTCTTTTTTAGAACATACACATTTGATAGAGGGTCCCTGAAGGTACCATTCCGCACTGGACACAATGCTTCTTAATCTAAATACTGTAAAAACTATTTAAATATACAAATATATACATACATATGTTTTTTGAAGAGCATTGAAAAGGCATGCATTTGGCATGAGTCCACAGTAACAGTATGCTCGCAACTGCGTGCATCGAATCAGAAGTCCACCATGATCTTCATGTTTAGAAATGGGAACGCAAAAAGAAAAGACAAGAAGAGGTTCTGGAGAGAGGCTAAGAGGAAAACATCCACAAACCGAAGCTTCCACCAAGGGTTCAATGAGATGAAATGAGATGACATGAGAAAACTCTTGTAGTAAGGCCAGGAGCCCCTAGTAGCGTCCTTGATACAGTTCGTAGCGATGCCAGGAGCCCCGTTCGTAGCGTCCTTGTTCCGAGTCGCCTCACAGAATCTGCCAGGGGCCCTGTTGGCTCAGCCCACCCAGGGCCACCACGGCGAGGCGATCTCAAAGTGTTCCTCGCGCGAAGATAGTAGGCGACTTTATGCAAAGTAGGCAAAACAAACTGGCCTCCAACCTAGTAGCAATGGCTTCCAACCTACTAGGGATGGCCTCCAACCTGCTAGCAATTCGTTCGTAGGCAATTTGAGTAGGAAACCTTTGTTTCTTTGCGAAGAAACCATTTGCAGTTCCGGGTGCTCGCTCTATGCCAATTGGTGCTCGACCACAGGACGGTACTGACTGTCGAGACGAGCGTCAAACGAGTCGAGACCTCGCTACGAACGGGGCTCCTGGCATCGCTACTAGGAGCAAGGACGCTACTAGGGGCTCCTGGCCTTACTAGTAACAATAAGCTACTAGGAACAAGTGCATCGCTAGTAGTAACAAGTGCCTTACTAGTAGTAACAAGAAGCTACTAGGAACAAGAAGCTACTAGGTTGGAGGCCATTGCTAGTAGGTCGGAGGCGGAGGCCATCGCTAGTAAGGTGGAGGCCCCCGCTACTAGCGTGGAGAATCAACCCGGAGAATCAATGTGTCTACTTTTTTGTTTGTCATGCGAGGCGTACAAACACGAGCACGAGCTGTGCTTTTAGGTGATCTGCAGTTTTTGAGGAGTGAAACGATGTTGTTGATGTTCTAATGTTGCTTCCAGGACTATCCCCAAATGGAAAAGCGATCAGCTGCTCAGCCAGAAACAGGTTGATTTGTGGAGAAACCGACGGTCTTTAAAGTTCACGCTGCAGTTCTCCGATCTTCCCTTTAGGGTCTTCTTTTTTTGCCGCTACTAGGTTGGAGGCCATCGCTACTAGTTTTTTTTCTCTCTTGTCTCAGTGTTTTCTTTTCTCCTTTTTCTCTTTTTGTTTTCTGCAGAAGTGTTCCAAGCTTTTTTTTTCGCATGGCTTTTAGCCGCCAAGGACGCGAAAAAGATCCTTGGCTTGAAACAGCGGGGAAAAACACTTTGAAGTGATCATGACTTCGCCCAGGAACAAGATCAGAGGCTGAAATGAGAGGATGAGGCTTTTTGAAAGCGCCCAGAGAGGTTGTTTTGAAGTCTAACGCTTAAAGAAAACCAGATGAATTAATGTTTTGCCCACGTTCAGGATTCTTTCATATCATGAGATGCAAGTTGTTTTGGCTCCGCTAACACGAGTGCCGAACGGGGCTTGGTCGGGTGCCACAAAACTCCTTGTCTCACTGGCAGCTCGAAAGGCTCACGCGCAGAAAGCGAGAAAAGCGAACAAAAACGAAAGAGCAGAAGAAAAGAAAGAAAAGAACCACTTGGAGGCCCTCGCTACTACTGTATGGGCTCCTGAGGCATCGCGACTCGAACGGCGCGATCGGACGCTACGAATTCGGCGTCATGGTTGGAACGATTGCAGAGCGAAAAGGTGTTTCACGGACTTGGCCAAAAGGTGGCTGCGAAAGAGGTTGCAAAAAGACGTCACGAGAAGAGGTTGCAACCCGAAGAAACGTGAGCGTTTTGTGCTTAAACAAAGGCACAGGAAGGCAGACAGATCGAAATCGGAGGTCGACTAAGAAGGCGTACGAGTACGAAAGAAACAGTCAGAGAACAGTCAGAAAGAGAACGAGCTCGATTCAGAGTGAGAAACAAGAGGGAATAGACCTGACATAGTGATATAGTTCTTTTGACATGACATGTCTTTTTATCCCTTTCTTTCGTTCGACCTCTTTCCGCTTTCTTTCGTTTCGAAGAACTTCAGGATTTCAACCGTGATGGCCTCCACCCGAGTAGCGGCCTCCAACGAAAAAACACAATCTTTGTTTGAGCCGAGCATTCCAACTTGAGCCATGCCATGCCTGGGCACCTCTATTTCTGCGCGGAATGGCGCCGCTTGCGGAAGGCCGATGTTCATTTATTGACTTTGGAAAAAGTAAAAGAAAGAAAGACACACAAAAACCAAATAGTTCATGAAAAAGACTCAAGATAGTGAATTAATCGTTTCTTTGGTGAAAGCGCTGCGGCACTTGGAGGTCCTGGCGATTGAGGAAGATGTTCGCCTTCCACTTTGGGATTCTGAATTTTCTTAGCAATGGGCCTAATAGCTACTAGGAACAAGAAGCTACTAGGTTGGAAGCCATCGCTATTAGGTCGGAGGCCATTTCTACTAGTAACAAGAAGCCACTAGTAGCAAAAGGGCATCGCTAGTAACAAATAGTAACAAGTGCATCGCTACTACTAGGGATTCTGCATCTTTTTACGCATTCGAAGAGAGTTTTCCGTGCAATGGCCCAGACAGTAGAAACCTACTCATCTTGAGCAAGAGTTTGAAAGCACTTACAGAGCATCAACTTAAGATCAGGATTCAAGGAATTATATTTGTATATATGCCTCATCACTTCTTCATCCAAATCACAATTCAAGGATGTATGAATTCAAGGACCAGGCATTTATTCAAGGATTTATGAATTGGCCTCACAACGAATGCCAATGCCAGCTCCTCTATGACTTCGTCTTTGCAGCGCCTTCCTGGGACAATGTGCCCGTGGATTCCAGTTCCTTGGAGAGGAGACCATGTCCCATACGGGTGGACCTTCAACGAGAGGTGAGGCATTCGAATGAACCTACCGGAAGATGTCGGGGTGACGTGTCATGCGGATTTCGGTGAAGGAACATGTGGGATGATTTGGCGACTCTGGAGACATCGCAAGCGATTTTTTCTGACGTGCAATGTGGGTGGTGAATGTGGTGCGAGGAAAACATGTGGTGATGCGTTATCTGGAACCACCTTTCTGTCTGAACCTTTGTCTACGAATCTCTACGAAATCTTGAGTCCTCTCCAGCCCGAGTCGCGTTCCTCAAGCAAAACCATCCTGAGTAGTGAGATAGAAAAAGTACGACACAGAAACCACGGATTGGAACCCTCATCACTGAGCAAACCAAATCATGTAGCTAAGCAGGCATGACCGGAAAGGTCGAGAATAAGGTAGAAAGAGCGCGTTTTTGGAGAATGGAACATCAGAGGTTTCTAAAACTTTGGAGAAGAGAAACGTATCGAACACAGCGTTTCTGGAGAGTTCGAGGTTAAAGATAGGAAAGGGAGCTTTAACGGTGAAAGTAGAGCGCTATTAGGGGGGAGGCCATCGCCTCTAGGTAGGAGGCCATCGCTTTTAGGTTCCTTTTGCTATTAGGTTGGAGGCCATTGCTATTAGGTTTAATGGTCAAAAAAGAAAAGCAAAGAGAAAATGGCCTTCACCCCGCAGCAGGAACGCGCAAGTTAGCGGTTCCAATCAGCCAACCAGGCAAGCAATCGCCAAATTCTTCACAACCACCTGAGTACCTGCGGGACTTGGCACTTTTTACAGCGAATGATCGCACAGACATTGCTTTCCGGGAAGTCTAAGCATTTGTGCTAGGAGCAAGGACGCTATTAGAAACAAGTGCATCGCTAGTAGTAACAGGTGCCTTACTAGTAGTAACAAGAAGCTATTAGAAACAAGTGCCACGCTTTTCTTTTTTCACGAAAGGTAGCCCTTTAGGGGATACCTTGAGTTTGACTTGCGAAGCAAGTGTCGGCGAGTCCGGGTCTAATAATTGATCATTCAATTCAACCCCCCCCCCCTCCTTTTATTTTTTAACAACAGACCCCCCCCCCCCTTAGAATTGATTTTTCAATACAGGCCCCCCCGCCCCCCCTCTAAATTCAATTCTCCGCTGGAGAACGTCTTCGTGAGCCTCTCATGATTTCAGGATAGTTGAAACCCTCTTGCCCTCTTGAACATTCAGAAAGAGTGCATATGAAATTCGAATTACGAAATGTGTTCTCGTTAAAATACCATTCTCTCCTGGAGACCGTCTTCGTCTCTCCTGGGGCCTCTTAATTCAATTCTCTCCTGGAGCACGTCTTCGCGAGCCTCTCATGATTTCAGGATAGTTGCAACCCTCTTGAACATTCAGACAGAGTGCATATGAAATTCTAATCACGACAGGTGTTCCCCGAGGGGATACATACCTAGAGTTTGTTTTGTGAACCACGTCTATTCTCTTTTGGGGAACGTCTTCGTGAGTCTCTTCTGGTTTCAGAACAGTTTAAACCCTATGATGCTCCGATTCTCTGCTCACCGATGATCTGAGCCATGGGGCGAGGTTGTTTCCCTAAGAACCTTTCTGAACATTTCGAGAGCATATGAGCAACGGCTTCTATTTGCGGTAGTGGTGATTGGTCTAGGGGCGTTCCTTTTCTATAGCCCAATGTCAGAGTTAGTTGGCGAAACGAGGTAGGAACACCCCGAAAACGAGATGGGCATCAAATGCGCCATTTGTTTGCAATGGTTTGGTTAATGACATGTTTAGCTTGTGAAACGAGGTAGGAAGACCTCTCGAGAACGAGATGGGTTTCCACACACCAAAACGAAATACAGGCATGGAGACCGAGATCACACACCAAAAACGATGCGGGCTTGGAGACCGCTGCTGTGGCTCGAAGTATGCCACTCGCGTTCTCTTCTCTTCCCGCTGTCCTACCTTTCGTGTCTCCCTCCTCTCAAGTTTTGTCTAAGAGAAGTGGAGACTTCCAACAAACAAGCAACATCACTTGAAACTATCTCACTCCAGATCAACCTCACCGCACTGCACCTGAGCACTGTAGAAGTCATCTCACGTCACTCCAAGAGCTTCCTTTTCGCATCTGAGCTTTTTCTTGAGTTGGAGGCCATCGCTTCTGACGCTACGTTCGGGGCTCCTGGCCTTACTACTAGGAGCAAAGGCCATCGCTACGAACGGAACAAAGGCCATCGCTACGAACGGAGCGATCGGATGCAGGTTGGAGGCCATTCCTAAAGGTCTCACTTCCTAAGAGTCTTGTCTTTGCCCCGTGTGGCCTCTACTGGTGGTTAAATGACGTGTGCGCATGCAAGTTTCTCTTTCAAAAGGCGTTGCTTTTGTAACTTGCATGTCTTTTCCAAAAGGACCTTTGCAAGTTAATGGATGTCCATTGATGTTTTGTTTTTGTTTTTGCAAGTTTGGACCTTGCCGTCAAGGCTGTGAATTCGTCAAGACGCGGGGGTCCTCAATGCGAAGAGCAAATCTGTTGCACGTCAAGAACAGTTTCGTTCTTTCTTTGATGTTTCGTTCTTTTGCGGTTTTTCTTTTCACATTCCTTGCTTTATCTCTTGTCGAGAACACGTCTGGGGTTGAAGGAATTTGGAGTCTTAGCGACAAGCATCACAACAGCGGTACAGTCTGCGCCAAGGAATCAGTTGCAAGGATGGACAGTGGAGATCGAGCAGGAAAGAAGCAGAAAACGAGCAGAAACGAGTTGAGCCAATCGGCCAACAACGAGCCACCCGTGACACGCAAAGACTTCGGGTCAAACGGCCAAGACCGCGGACGAATCGAACCACTTCGCTGCGGGACGCGAACTTGTTTTTCTTCTAGCCTAGGAGCGATCGGACGCTACTAGGAACAAGTGCATCGCTTCTAGTAACAAGTGCCTTACTAGTAGTACGATCGGGGCTCCTGGCCTTACTAATAGCAATGGCCTCCAACCTACTTGCGATGGCCCGTACATGTCATGAATGTGCCATGGTATGGCCCTAGGGCCGTGAAACCGACGCAAGCTGGGCAGCGCAGGATCTCTTCGACCGCATCAGGGAGGACTTCTTGGCGGAAAGCAGTGCTGCCGCACAGCGGAGCGAAGCGTTCAGAGAGGAAAAGAAAAGAAGAGATCAAAATGAAGGGTAACCTACTAGTGATGGCCTCCAACCTAATAGCGAAGGAGAGATGAAAAGGAAAAGTATCGTCGAACGTATCTTCAGTCCAGTAGTACCGACGTAGCAGCGATGTTTCTTTTGTCGGTTTGGCGAAAAGGTCGTGTAAAGCCGGCTCCGGTCCGGTCGCACTGCGAAGCCAAGCGCAGCTCGAGCGAGGTGAAGCCAGGAGTCCACGCGGCAGGTGTGGAGACCACAAAAACAGTGTCGTCGGCGTCGGCGTCGTGATTCCAAGATCCCTTTTGGAGCGAAAGAGAAGCAAGACTAGTAGGAACGACGCTACGAGGGGCTCCTGGCATCGCTACGAGGAGCAAGGGCGCTAGAGGTAAAGAAAGAGTATCTCCTGCGTTCAGGAGTGCTGTTCGAGATCGCTCTCCGCGTGGGCTGCCCCAGCGTCAGACGCAGGGTCTTTCCACGTGTTTCTGGCATTCAAGAGCGACAGAGCATAGAGAGACAATTCTTGGAGGCCATCGCTACTAGTAACAAGAAGCTACTAGTAGCTAGAAGCAGGTTGGAGGCCGCTAGTAGGTTTCATGTGAGATGCTTTTGAGTTTGCTACCAAGGACGATCTCCGCAGGGTTCGCCGGGGGCCAGAGATGAATCTGCAATTGCATGGGCACTTCAAATTGCAGAGCAGATGAACCAGCTTAGGAGTGAATCTGACAATGGAGAGACAGTCTGAAGAGTTCAAAGAGTAGAGTTATTCACTGACTTGACCGCAGAACGCCATTCACATTATTTCAGATTAAGAGTAACATGTTCCCTTTTTCTCGTGAACTCAACTACTGCGTAGTCAAGTTTCAGCTCAAGGTAAGTGCTCAATCAAGGTGAGAGGTCGTGTTCGCAAGTCCAGCTCACAGTGTGAAGACCCATTTAGTTCAGTAGAGCCGTACTCACCCCACTTGAATCTCGATATCCATTGTGCGGCTTTTTTCTTGAGTTCTGTAGGCTTCAGCCTTGTATCCACTTGCTTCATTCCGAGGTCAAGCCCCAGACGTGTCTGCTCTCCCTCAGCGCGGTAGCGGTCCCCGGTTTTAACACGAAAACAAGAGAATTATGAAAAGAACATAATATATATATATATTTATCTATTTGTATATTGTTTTTTTTAAATCAGAGGATGTTCCTTCACCTTTCTTATTCCGCTGAAAGCGAGGCTCTCTTTCCGTCCTCGAAGCCGCTCCTCGAAAAGCCCCGTTTTCGGCGCCGAGAAGTCGTTGGTTTCCGGGTGAAGAGACCGAAGGTAGCTACGAAGGACCGTAGCCTACCTGGTAGCCCAAAAATAGGAGAGGTTTTTTTTGACGAAAAAAAACAAGACTTATTGTTTCTGCTAGCTTCTTGTTCCTAGTAGTAAGGCACTTGTTACTAGAAGCGATGCACTTGTTCCTGGTAGCGAACATTGAAACACACACAGAAATGGCCCAGAGACCTCTCTCCAAAATGCTTCGATTTTGAGGTCTCCAACGCCGAGCCGCATGTGGGTGCCCCGAGACGAAGTGGGAATGCTACGAACGTAGCTGGCATCGCTACTAGGAACCCGAACATCGCTACTAGTAGCTAGTGCATCGCTACTAGAAACAAGTGCCACGCTAGTAGTAGCAGGTGCCTTACTAGTAGTAACAAGAAGCTACTAGTAGCTCGTTTGCTACTAGTAAGGCCAGGAGCGCCCCTAGTATCTATCGCTCCTAGTAGCGATGCCGTTTGCTCCTCGCAGCGTGGGAAGGCTGTTTAGGTCAAACGTTTCAAGCATTCTTGCTCATAGCAGAAAGGGTGAAAGAGAAGGAAGGGCTGAGGCCTCTCATCGCCGTGTCCTTGGTCTCGGTCTAGAGTCTAAAGGATTTTGATTTTTAAAAGGCAGCGAAAGAGAGAAGGAACAAGAGAAAGATCCACATCAGTCTAGCTTCTTCTGTGGTTCCTTTTGCGCATCCTGGCGGCTTGTAAAGAGGATCTTGTAACTAGGTAGGGTAGTCCAATTGGTCTCATTGTGCCCTACCGTTTCATTTGCCTTCTGCCTTTCTTCCATTGTGGTCCAAAGGGCCGTTGCCTTCCTTCGAGTCAGACCCTTTCGACCTTTGGGTTCTGGAGGACAAAGGGCATCGCTTCTAGGAGCTATCGGACGCTACTAGGGGCTCCTGGCCTTACTACTAGGAGCAAGACTAGTAACAAACACTTCTAGGAGCGATCGGACGCTAGTAGGTTGGAGACCATTCCTAAAAGTCTCTTAGGTTCCTTTCTTCTTCCTTTGAGTCTTCCGCTTCCGCTCCCGCTTCTGAGTGTGACGCGCTCGCCTACGCTGCGATCCTTTCAGGCCACGAGCTCAGCTGGATGGGCGTGAGGATCGAAGACAAGGGTCTATCGAAAGGCCTAGAGTCGAGAGAGGAAAAACGGACCATGGATGCCTCGCTAGTAGTAACAAGTGCCTTACTAGTAGTAACAAGAAGCTAGTAGAAACAATAAGCTAATAGCTTCTTGTTACTACTAGTAAGGCACTTGTTTCTAGTAGCCAAAGGCCTAGAGTCGAGAGAGGAAAAACGGACGGAAACAACACATTAGATCTTTCTATATGCTAGTAGCGTCCGATCGCTCCGTTCGTAGCGATGCCCGAAATGCCCCTAGTAAGGAAAAAGGGAGGACACCAGAACGAACATGGAAACATCATGAAACATCATAACATCACATGATGTGCATTTTGGAAGAATTCGGCCGCGCTACCGTTTCTGAGGCACAAAGTGCCGGCCCCACCAGGCGCGGACACGGGGCAACTCTTTGTGGTCGAACTCTCTGGGAGTAGCGTCCTTGTTCCCTAGTAGCGTCCGATCGCTCCTAGTAGCGATGCCAGGAGCCCCTAGTAGCGTCCTTGTTCCTAGTAGTAAGGCCAGGGCGTTGTGACAGAGCCTATAGAGTGCCGCCGCAGAAAGACGTACGTGAGGTTGTTCGTGGCATGGCTCATCTCTTCATCGTCACATGTGCATAAACCCAAGAGCATAATATGGCAGTCGGTTTCTGAAACGGTTCTGAAACAATATTACGGGGAGTAGGGATGTCTTTGGAAACCACACATATGTCTGGAACTTTGGTGGAAACTGCCTATGTTCTGGAACATGTTTAGTATGTTTCGGACAATTATATATGTTTCTGAAACCATGTTTCAGACACACTATGGTTTTTCGGAAGCACCTGAACCCCCTCAAAGCCACATGTGTCTACACGAAGTTACATACTGACAGGCAGATTCAGAAGCGTGGCTGGGTCACCGAAAGGAATAGTTTCCGTTTCCGGCGTTTAGGATAGCCGGATTTGAGACGAGGCCCATCCTTTTCAAAAATCCATGGCCGGGGACCTGGAGGATTTTGGATGCTGCGCTTTGGAGCTTCGTCAACCGGTCAATTCATGGCCGTGTTCATTTGGGATATCAGCTTGAGGGAAGGTTTGAGGAACTTCCGACCTGTCGTAGGCCGAAAGGTGAATGGCTTCGGCGACTCAGGCACCCCTTGGCCAATCTTCCAGAAGCACTAGGCGGGTGGACCGTCTGAAAGCGCTGCTGTGCAGGTAGGTTATTGATCACTGGGAGCCTTGTCTTGAGCAAGGACGCTACGCACTTAGCTCCTGGCCTTACTACTACTAGTACCAAGGACATCGCTACTAGGAGCCATCGGAGGCTACTAGTATTGGTTCATTTTCTTCCTTTTCTTCTTCCTGGTTTCTCTTTTGCGATGGCCAAGACGCCCTAGTAACAAAGGGCATCTAGTAGCAAGGATGCTACTAGGGGCTCCTGGCCTTACTAGGAGCAATGGGCATCGCGACTCGAACGGAGCAAGACACCCGAACGGTGGCCCTTTTAAGTCTCGCCGTGAGGCCGTGCGGACTTTGTTGCAGAGCTGCGAAAGCCAGGAACCCGAAGCTGCAGAACTTCGTTGCGCTTTGGAACACTGGCTTTTCTGATCACTTTCTTTATCTTTCGGACGCTACTAGTAGCTAGAAGCCATCGCTCTTAGGTTGGAGGCCATCGCTACAAAGAGAAGCTACTAGCTATTTGCGCGTCCCAAAAAATGCGCGTCGCACCGAAGTTCGTGCGTTTGGCAGATGCGGACATGACGCGAACCAGCTTTCCTCACTCGTGTTTTCTCGATCGAAGTTGGACTGTTTTAGGCGCCTCCGTGCTCCACGACTCTTCGAAATGGAGGGTCTAGGCGACGGAGAGCCGCTGAATTTTCTGGTTTTCTTTTTGTTCCTAGCAGCGCCCTTTGCTCCTAGTAGCTTCTTGTTTCCTTACATTTCTTTCGCTTTTGCCTTTTTTTTCACTCGATTTTGGTTTTCAGATCCTTCCTTTCTCTTTCTCTTGTCGTTTCTTTCTTGTTCCGGACTTGTTGCCGGAAGACGTTCGTCGAGAACGGGTCTCGTTCCGAGCTTCCGGTCGTCTCAGGCTGCCAGAGCCAGGTGCCGCGTTTCACGAGACGAAGCGATGGCCTAGCAACCTACTCTCCAACGAGACGAAGCGATTTCTCTTAAGACCTTTTCTCTTTTAGGACGCTACTAGGGGCTCCTGGCCCTATTACTAGGAGCAAGAAGCTACCAGAAGCAAAGGGCATCGCTACTAGGAGCAAGAGGACGCTACTAGGGGCTCCTGGCCCTACTACTAGGAACAAGTGCATCGCTACTAGTAACAAGTGCCTTACTAGTAGGAACAAGGACGCTACGAACGGTTGGAGGCTT
Source organism: Durusdinium trenchii (assembly GCA_963970005.1). Taxonomy (NCBI): domain Eukaryota; class Dinophyceae; order Suessiales; family Symbiodiniaceae; genus Durusdinium; species Durusdinium trenchii. The sequence continues at coordinate 27,676 of CAXAMN010006347.1, forward strand.
TCTCTTTTTCCCTTGTCACTGCGCCAGGGTGAGCCGCTTTTTTCCCCTGAGGAGTGGCACATGGCTGCGCATGGCTGTGCGTGGCTGTACACTTCCCACGGTTCCGGTTCACTTTTATTGCCTACTAGTAGCAAGAAGCTAGTAGGTGGAGGCCATCGCTATTAGGTTGGAGGCCAGTAGCTTCTTGCTACTGGTAAATACAAACACGTTCTTTTAGATGTCTGGTTCCCCGGCTGATGTAGGCTCCGGTTGCTTTGTAGCGTCTTTTCCGTCTCTCAGCTCTAGTCCGCAGGAATGTGAGGACTTGTTTGAAGTTCTTCTACAACTGCAAGGAACTTGGAACTTCGAAGCCCTTGGAAGCTACTAGGGGCTCCTGGCCTCGCTACTAGGAGCAAGAAGCTACTAGGAACAAGGACGCTACTTGTTCTTGGAAAACTTGTTTGAAGTTCTTGGAAGTCCTTGGAAGCTTTCTGCTGTACGATCCATGCCCGAAGACAGACTGTTGCCTTTGACGCCATCGGTGTACCAACAGGGCCAAAACATGTGCGGAAGCTGCTAGTAACAAGTGCCTTACTAGTAGTAACAAGAAGCTATTAGAAACAAGTGCATCGCTACTAGCAACAAGTGCCTTACTAGTAGTTGCTATTGTTTTCATTCATTCTTTTCTGGGGTGGACCCTCCACAGTTGTTCAGTTCTCAGAAGCTTGCAATGCAATGGCTCAGGGTGTTGCATGCAATACCTGCACTTTCGAACTTCTTGTTTCTTCTTTTTCGTCATCAGCTAGCTTCTTGTTTCTACTAGCTTCTTGTTACTACCAGTAAGGCACTTGTTACTAGTAGCGATGCACTTGTTCCAAGTAGCGAAATCCCAAGGCAGAAAATTGCAGAAATTTCGCATCCCAATGCCACCCACCACGTCGCTTTTGGTTGGTCACTCTGGCGACTTGCGACAGCACTGACAGCACTGACAGCGCATTTGTTGATCCACATGTCGCGCCTTGCACATGGCCTTACTACTAGGAGCAAGGACGCTACTAGGGGCTCCTGGCATCGCTCCTAGGAGCAAGGACGCTATTAGGGGCTCCTGGCCTTACTACTAGGAGCAAGAAGCTACTAGGAACATGTCGCGCCAGGCACATGGATGCAACGGTCGACGCCTTTTATCAAATCTACACGCCCGGACACCGAGTCCAAGTCTCATGGTCCGTCTCACCCTCGAGCTCATATGCTGTGCTCAAGCATTCTTTCTCTAGCGATGGGCTCCCAAAAGATGCATCCTTGCTGGTAAAAAAGTAATTTGGCCTCCAACCTCAGAGCGTTTGAATCCAGTGGCTCCGACTGAAAGGCCGATGTGTTCGAAACATCGGAAGAGGCGTTTTTTGTTACTAGTAACAAGTGCCTCGCTAGTAGCAACAAGTGCCTTACTAGTAGTAACTAAGAAGCTATTAGTAATTTAATTTTACTTTAATTCTTATGGTTTCTAGTAGTAAGGCACTTGTTACTAGTAGCGATGCACTTGTTACTACTAGTAAGGCACCTGTTACTACTAGCGTGGCACTTGTTACTAGTAGCTTCAAGTGACCTGCCGAACTCAAGAACTCACCCCTTGAGCCGCTTTGCCAAATCCGAGGCTTCGCGCAGCGGTGGAACGGGGAGCACCTTCGCTGAATGCCTTCCTGCAAGCTTTGCAAGCGAAGGAAGCACCATCATCCGTCGTGTTCGATTCCGAAACGAATGAGAACATGCTGGTGCAGACCTGGTCTTTGTTAAGAAGGTGCAGACCTGTTCTGTCCCACCGTTCTCGAATGGCCAAAACCGATGCCTCATCAGCGAATCTGCCGAAAGAAGCCCAAGTCAGCCGCGTTAAGTCAGTTCGAACTTGACCAGGTGGAACTTTTGTGGCCTCCAAAACCTCAAAAAGAGTCCCAGCAAGTCATTTGGCTTTTTTTTGACCGAGCCCCGTGGTCGTTTCGAACTGTTTCGACCGGGGGGTGCACTCCAGGATTCTACCCTGGTCGACGCCACGCTCTTGCGACAATTTTTGCAAATGGTGAATTACAGGCGAAGAGGGTCACCCGACATGCGAAACACTGCAACACGGTGGTGCAAGAAACATCTTGCACGTCTTGACTACCGTCACTTAAAAGAGACACGAAGGCTTTGCTGAGATGTTGTTGTGAGAAAACATGTAGCTATGCGGCTATGCTGCTGTGGCTTTGGTAGAGAGCCTCGTTTAGTGCAGGAAACTGTGCACAAGCTCGAATGGTAGACTTGGTCGGAAAGTGTGGAAAGTGTGATGCTTTCGCAACCGGCTAGGTTGGAGTTACAAGCGGTTGAAGCTTCAGGCGATGTTTGGTCATCTGGGAGTTCTTTTGATCTCTGAACTATCTCCGACTGGCTTGACTTGACGCAAGAGTTGCAGAGGCTGAATGAACATGCAACGCAAAAGCCATGCAAAAGCCTTGAAAAGAGACGAAGTGAAGCAGTGCGTTCCGTTTTCTCTTTTTGGCCAGATTTGATGCCAGTGGAGATGATCGTCAAGGCGCAGCTTCGCGCGGCCTCGTTGACCAAAGGTTAGTACTTCTCAAATGGAACGGAGGTCGTCATATCGCACAATTGGGAAACACTGTCCAACAAGTGCCACGCTAGTAGTAACAGGTGCCTTACTAGTAGTAACAA
>CAXAMN010006347.1:30364-78862 GCA_963970005.1 Durusdinium trenchii
TAGAAACAAGTGCCTTACTAGTAGTAACAAGTGCCACGCTAGTAGTACTTATTCACGTGGGCGTTGGCCGCGATTCTTCAATCCCTTGAAGTGGGAAGGTTGAGATCAAACAGAGTGCGCATGTAGATCGAGCTCGCGTCGACTCAGGCACATAGTGGCATCGAAGTGGAGGAGCAGGGAGCTTGAATCCGAAGCCAAAAGTCAGAAGTCAAACGAACACAATTTCGAACCTCGTCAACGAATCGCGAGAAGCCCCGGAAAAGAGATATGATATGGTACGAGAAATCTCAAGAAGCTACTAGGCTACTAGTAACAAGGGCATCGCTACTAGGAGCGATCGGACGCTACTAGTAGCTGTAGTAGCTCCTGGCCTTACTGCTGGTATAGTTTAATGTTCGCTACTAGGAGCAAAGGGCATCGCTACTAGGAGCAAGGACGCTACTAGGGGCTCCTGGCCTCGCTACTAGGAGCAAGGTTCGCTATTAGCTTATTGTTTCTACTAACAAACATTGTTACTACTAGTAAGGCACCTGCTCCTAGTAGCGTGGCACTTGTTCCTAGGGGTGCACACTTTGCGTTTGGAACTCGCCCAGTCTTCAGGTTCAGACGCCGTCTCAGCTTCGCGGGGAGCCTTCGGAAGTCGCATTGGGATGCCCTTTGTTCCTAGTGAAAAAACAATAAGAACTTCTAGTTTTAGCTAATAGCTTCTTGTTACTACTAGTAAGGCACTTGTTTCTAGTAGCGATGCACTTGTTCCTAGAAGATTCTTGTTACTACTAGTAAGGCACTTGTTACTACTAGCGATGCACTTGTTACTAGTAGCGAACCTTGCTCCTTGTAGTAAGGCCAGGAGCCCCTAGTAGCGTCCTTGTTCCTAGTAGCGATGCCCTTTGTTCCTAACCTAGTAGCTTCTTAGCTACTAGTAAAGGAGTATCAAGACGTTTCCACCAACGGAATTGGAATTTCTGTTTGGGGTCTGCGCAAGTTTCTTGAAATCGTTGAGGCTGCCCCCGTGGGTGTCTCCATCAATGAGGTTTATGGACACCTCGAGGCGGAATTCAACTTTGACTTGTGGCTCCTAATAATAGCGTCCTTGTTACTAGTAGTAAGGCCAGGAGCTACTAGTAGCGTCCGATCGCTCCTTGTAGAAATGCCCTTTGTTCCTAGTAGCTTCTTGCTCCTAGTAGTAAGGCCAGGAGGTACTAATAGCATCCTTGCTCCTAGTAGCGATGCCAGGAGCCCCTAGTAGCGTCCTCTTGTAGCTCAAGATTGTGTGTGATGGAGAACAATCCTTGTTCACTTTTTAGCTCGCTCCTACTTAATTACTGTAAGTAGGCGACTACCTAATTGAGTAAGGGCGACTAGTTAACTTCTAGTAACTGGACGTGGGATAGCCCACGCTTCCTACAAGAAGCGCTCGCGCTAATGATTTTGTTCCTCGCACTAATAGAAACCTTCACTAGGAGCAAGGATGCTACTAGGGGCTCCTGGCCTTACTTCTAGGAGCAAGGATGCTATCTCTTTCCTTTCCTCAAGATCCTTTTCCCCGACGAGCGGGCGTGCGATGCCTCAACCACCTTGCGAGCGGCCGGAACATGAAAACAGTTCTGTTTGCTATTCCGTCCCTAAGACCCCTTTGTTCCTAGTAGTAAGGCCAGGAGCGCCCCTACAGCTACTAGTAGAGTCCTTGCTCCTAGTAGCGATGCCAGAGCCCCTAGTAGCTTCTTGTTCCTAGTAGCGTCCTCTTGTTACTGTTTCAAACAGTTCTGTCACTTGCTATTGGTGTTACACATTTTGCTTCCCCCAAGAGCAGCCAGCCGAGCAGGTCAAACACGGCTTTGGCCGAGCCAAGCTGCCTTTCCCTCGGCGGAGATTCACATCACAATCAGACATCTTCATTCACTTGAGCGGGTTTGAGAACGTGTTCTGATCATTTTTCCTTTGGGCAAGGCGGAAGGCCAGACTCCAAAAGCGTTCGAAATTCTTCGTTTCGTTTCGGGGTTCATCAGAGTGGGAAGCCTGCCGAGGCCAGGCTTTCTGGACTGCGTGGAGCTCTTGGAATGAGTTGTTTTCTTTTTTTTCAGCTTTGAATGGGTCGTTGGGTCTTGAGGTAGTAGCTAACAAGTAGCTAACAAGTAAAAATTCGGTTGGAGGCCATTGCTACTAGGTAAGAGGTAGCTACTAGTGATGAAGTAGGTGGCTACGGCTACCGGACGCAGGAAAGCTAACGCTTCAAGCTGAAGTGCCTAGATGTATGAAACACAGTGTAAACTCATGCGTTTCCGTGGGGTGCTGTGGGCTGTGGGCTGAGGCTCAGCTTGGAGAGCACTTCTGTGGCGTGGAGCACCTGGATATCTCTCTACTGGACTGCAAGATGCCGTCCAACCTAAAAGCGTTCGGGCCTCTAACCTACTAAGATTCGGGAAGAGGACATGATTCGCTTGTTTTTGCGCAAGAATTCCTCTACAATTCGCTGGGCAAGTTTCTGTCACTCGCTGTACATGGAATGGCCTAGCACAGCCAATTGGCCATGTTGGCCGTATCCTGACATATTTGGCAGGACCTGTCGCGCTTTTGCCGGTTTTGGAGCTGGAGACCTCAGAGTGAAGACAGAACTTGTTGAGAATGAGAAGAACAGTCCGAAGCTTATTAGGTTCCTTTTGCTACTAGGAACAAGTGCATCGCTACTAGTAACAAGTGCCTTACTAGTAGTAACAATAAGAATTTAAGAGGTAGCTAGTGGCTAGGTAGCTAGTATTTTAAGTAGCCGCTAACTACTGGACGCAGGATAGCTCCCGCTTCTTCAAGGAAACTCCCCCGACAGGGCGGCGGGGGAAGCTTCCTTGAAGAAGCGCTCACACTAAGGATTTGGTTCCTAGATTTTTTGTGAAACTTAACTAGTTAGCCTCCAACCTAATAGCGATGGCCTCCAGCCTAGTAGCTTCTTGTTACTAGGCGCCTACTTAGAATATTAAGGGCAGAGAGCCGAGGCCAAGAGACTACTAGGAGCATTAGGAGCATGGACGCTGCTAGCGGCTCCTGGCCTTACTAGGAACAAGTGGACGCTACGAACGTCACAAAGGGCATTGCTATTAGGAGCATTTCGGGCATCGCTACGAACGGGGTAAGAAAGGGTTTGAAACTCCTAGACTCCAAGGGCTCTTCCGCCAGCCTCCAGCTGCTTTGCTTCGCAAGATGTCCAGATGAGAATGGCCTCCAATACTTAGCGATGGTCTCCAACCTAAGAGAGAATGATCACGAACGATCCATTTTCCAATCTGTTTGTTTTTGATTCCCCAATTACGCTCCGAGGCCTAAGGTCTGGAATAGTCTAAGTGTGTTCTTTCTTTGCTTTCCGTTGTTTCTTTCTCTTTTAAAAGACCTTTTTGAACCTTTGGACTTTGTTTCTTTCTTGTTTTTCTTTTTGAACATCATCTTTCCAAAACCAGGTGCTGGAGAAAGTCATCTTCCTCCTCCACTCTTGGAGCAGGCATTGACGCGTCTACCTCTGGAGGCACGACTCTGTCGGCCAACGGAGCCGCTGTCTCGACGGTCGAGGAAGCGGCAAACGGAGCAAGAAAATCACTTTTTTCTCCGTCTGGGACGGATGTCAGAGAAGTGGCAGTAATGAGGCGAACATTGCTCCTATTTCATGAGGTGAGGTACGAAATGTGTGAAACCCAGGCCGATTGGGCGTTGGAACCCTTTCTGGCGGAGCAAAGCTTCAACGCTTTGGGCCTACGTTGCTTGCAGTGCTGAGCTCAGCGAAGTGTGCTCAGCGAATTTTCGGGGCCCATTGGAAGCTCCCACATCTTGCCTGTTTGGTGATCCAGTGGGATAGAATAAAGGAACGGTAAAACGATAAAACAAGAAGAAAGGTCTAAACAAAAAAGGTCTAAAGAAGAAATACACAAGAAAAGATCTAAAAGAAAAAGAACCTATATTTCTTAAAAAAGAAAAAACAAAAAAGAAAGAAACGATAAACAAAGAAAGAAAAGGAAGAAAGGTCTAAGGAAAGAACAGCTTAAAGAAACCATCGATCGCTACTAGGTTGGAGGTCGCTCTTGGGTTGGCTCCTGCCTCCCTGTCTGAGGGTGGAACGGCATAAACGGCGCCATGCATGTCTCCCTCCTCAAGCTGTCCTTGAAGTGAGCCAAGTGGGCTCGAAGTTCGTATTCGGTCCTTACAGACCGCTGCAGAATGAACGTGAAAACATCCATCCACATGGTTAGGCATTGTTAGGCATTCCAAACGAACTTTTTCAGGAGCAAAGCAGGGGCAAAGGAGGGCATAACACATGTTGGAAACGGTTCAAACAATGTGCCAGAGACTTTAAGTCCTTCATGAAGTCCATGAGGCCCAGAGGTTGATTCACCGTACGGTTCGGAACAAACCATGGCCTCCAAAGCGACCGCCTCCAAGTTTCAATATGTTTGTCGTCCACTTCACAACGGTCGGGGGTGAATTCTTTTCTCTCTACTAACTTGACTCGACAAAAAAGGAGACGCTACTAGGGGCTCCTGGCATCGCTACTAGGAACAAGTAGCTACTAGGAACAAGTGCATCGCTAGTAGTAACAAGTGCCTTACTAGTAGTAACAAGGACGCTACTAGGGGGCTCCTGGCCTGACAGCGACAGAACGTCGACTTGCTTAGTTGGAGGCTTCACCGGACCCGATGCCCCGTGCCTCCGCACCCGAGACGTAAGAAATCTGTCAGAATGAATGACTTGGCGCCTGTGAACTACTTGTAGCTTCTTGCTAATGCCCTTTGTTCCTAGTAGCTTCTTGCTCCTAGTAGCGATGCCCTTTGTTCCTAGTAGCTTCTTGTTTCTGGTAGTATGGCCAGGAGGTTACTGGGAGCTTCTTGCTCCTAGTAACAAGAAGGCTTCTGGAAGTTTCTTTGTTTTCGGTTTCTCCTCTTTCCGTGTTTTCTTTTTATTACCCTTCTTAAGACCTGTTCCTTGCTTTCCAGGTGTTCGATCACTCAGCTTGCCAGGTACGAAGCGATGATGAAAAGGCAGTCGGCGGTACGTTGCGGTGTCTGAAGCTAGTAGTCGTCATGAAATATCGAACTGATCGAGATTGAAAAGAACAATAATCATGGTCTAAAATGCGCTTGTTACTAGTAGCGATGCCAGGAGCCCCTAGTAGCGTCCTTGTTTGAATGTGCACGGGTGCTGGGCGGTGCTGGGTCGTTCGGGGTGGAGTCGCAAACGCCCTGCCTTCGTCGATGCTATGCCCTGCTTGTCGCTTTGCCTCTCGTTCTGAGCATGGGTCGCCATGTTTGCAGACCAGCCAATTTCATCAGGTTGGAGGCCACCGCAAGTAGGTTGGAGGTCATTCAATCCCCGATCTGCCTTGTGAAGACATCTCAATAAAACAACATGGGAGATGCTCAAGCTCATCTGGAAGATGAATTTTGACTGTGCCATGAATGCCTTTGCAAAGCATCGCAGCAGTGACTTAGGACTTTCAGTTTTCGTGAATGAGAGATGGAGAATTGGTTGAAATTGCCTCTGGCGCAGTAACTTCTGTCGAAAAAACGAGGATCGGTGGTGCTTGTGGCCGTCATCTACCACCACAAATATCTCGAGCTTCTTACACTAGCGCACCTCTTCAAAGTATTACCCAGATGATTCTACCGCCGTCTTTCACACCCATCCACCCCTCTCTTTTTCCGGTCCGTCTCTCTTTCTCTCTCTTTTTTAAAGGTGATGAGTTCTGTCGCTTTTCCACATCATCCGATTTCGCATGTTTGAGGCTGAAGCGACTCTGCCAACAGAGAAAGTTCTCCACGAACGCAGCTACCTTAGAGCAAGGTCGCACACGTTCAGCTCATTGGTGGCAGCGCCATGTTGCCTTGGACCGTGGAATGTGTTCAGCGTGCGTCGCGGCTTGTTTGGGGGAAGCTCTTTTACCGGTCAGTGAACACTTTCCTTATCCCATTTTGAACCGACTTTGCCTTAGATGTGACAAAAGCTGACGAACTGGGCACACAACATTGCAGCGCCTGAGAGCTGCAGCGGCCAGCGGCCTCAAGGTTTCGAAGTGCTTTGGACTCAATGCCTAGGCGCTTTCTTCGGCCTTCTTGGGCGTTTTGCATGTGTTTGGTGGAAGGTCTGTGGAATATCGAACGTGATCAAATGTGTTCCGAGTTCCAAAACCTCTTCTTGTAGAGTTAGCAATCGCCGTGACGGGCGCCGTGACGGGTGCCGTGACGGGAGCCGTGACGGGAGCCGCTGAGAAAAGGGTTTTTCTTGAAGAACTGAAAGCAGTGTTTTTCTTGAGAGAAACAAACACCACATAAAGCAGTGTTCGAAAGACTATGTTTCACATCCGATTCTTTTGCAGGTCTGACGGCACATAACAAAGGAGAGTTGACGACCAATTTCTGTGGCAGTCTAAAGCTTTCGAGACTTACGGCGTAGATGGTTGCGGTTTTCTTGGCAAAGGTTACTTGGAGGGTCTTCTAACCACGAACATAAGATATTAGCAACGATAAGGATAACTTGGACTAGAATGGAGTGGCATCACGACAAGCCTGTAGATGCACATCCAAGTGAAGTGACGGCTTCGAAGAAGCATTTTTGCCGCTCGGCGTTCCGCTGATGAGAGGCGAAGGGAAATCGATGGCGCTTCTGCCGGGCAAAGACAAAACGGAGAAGGCAGAGAAGGAAAGGGAACATCGGGAAAGAGAAAACAAAGCGAGGCATTGCGAGGCCTTCTTGTTCGAGCCGCGCTTGATCTAGTTTTGTTGGCCTGTTGGCTGTTTAGCTTTGTTTTTTCGCAGCCGGTCGCTCCAGTCTCGCGAGGACAAGGCAGAAAGTCAGAAGACGGGTACCTTCAAGGAATTGAGTGAAAAGGACAGCGCCATCCAGCGGAAAATAGACACAATTAGCTACTAGTAACAAGTGCATCGCTACTAGAAACAAGTGCCTTACGACTAGTAACAATGTTTGCTATTAGAAACAAGAATTAAAGAAACGCCAAAATAATGGTGTTCAAAGGTCTGGACAACAAAAGTGAAAGAACTCAATGCGTGCAGATTTCCAACCAAACAGACTCAACTTCATTGACTTGGAATCAAGTAGAATTCGCTCAATCTGCGCAACATTGACATGGAATTTGGTTTAAGTTCAGTTGGAATTCCACTGGAAACGATCAATTCAAAATAAAATTCAGTCTAAGTTGAATGGAATTTCTTGAACACAGACCGAAAGTTCTTAGCAGGAAATGGCGGCCACGCAACAGATGAAAGAGGCCCGTCCGGTTTGTCTCTACGTTTCCATGCTTTTGTCCTTCCTGTTCTTGATCGATTTTGATTTTTCGTAAACTGCGGACAAACTGATTGAGTGTCCAGACTGACGTGACCTCAAGGCGTGCTTGGCGCGATACATCATGTCCGCAAGAGCCCTCGCGCAGCAGCCGGCGGGGAAGCAAAGCAAGCAAAGCGCCGAAGTGATCCTTTTGGGGTGTGGTGAAGACAAATTATATAATCTAATTCTGTTTGTGTCTAAAGAGCGATAGCCTCCAAACTACTAGGGCCTCCAACCTACTTGCGGCCTCCAACCTAAGAGCTGAGGTGTCCAGGCGGCAGTACGAGTCCATTTTCCCCAACATCAGCGATATTCTTGCGGTAAGCAGCGAACTCAGCAACGTCGAAGGGGATCCGAAGAGGTCAGAAGGGGAACAAACAACCTCTTCGACGGAGCGTCGCATTCGTCCGGTCCGACCATTTCATTTCGTTTACCTCATTAGGTGTCTAGCTTCTTGTTACTACCAGTAAGGCACTTGTTACTACTAGTAAGGTGTCATAAGTTCCACACGTAATTTACTGAAAGCTTGACTATGTCTTTGTCCCGTTGAGGACGTTCGAACCCCAAGCAGGTGTGGCTACCAGAGCCCATGGGGCAGCGACCTCGTTCTCGCTTCGCAAGCTGAGGCAGCGTCAACCTCCGCGCTGGTCAGGCCGGCGCCGATGCCGCCGAGCCGTCTGACAGCGTGTCTGGTTTGAAGCGTGGCGGCCATGCGTCGAGGTCGTGGTGGTGCGATATCGCTTAGCAGGCGTCAGATACCTCAGATACCTCGGTCTTCAGCTTGTGAATTTCTGTCGGCAGGAAACTGTGAATGCTTGGAAAAGTTCTGCATTCGCTGTGCATTCGCTTTTGCTTTGTGTTTTGGGTCTCTTCGCTTCACTTCGACGTGATTTCGAGGCTTGTAACTTTTGGCACCCAAAGCACCGGGTGCTGAAAGATGAGCGGGAGCCTTTGCCTTGGCCAGTGCCCAGCAAGGTCCGTCGCCGTTTCAGAATTTCTGCTCGTATGGAGAACGCATTGCTCCCACGCACGGGAATGGACCAAGGCAAACCAACCAAGCTTCTCTCGTTGCCTCCATTTCTGAGCTTTCCCGTAGCAAGATGCCGCGGTCACAAGATGTTGAGACGCTCTTCTTTGGCTTTGGCAGCTGCGAATCAAGACGAAGAACATGCTTCGAAGAACAGCCTGCCGGGCCTCATAAAACAGAACAATCCGAGCCATTGTCGTTGCGACATTGTGCAAGTCTGGACGCAGAAAACGTGACGTCGACAAACCACTTGTGGAAGTACACAAATTCTACTAGGAGCAAAGGACGCTACTATGGGCTCCTGGCCGTACTAGTAGTAACAAGAAGCTACTAGGAGCAAAGGACGCTACACAAATTCTTCATATTCCACTTTGTGGTTCTCATGTGCTGCCAGAGACTCAGCTCCAAACAGCAAACCAAGACACAGGTGCGATTCCATGTATCCATTGACAAGAACATGTTTTTTGTTTTCTCCATGCAAATAGATGGGAATGCTTCTTTTCACTTCCTATTGTGCCCTATTGTTGCTTTTTGTCCAAAAGCGTTCTGGTTCTTGTTGGGCTTTTCGTGTCGTGCACGACATGATGCCACATGAGCACACCCAGAGGAATGGCCTCCAACCTAATAGCATTCCACCCTAGTTCTTCATCTAAGGTCGGACGATTTTTGGTCAAGACTGCGACGTGCCTTGGAGATGATGGGGAAGTCCGACTGTCCGAGTTCAGATCCGACGAATGACTGTTTTACAGGACACAGGTGTTTGACTGTTTAATTTTCCTTGGAGGCCATTGCTAAGCCGTTTTTCCTGTTTCCTTTGTCCTTTCGTTTGACTGCGCCAAGGATGTTTTCGTTTACGATGCTGTGAAGACGATCCGGATCCGTGATGCACGGCTGGGGCTGCTGCAATATGCCTCTCGGTCATATGGTCGCCTTTGCCGATCGGACGGAGCTGACCAGATACCGTTCGGTGTTGTTTTTCCGAACACGAACGAAGAATCGCTAGCTACGATCGGGGCGCAACTGGCCTCGCTACTAGCAAGAAGCTAGGAACATGTTCTTTCCTTTTTTCCCTTCCGGTTTTAGCAAAGCCGTCAAGCAAGCTGAGAAACAACCACATCGTGTGAGGGCGAAGAGAGGGCAGGTATCACAACCTGTCCTGACGCTAAGGGCATGATGCTTCTCATTGCCCCTTGGAAGATCTGGAGACAACCTGTCAAGCGTGTGAGCATTGAAACAAGAACCGTGAAGTCGTTTCAAGCACAAAACCGAACAAGATCGAGGTCTAAAGAAAAACAACAGAAAAGCAAACATGTGGAACCTTTAGGTTGGAGGCCATTGCTATTAGAGAAAAACAAAAAACAAAGGACACATGTGGAACGTTGAACATCTGGGATTAGGCCACCTACATTGTCGTGTGGCAGCTTCTTCGTGGGAATAGCTACTTGATGTACAGGCCATTTCGACCGTTGCACCGGAAACTGAGCTTTTGTTCCTTTCAAACTGCAGAGTTCAGCAATTGTGTCTTTTGTTGTTTCCGTTTTTTTGGCCTTTTTCTCTTGTTGGTTCCTTTAGACCTTTTTCTTTATTGCCTTTGTCTCTTTTTCATTCTCTTCTCAGGCTTCGGAAGGCCGTCGGTCCAAACGTACAGGTCGCCCACGGTGAGCATCAGGCAAGACTGAGACAGACCGGCAAAACAAAAGAAAGATGATCAGTGTTATCCGAAAAAACAGAGTTTCTATAACTGTTCTCGTCCGGAGGACTTGGTTTTGCGCCTTAGAGAAGGAACGCGTGGCCAAACGAGACTCATTTTGAAAGGGTTTTTGCGTCCGGTCACTCGGATGTTCGTTATTATTTCGAAGACACACCCATTGTTAGCTTCTTGCTTTTGTTGTTTGTTTTGTTCATTTGTCCGACTTGTCCGTGAATTGTCCTTAGTGCAATGCCTGCTAGTGTCCCAACGCTTCCTTGAATCCCAGCACTTCAGGATGACACTGCAACAACCCACCGTGAAGAGCTGCAACCCCAACGAGGGCCACTGCCGGGGCGGCCCGGATCCGGCTGTTGGATATTTTGCAACGCCCGGTTGTTCGACAAGTTAAGACCGTTTTGGAAATTCTACTTTTTCCCCAAAGCACTTGCGAAGGGTTCCCCTTTAAGAGCGGCTACCAACTTCAACTGTCTAACTATCATCTTTATCGTCATCATCAACAAATGTTTATCATCATAGACATCACATTCAGGATCACCTTCTTGATCTTTTATCAGCATCATCAACATCATCGTAATCACCATCATCATCACCACCATTGTCATCATCATCATCATCATCATCATCATCATCATCATCATCATCAACGCGCCAAAGTTTCATCGCTATCTCTTCCAGCCAGCTTCTTTGCGTCAAAGGCTGTTGGATTAGTTTTTGGGTTGCATTTTGGCTGTTTTCACTCGCTTTGATCTGATCCAAAAGGCTCTGATCAACGCCAGCCTTGTAAAGGCATCTCCAAGCTTGTTGGTGGAAATCGGACCTTCGTCTCTCCGAGCTTGGCAGGTGTTGCAAAAGACTCAGAACTCCAGCCACCACTTGCATGCGGAGACAGCGCGGATGGGAGCACACGCATCAGACTACAAGGGCTTGCCTTGAGATTATCGCATTTACGTCGTTCTTGAGAGCCATTGTGATCATCATCATCAGCATCATCATCAGCAGCTGCAGCATCATCATCATATCTTCATCATGGTTACCTTGTTACATTTCCTACTTACTTGCTCTCCATTCGGGCCACCAAGTCATCCAGTCTTTTGGACACTGCTTCACCTTTTTCTGGCTTTTAGACTTGTTGAACTTGTAGACCAACCTCTTCTCCCAAATAAAGATGGGTTGGGCAAACTCTTTCAGCGGGCTGGCTGTCAAGGCCAGGATGCTTTCAAGAAGGTCTCGGAGCTTCCGTACTGCTGCACTTCCCAATGCACCTTCAAGGCCAGGGATTCGAAGCGTTTGAAGATGGTTTTCGTGTGGTAGGCCTTCAGAAATCAGATAGGAAACCAAAAAACATCAAAGTAAGTGCTTTGAAGCTACGTGCAGAGGACGCAAGAGGGGGTTACTGGGGTTTATCAGCGACGTTCTCAAGGAATAAGTCCAGAAATAGACATCTTCACTACGTGAACGACGAACGTTGCTGAATTGATCTTCCAGGCTGACAATTCCTCATGTTCTTGTCCCTGGCGGCAGTTCACCAATTATGTGTGCTTTGGCTCCATACATAGGCGTTTGCTCAAAAACGTGGTGTTGCTATGTTTGGTAGTTGTGTGCTCAATAGTGGGGCAGAATCAAAGAACTTATGATGTTCTCCCTGTTTTTTTTCAGCAACTGAGCGCTTGGACTGTCGAGGTGTCAGCAACTTGGCGACACAGTGGAAGTACGAACGGCAAAGCCGCAGACGGCAAAGCCGCAAACGGCAAACGCAATGTTTTTTTGTGTTTGGTTTTGAGACCTTTTGCATGTTTATTTTTTTCATTCATGTTTTTTTCTCATCAATCCTTTTCCTGAGGTATGTGGATGGTGTCGGAGGAACGCAAGTTTATCCCAATGACATTGCAGCTTGCCGGCTTGCCATGGAGCTGGCGGTTTGCCCGTGTTTTTTTGGGTCCTGATGGCCTCACCGACCAAAAAAACATCCGTTGAGCCACAGGTCATCAACACCTTTCGGCACGAGTACACGCAGGCGCCACACTGCGATGCAGCATGTTGGAATATCACGGCCTTTAGGAAACAACCTGGTCCGGACCCGAACAACGGAAAGTCTTCCGTAAAACTGAAGAAGACATCGTCTCTTGTTTTCTGAAAAAGAACACATTGAAACCACTTCAAAGAAGTCCAAGAAACGCTCCATTTCGGATTCTGCCAGGAGCGCAACAGCACGTGTGGCCAAGAGGGCTGCAGCAAGTTGTGGGTGACCAGCGCCGCGGAACACAGGCGGCGGCAAGAACGCTCCGGTGGTCGGCAAGAACAACTCGATTTCCTCGTCCGTCTCTTTCGTTCGAGAAACGTGTGATTTGGTTTCCACCTTCGGACGTCGTTCTTTTTGCATCTCCAAGTGTGTTTGCTATTGAGTTTGGTTTGGTGAGATTGCTCACTTTTAGTTGGACCACCAGCAGGCGATACAGTATGTTGTTCGACGGACATCCGCAGGTTTATGGCGGATGTGGAGGAGAGTTCCGGTTTCTCACCTTTCTGACTGACCTTGGCGGTGCAGCGGTACTCGGTAACGGTGTTTGGTTAAGGGTTCGAAGAAGCGCTTTGGCATGCCTTGCCGGGTCTTAGGACTTAGGTCTAATGGAAGCACGTGTTCTGTTTCAACCGGCAAGGGCGAAAGATCATGAAAAAGAACAGGAAAGAAATAGGACAACTGGAGGCCATCATTTTTGTGAAGGAAATCGCTACTAGGTTGGAGGCCATCGTCTAAATGAAGGAGAAGGACACGACATGTTGACGAGGATTTCACCTTGCTGGTGGACCATGCGGTTCAGAACCAGGAGTTGGGTATTGCAAGGACCAGCCGCTTGGGTCTCAGCTTTCATAGCGGCGGATTAAGTCCCTCACCTAACAATGTTGCACGCAGCCGTTCACCTTCAGCCGTTTTGAAACGTCAAATCACGACAGCTCATCGCTCTTAGGTGAGAGGCTATCGCTCTTAGGTTGGAGGCCATCGCGTCAAAACAATCAGCGAACCATGAGGCGACATGGAAGGCTGGCTCCTTGTGAACGGCACCAGCAGCTTGCAGCGCCTTGTCTAAGATGAGTCTATTCAAATTTGACAGCAATTTGTTTGTCAGATCATTTATCTGTCGGTTTTTAGTGTTCACGAGAGGGTTCTGCTCTATGATTGGGTCCTGAGGCAGCAGCTGTGCAGCAACACAAACACTTCTATGACCGAACCCTACAATGGAAGGCAGACGGACAAGGCGTGGCACGCCTTGGCTTCAACTAAGTGCTCTCTCACTCGCCAACATTTCAGGCGCCTTGCTATATCAAACCAAACGTGACGGAGAAGGCCTGGGCTAGCAGTGTAACACGACGAGGGGAAGTTGGTTGGATTCATTACAAAAATAGAAACATGTTGGGAAGAAAGACTGGTTTGGGTATTTATTGACGCCAAAATGAATGGGTCTAAGACATTACATCATAATTGGACATCGGAACTGCGACAAGAAAGCGGCACTTTTGTGAGGTGGTACAGAGCCCAAGGACGCTACAATGAACTGAGTCTTTGAGAGGTGGTACAGATCTGTTCTGAGAGGTATGTTGCATCTGGTCACGAAAGCTTGCTAGCTGAGTTCTTCTTTGCTTTAGCAGTTGGTAGTGGGATGAGCTGTGTGCCTTAAAGCTTGATATATCACACTAAGGGGGGGGGGCCAGGACGCTAACCACCCCCCCCCTCCTCCCTGTGTTTGTAGGGTCCAGGTGTGTCTACGCTATACTTGTGTAGCACCTGTTCTTCGTAGATAGATCTTGTATATATCTCTTCAGTCAGCTTGCGCTGTAATTCATTTGGCTCAAGACTTTGAAGCCCAATACTGCACTCCGTGCCATAGAAAAGGTGTGCATAGCTGTCGCTCGCACACTCACTTGTCATTGTGGCCTTACTTGGTGTTTCGATCAGGTCCAGTAACTCTACTGCCACTCTTGGGGGAACTTACCTCTCAAAGTGGTAGCGGCGACGGTAGCGGAGCTTGTGTCTCCTGCTTCGCCACGGTCGATTTTGCATTCGTGCAGAACCGTCCGACATGACGGACAGGAGACAACCAAGTAGACCACCTGTCTGAAGAGTAGAGACCATGGTCCAAATCTTTAACCTAGATACGGACGAAGAACATGAGTACAGTCATTCGGAAGAGTCTGATCCAGAGGAAGCTTTCGCTGCGCAAGGTTCGAGATACCATTCCCAGCAGTCGAGATCCTCAGGTTCGACATTCCGGACGTATGAGACACAACCAGCACCAGGTGTCAAAATGACGCCAAAGATTCCCCCGTCCTTCGATGGACAGTCATCTTGGTTCGAGTTTGAAGATTTGATTGATGACTGGGTAAACATCACTACCCTAACCGCAGAGAAGCTTGGTCCTTCGCTAAAGAATGCATTGACTGGAAACGCCGAGTATTACAAGAAAATGCTTGACAATGAGCAGCTTCGTAATGAAAGAAACGGTATTACGTACTTCAAGGAAACGCTGCGTCCATACTTTGTCAAAGGAGCAAACCATGTTTTTCTCTGGCGTTTCACGCAGCTCAATGAGCTCTTTAGGACCTGGCGCGGAAACGGGGAATTTGTTAGTTGGATCGCGCGTTTTGAAGTTGCAAGTAAGAAAGTCATGGAAGCCTTCATGGGCTTTCTAGATTCTAAATCTTTCAACTGTTCCACAGCCTGATGATTTCAACTTTACTGATATTCTCTCGCAACAGCAGTACATGCTACTTCAAGGACTTCAAGATCCCGCAGGAAGAAGAGAAGCTGCAGAAAGGATTCGTTCTGAACACATTGATGCCATGAAACAAGCACATCGTGACACTTTTCCACTGTCTGACAACTTGATGTCGCTTATTTCCTTAGTTCAGTCCGACCTCAATGAACAGCAAAGATAAAGGTTTGTAGCCAGTATGGCCTTGCGTCAGATCAACATGAACAACTACACGTACTTGGGTGTCAAAGGCTTATTCGTTGATACAGGAACTGCCGATCCCTCGATCCGCAGGCAAAGAAGATCCACTTTCCTTGTCCTCGATGATCCGATTTTTGGGTGTTAAGCAGCTAAAGGAGGATACACCCGTAGAAGAATCCACGGAAGAAGGTTCAGGAAACCATCCAAAGGCGGCAAGGAAAAGGCCGCAGAAAAGGAAGAAGACCCGGCTTTGTTAGCCGTAGAGGCAAAAGTGCAGGGGCGCACTATGCAGAGTACCCTGACAACTCAGGTTTCTATGGAAAAGGCAAGACAGGAAAGAAAGGTGGAAAGAAAGGTTTCAAGGGAAAAGATGCATTCAAAGGCAAAGGAAAAGGCAAGCGACAGAATCCACTCCAACAATCCAATGTTGCAACCACAGATGAGCCTTCAACAGCTCAGTCTAATCCTAATGCCGAAGAAACCTGGAGCGCGCGTGAAGCAAGTTGGTCATGGGACTCGTACGGATACCACACAGACCAGTACTATCCAGAAGATGTCTGGCAGGCAAATGAAACCACTTGGCAACAATGGACATATTATGCGGACGGACAGACGGACAGACCGCGAAATGAAGAGCGCAACAGCTCAGAGCCAAGGCCTGACCAGCAGAACCAGTCAACAGATATCCGATATTCCGGACATCATGCAGAGGAATTGGCTGGTGAAAAACATGTTTCACATCAGTATCACCTAAACCCTGCCGGTAGTAAGGAAGACTACCGACATTACGGTTGATTGCTTTCTGAATATGTCGACTTGAGGTACAGCCCGACCTACGTGATCATTGACAGGGGCTGTACACGAGGAATGGGTTCAAGGACCGCCATTATGCGTCTAGTGAAAGCATGTAAGAGACACTACAATTCAGCCAAGATTGATTTCTCTTTTGAGCCTTCGTCAAGTCGATTCTCATTCGCCAACGGTGAGCAATCCAACGTCCGTGAGAAGCTGGTGATCTACTTCCGGAACGACCAGTCACCCACAGGGTGGATCACAACGGCAATCGACCTCTTAGATCAGGGAGATGTTCCGATCCTATTTAGCGTCGAGCAGCTTCGTAACCTTCGTATGTCCATAGAGCATACTCTGGTCGGCGACTATTTGACTTGTCCTTTGTTCGGCTTGAAACGCTTTTCGTTGCCAGTGAGCACTTCGAACCATAATGTCTTAGACATCATGATGTTTGCCAGCTCAGTTCGAAAGCCGAATCACAGCTTTACAGCAATCAATCCTTCGTTTGCATCATGCCCAGCATGCAAGGGCAAACATCGAGCAGATACATATAAGGATGGATGCGCGAAGGCAGCAACATCAGAACTCAAGGAAGACAAGTCAGCAGCCGATATTCCGGCAGCGAAGAAGCCAGAAAAGAAGATCGCAAGCGGAGATGCCAAGGTCGATCCGCCTTCGAAACTGATTTCGATGCCTCCACCGGCCAAGACGGTGACACCTCCGACATACCGGAAGGCAGAAAAGTCACCTGATTTCGGCACACGTTCGAAGATTCCAAGCTCAAGTTCAGGAGCAGAGAAGCCTGATGTACCGCCTGATGTACCTCCTGCGTCAGCAGATGAGCCGGTGAAGCCAGATCCTCAGGAAGAAACAAAGGAAGACGTGAAACCAATACCAACAACTGTTCACAGGGAGAAGAAGGCGCCAAAGGTTTCAGTGACATTGCCGTTAGCATTGCAGAGAATTCATGAAAAGCTGTCTCACCCAACAGAACTTTTGAAACTGCCTTTGAAGCATTAAACACATGTCCACTGAGCAGTTCAAGCAACGCACTTCAGCTTTGAAGATTCCTGCTAAGGTTTACGAAGAGTATGACAAGGTAGTTAAGAAGTGTGACACATGTCAGAAGTCAATAATTGCACCCTCAAGATCAAGAATCTCAGGTATGAGAAGCGAAACGTTCGGTGAAAAAACTTTTGTTGATCACGGTGACCTCGCTATCAACGAGAGGCCCAAACTTCTTTCCCTGATCATCTAGGATGGTGCTACTTCTATGACCACTGCTTATGTCTGTAACGGAAGAAGAGACCATTGGCCATCTTTTGGAATACTTTGAAACATACCAGTTGAATCCTAAGTATCTTGTCGGCGATCAAGGTTTCATGGGTACTGAACTTGAAGCCTCCTACAACAGGCAGAACATCCGACCTATCACTTTAGGACCTGGTACTCCATGGCCAAATAGAGCTGAAGCAGCTGTTCGCATGTACAAAAAGCAGATCGCCCTGATGCTCAAGGCCGTGACTGAGGGTCCATCTCAGCTCCTCAGACAAGCGTCACTGGCCAGGAACTCCATGGTAACTTTTGGTGGAGTCTCTCCATTGGAGATGGCATTTGGAAGATGACCTGCTGATCTTTTGTATCCAGAGAACATGACACCTGAACAGCTAACTGCTTCACTTCCTTCTCCTGAAAAGAACATTGATGCCCTCAGAACACTTGCCATGAAGTCTTACTTAGAAGCCAAACAATCAGACGATTTGAGACGAGATATCTCTGCAAGACTTCAGTTGAGCGATGGTCCTTTTTACCCTGGAGATAAGATCTACTGTTGGACAGAAGATAAGTCTAAGGTAAAATCTGATGGAACCCATAGTGGAAAGTGGTTCAAAGGCAAGGTTATCAGTTCTGATGGCAGTATGGTTGGTATAGACTTAGGCGCCCGAATACTGAAGGTCAACATCAGCAAGGTTAGAAAAGACATCAGCCCAATCGAAGATGTTGAGGTGCCGCTTGATCCGATTGCACTATTGAGTTCTGAGAGTGCACGGACCGACATTCCGGTCTCTGACCACGCAAGCTCTTTAGTCCAGAGCGACGGAGCCCAGATCGGTGTTGAAGGCAGTTGAAGGCTTTACCTATTCCTCTTATGCATGGCAACCAGTTATGTCTGGCAAGATTGATTTTCTAGAACTGTTCGCAGGTTCAGCACGGTTGAGTCAAGTAGCTGCCATGAATGGTTTGCGTGTTGGACAACCAGTTGACCTCCGAACAGGTTTTGATATCTTGACCAGTGATGGCCGTAAGAGGACGATGGAGATCATCGAGAAACAGAGGCCTAAAGTCATCTTCATGGCGCCGCATTGTGCTCCTTGGAGTCAGATGACCAATATCCATGATCGCTATGCCAGAGATCAGCGCCGACAGAAGTTTCTTCCAATGTTGGAGTTTTGCTGTCGTATTGCCATATTCCAGATTGAACATGGAGGCCATTTTATCATTGAGAATCCTGCTTCATCAGCATTATGGTACACCAGATGTTTCCAACGTCTTTTGTCACAACATGGTGTTAGCTATGGTACTCTTGATATGTGTTCTTTTGGAATGAAAGACCCTAATGGCTATTACTACAACAAACCAACATCTCTCTTACACAACCTTGATGAAGATGTTATGTCACCAGTGTTCAAGAGATGTAGTAATAAGCTTGGGGGTGTTCAGCATCAGCATCAACCATTGGAAGGTTCAGCGCCTGGCTATGGAAGCAGAACAAAGTTAGCTCAGGTGTATCCCTACCGTTTCTGTTCCAAGCTTATTCGCTGTCTTCTGCCGCTGGGAAGCCATCATGGATTGTTTCACGCGCAGACTACCGTAGTTGTAGATTTGCTTGACGGACTCGACGTTCCGGGTCTGGAGTCACTGCAACTCTTCCTGATGGAAAATGCGGATCGAGAATTTGTTCACTTCAGTGAATTTGATAGTGTAACAGTGAAGGGTTTTTATGTTTGACGCGTTATGAACAGAGCCAACTCACTCCCTAAGGGACATGAGTATAATCCTTGGTCAGAGTCATTGCGCATTGCGCATGATGTTTCTCATATGCGCCAGGCTTTTGCACCTACCATGGCATTTGAGCACGCCACAGTTCTCCGAGGTACTTTTGAACCACTGAAGGTTAGGTACCGACGCACCGCGGGTGTATTGTTTTTATGGCGTAAGAAGGATACAACTAAGTTGTACATCCAGTCACATCCTTTTGACGACTTGTCGAAGTTAGTGGAGTCAAATTGGAGCTGTGTTCTTTTCTGGAACTCTGATGGTCGCGCGCCGTCCAAACCTGTCAACACACCTGTCACACCTGACACTGTTGGCGCACCTCCTGCACCACCTCCTGGTTTGGACCCTGATGAGCACATGACACCGACTGGTCCTGACATGCCTGGCGACATCCCAGGTGATTTCTTTACGCCTGGTGACAGTCCGGATGCGCCGTACACACCATCTCCGGCACAGCAATGTCAACCACCAGACAATCCGATTCCACCGTTTCCACCGTCACAGCCGGACAATGATATGCCTGGAGACATGCCGGATAATCCTTGTACACCACCGCCAGGACCACGACCACCATCCACCATTTCCACCTGCTACCGCAGCTCCTCCTACGCCTGCTTCGTTTTTACCTTTGACTCCCGCGCAACCAGACACTCCAGTTGTTCCAACTCTGGTCGTTCTTCCCATGTTCCTAATGAACAGCCGATATCACCTGAGAAACGACCCCTTGGTTCTCCTGTGTCTGAACGCCCTTCGACGAAAGCTCGTCCTACTAGACCTGTACCGAGCAACCATCTGGGGGGTGATGATCGACTCGTCTTTTCGCCGCCGGTCGTCCACGCACCAAAACCAAAGAAAAGAAAACCTGAAGATGACCCGCCAGAAGATGAAGAGGACGCCGGTGATCCTGATGCCCAGCCATCTGGACACAATTTGCCAATCGCAGACGACGATGAACAGCCAGTGTCACCTGAATCTCAGCCCGTGTCGCCTGAATCTCCGGACGCAGTGATCGTCGATGACGACATTCCGGACGATGTAGCAGTTGATGTGGAAGAAGGAGAAGAAGATGACGATGACTCAGGTGCAACCATCGACTATCATGATTTGTTCGTGGATGAAAGCAGTTGGAGTTGGCTGTCAGCTGAACAGAAGCTATGCAGCAATACTGGTTCGTTCACGGTTCCCAGATATATCGATGGTGCACCTGTTGGTCTTAAGTCTGTCCCGTCCTATGCTGACTTTGTGACACCGTCTTCGTATATTGCAGAGAAGAAACGTCAGCTGATTCGTAAGAACTATGCCGAGATTCAGGAGGTTTACTCCGGCGTTACGGAGGAGGGCAAAGCCTTCCTGACCTTGTACCAGTCCAAGGAAGATAAGTTTTCATACCTTGTCGGCAAGAAACGTAAGGAAGCAACCCAGCAAGAAAAGCGCCAGTTTGCAAAACAGTTCCTAGAAGCAAAACAAGCTGAATGTAAATCATGGTTTGATAACGATGTCTTCGAGCTTGGCCAGAAAGTGGCCCAACAATATATCGAATTTGAAAAAGAAGCTCTCCAAATTGACTCAGATGACACAAAATCTTGGCATATCATGCCTAAGCTGCACCTTTTCTTGCACTTGTGTGAAATGGGTTCCCAGTGAAAGATTTTTGGTGCTACAAAGATGAAACCATGGGAGGAATTTTAGCAAAACTGTGGACTAGGAGGGGTGGCCGCGCAATTCTTTTGAGGTGCTTGACAGGTGGATGCGCGCAACTCCCTTTGCAAGTGAATTGTAGCTTGCACGCAAAAGGCGCCCGCCCAAGTATGCGCTTCACAAAGCTTGCCTGCAGAAGGCGCCAACCATTGGCGCAATGTTTGGCCACCCAAGCATTTTTCACTAACCTCTCACACAATGTTTCCAAAACTGCAAAACATCAGAAGCTCAATTTTGGCAGCTCAAAAATTGAGCTTGCAAGAAGCTCAGTTTTTGAGCTTCCAAATTGAGCTTCTCATGGTTTATGACAAAAACCATTGGAAGCTCAAATTTTGATTCAGCAGCTTGAAAACTGAGCTGCTCACAGGTGGCAGCAGCTCAGTTTTCGAGCTGCTTACCTAAAAAACAAGCTGCCAGCTCAATTTTGGGCTGTGAAGCAGCTCAGTTTTCAAGCCTTCTGATTTGAAATCTATCTTCTCGGAAGATCAGGGTTTGTTCAGGCCGATCCGGTCGATGCTGAGGCATTGTTCCACGAGAGTCCGACATTCCGGACGGGAAGCCTGAATGACTGCAAGCGCATGCATTTGCCTGAACTTCGTGTTTGTGCTTTTCATCTTAACGCCCATGCATTTGCTTCAGGTATTACTGCTGGCAAGAACGCCCTGACAAAGATCTTGATCACGGCTGTGGCGGATCAGGTGGACATCGTCGTATGTGACGCGAACATGTTCACGAATCGCAACTTCCGGGCCGATCGACATTCCCATCCGGCAACCGGCGCTGTCCTCACCATCCTCGACCAAATTCTTGTTTCAGCAAACAAAAGACGTGAGCCAAGCAAGCGGATTACATATAACTGGGAGGTCTCAACCCTCGCTACCGAACAGCTTGCCGCTCTGGAAGGTCGGGGTGCAGATTGCGACTGTCTAATGCAGCTTGCTCTCAATTACGGCAAGGACACGCGCACGTTGCGAAAGCGGACATCCGATACTCCGGAAGACCGCGGCAAAGTTGAATACGATGGACCGCCTCGTCAGAAGGAAACAATCATTAAGACTAATGAGTTCCTGAAACATCTGAATCACCTGGACCTTTGTCTCAGGTCAAGTGACGCGGGCTATCATCATCCTTTTCAGTGCAATTTTCAGTTAGCAAGTAGGTCCAATATTCAAGTGCGAGGTGAAGCCTCCGAAGCCCGCCGAAAGCAGAGGGATAAAGAGCGCAACAAACAGCGTCGTCAACAGCAACAGGACTGGTGGTCCTCAAGCGCTGGCTGTTCCTGGTGGCAGACCGGACACTCTCGAGGTTCCGAATACGGAGGTCACCGCAATTGGTAGACGATGTCCCAGCAAAACCGACATTCCGGTTATTGCGCATCAGAGAGTTGCATAAAGGAGAGACCTAGATAAAATTGCAGCATAAAGCCTTAAATGCATAAAGCCTTGAACGATTTGATTTTTATTTAATGATTTGAAGAAGACTTGAATAAACTTCCGATATTCCGGAAAGTTTGACAGCAGAGATTTGCCTTTCGTAGATTTGTATAGATGATCTGACGCAATAGAACTGGGCCAGAATGGCATCTACGGTCAAGTTCTGCGATGCCAGAACTTTTGTAATTCAATTTTGTACTTTAGCGATCGTAAGCTTCGACGCCAAGAAAATTTGTGTCTGTTTTATGGTTGTAGGGCCCTAGCTTCCCCTAGGCGTGTCTACGCTATACTTGTGTAGCGCCTGTTCTTCGTAGATAGATCTTGTATATATCTCTTCAGTCAGCTTGCGCTGTAGTTCATTTGGCTCAAGACTTTGAAGCCCAATACTGCACTCCGTGCCATAGAAAAGGTGTGCATCGCCGTCGCTCGCACACTCTCTTGTCATTGTGGCCTTACTTGGTGTTTCGATCAGGTCCAGTAACTCTACTGCCACTCTTGGGGGAACTAACCCCTCACCCCCCCCCACGGTTCGACTCCCAGCTGCGCCGTGTAGCGGGGGTTGGTTGAACGTGTGAACGTGGTTGGTTGGGTGTAAACGGTGGCTTGGTGTAAACGGTGCTGCTGCTGCTTGCTGCTGCTGTTTGCTGCTGCCGCTGGTTGCCGCTTTTGAAGCTGCTGCTTTGCTACTTGTTGCGGCTTGGTGCTGCTGCTGCTGTTGCTGACGACGCCGCTGCTGCTGCTGCTTGCTGCTTGCTGCTTGCTGCTTGCTGGTGCTGCTGCTGCTGCGGCTTGGTGCTGCGCTGCTGCTGCTGCTGCGTGGTGCTGCTGGCTGGCTGCTGGTTGGCGGTTGCTGCTGGCTGCTGGCTGCAGGCGGCTGCTGCTGCTGCTGCTGCTTGCTGCATAGGACTTGTACTTCACTGTTACAAGTTGTTTACCCCTATTTCTAACCTAATGCATGCATAAGCGGGTGGTAAATTTACCCCCCAGGTTTGCTATAACCATACACCGGCTATTTCCTCAAGACGCTCTATTCCTGATACCTTTTACCAGCGCTTATCCTACACTACGGACTCCCTAGTGTATGCACAGTCCTTGTGATGCCAGAAATGCTTACCCCTCTTTCCGGCACAAGGCATACAAAAGCGGAGGGTAAATTTACCCCCCAGATTTGCCGATCACGCATCTTCGTGCCTGCCAACGAGTGCACCCGGGTTGTTCCCATGTACCCTTCCCAGTCAGCGATGTCACATTTACATTCTTTAGCGCAAAGTATGTACATAGCAACCTTCCTCCCAAAACATGTAATCACTACATGCTTTGCCGACTGTGTAACTAGCACATCCGGTGCGATTCGGCTAGCTTTCGGCCTCCTCCCCCTGGCCTCAAGTCTGTAGACAGGAATGCGTTTGAACTCCCAATTAATGCTGCCCTCTACGCAGGGTGGTCTGGATTTCTTTACCGTCCGTACGCTGATGATGGCCAAGCTCCCAGGGGCCTATCAAACACATGAAAGCACAATTCAGCAACGCCGCCTTTCTTTTTGCAATTCCCTTTTCTGAGCCTATTTTGGCAGGTGTGTCTTCTTACTAGCTGGCTAGCTACCTACCTTCTAGCATCCAACTCTCCTACTACCTCTCCTACTACTCAAATAATCCTCTACCTCTCCCTCCCCGGAAAAGAAGAGAGAAGAGGAACGTCTTGGAATTCTATCCAAATTGTTCAAAGAAAAAGGAACGCAAAAATCAACGATGCAAATTCTTTGACGATTGGTGAAGGCCATGGGCCTCACTTTGGATGGTGAGAGCTACGGTAGCGGCCATTCCTTGCGCTACGAGGCGAGAGTTCTCTCCGCTTTCAACGCTGTTTTCTACGCTTCGGATGTTCTGATCTGTGCCTTCGTGGAATGGATCTTCCAACTCTCGGTGTAGTTCAAGAGAAGGTATCAAAGCTTGCGGACGGCAGGCTAGGTTGGAAGAGAAGGTGTTTCAAGCCTTTCCAGCTCTCAAAATGCGTCCGTTTTTTGTGACGTCACCGTGTAGACCGGTGGCGTTGTCCAGGGTCTCACCGTGACGATGAAGATTCATTACTTCGACACCTGGCCATGGCATGGCGTCTTGAGGACGGACTCGCGACCGACTCGCGACTCGCGTCTCGAAGACGTCGCCATTTACGAACAGTAGGTCATCCATTTACGAAGCGACGCTACGAACGGAGCAAAGGGCACGCATTTCTTAAAGTTGACCTCCGACTTAATTCAGTAGGCGGGAGGGAGGAGCTTTGAAGAAGCGCTCGCACTGATTTGGTTCCTCGATGTTTAGGGAAACCTAAGCATTTAGCACGAATGCTTTCAACGGTCATTCAGCATTCTGATGCGTTCTGTCAGGAATTCGGATGGGCGGACAAAGGTGTCGTACGTGTGCCCCATGTCGTAGCAGCGCTCTCGCGAGCGCAGCGAAGACTGCGCGTGGACGTTGCTCACCCTGTCCACTCCAGGTACTCGCTGATTCCTTTGAAGGATAACCCCTACAAGGTGCTTTTCGTGGCCGAAGAAACGAGTAGAAGCATCGCTACTTTGAACAAGAAGCCTACTAGGAGCAAAGGGCATTTCTACTAGGAGCGATCGGACGCTACTCGTAGCTAGAAGCTACGAGGGTGGAGGCCATCGCTACTAGGGTGGAAGCAAGAGAGAAGTAAAGAAGGCGACGGAGTTTTCTTCACCTCTTGCTGCTTTGAACAAGAATGTGTTGATAACCTTATGAACACCTTAATCATAAATACATATATATATATATAACTATTTATTTACAATTTTTTCAATGTTACTCCACCAGTATCTAATTGCTAGTAGTAAGGCCAGGAGCCCCTAGTAGCGTCCTCTTGCTCCGTTCATAGCACATGTGGCTTGGCCGTGGAGGTGAGCGACACCATTTACTCGGAGTACCCGACGCACCGAGTCCGACGGGACATGCACGGCATTTATTTGCACCTCGGCGCAAGACGGAACATGGCCTGACCGTGAAAAGAGCCACGAGTGGCCATTGCTACGAACGGAACAAGGTTCGCTACGAACGGAGCTCCTGGCCTTACTACTAGGAGCAAGAAGCTATTAGGTTGGAGGCCATCACTTCTAAAAGTAAAGAACTTAGGTGTGCTGCCGGAACCTTCGGCCAACTGCAGAAAACCCTTCAAAACCTGGCTCAACAATTGAAAGCTACACCGAAAGAAGGAGCAACTATTTATCATCAGAGAGATGTGGGGCATGGTATTTGAGAGGGTGGACCTCATACCAAAGAGAATCGCAAGGGTGGGATACACTATGAAATACATGTCATGCAACACGCTTGCAGATGAGAAAGGACATGGAGAGATGAAGCGGAGAAATTCGATCAATCACCAAAGATGCAATGCAATGCAAAGTAGCGTCCGATCGCTCCTAGTAGCGATGCCCTTTGCTCCTAGTAGCGTCCTTGCTCCTAGTAGTAAGGCCAGGAGCCCCTAGTAGCTTCCTGTTCCTACTAGCTTCTTACATTCTTCTTGAGAATCATTTTCCAGAAAGGCGCAATGTGAGAGTGCACACAGCGAGAGCATGCGCTGCTCTTCTGTTGACAGAGAGTTGACGACAGATACGTAGCATGAGCAGCATTGACCTTTTGCCTGTTTCTCTCTTTGCAACGAAAGTACTAATTAGTCGTGCAAAAAGAACACACTCGCTTGTTGGTGCTTGTTCAATGTTGGAGGCCATCACTCTTTGCAAGTCAAAATAAGTTTTTTGCTATTAGATTGGATGTTGTTTACTGAGGAGTGCGATGCCAGAGGCTGGGACGATACGGTGAAACACAGCGCACCAAGCCAATTCCCACCTTCACGCGATTTGCGCCAAGAAAAGCTACTAGGAACAAGAAGCTACTAGGAACAAGTGCATCGCTTCTAGTAACAAGTGCCTTACTAGTAGTAACAATGTTCGCTACGAACGGGGCTCCTGGCACTAGCAAGGACGCTAGTAGCTCCTTTCGGAACCAAAGACAGCAGTCAGTGGACTCGTTCGGCCGGGAGCGGAATTGTTGGACTCGTTCGTCACACGTTGAAGCAGTTTGGTCCAAAATGCAAGCAGGTATGCAGTTAAGACACAGACCCTGTACCTTAGCTGTTTTTTTTCAGAAAACAAAGACTAAGCGAACCTGCTCAGAAGCTTCCCGCTGTGGCCTTTGATTTTCCAAGCCCACCATTCGCAGGGGGAGCTTGGCATTTTTGATGCTCAGACATTGTTGCTCACGTTCCTAGCTGAGACTTCTCGGGTTCTTTGTTCTTGTCAGCTTGAGGCTGCGTTTGATGGTAAAGCAGCCTTCCAAGAGCAATTTGGTAGTGAAAAAACAGTTGGAAAGAAATCATGTCGAAGCCAGTGGGAAGTGGTGTTTTCTTTGCTACTAGTATTGTACTTGCCCGTAGTAGTAAGGCCAGGAGCCCCGATCGTAGCGTCCACTTCTGAAAGCGTTGCTCCCAGGATCACCACAAGCCTCACATTGTTGGCCATTGCTGCCACAGTCGTACCGACCCAAAAGACACGTCCTGACACCGAAGCCTTCCAAAGCATACTTGTTCCTCGTAGCTTCTTGTTACTACTAGTAAGGCACTTGTTACTAGTAAGGCACTTGTTACTAGAAGCGATGCACTTGTTCCTAGTAGCTTCTTGTTACATGTATGTTTGTGTGTTTTGTTTAAGGCGGGTAGGCCGAGAAGAGGGAGGTAGTAGCTAGAGGTAGCTAATACCTTACTAGTACGCTACTAGCATGCACGCAGGATAGTTCACACTTCTATTCATTTGGTTCCTAGATTTTTTTGGTAAATTTAGTTAAACTCACCAACCACAGCCAAAGTTGGTAGTTTAGTGTAGCAACGGCAAGCACCACGCGCAAACGCCTTTTTCCGCAGTGCTTGAGCCAAAATACAAAGTCGCGTAAGCAAAATGATGAGTGACACATATTGCATGAGAAGACGTCAAAGAATGCTATGCTTTACATGCATTCCATCAACTCCCCCCTCGTTCTGTACATGCAATGTGTCAGATTCCCGGAACCAAAGCATCACGCCGGAGCATGGCCAATTCCAAGAAAAACATACCAGTTCACGTTTCAGAGTTTTCAGAAAAGTCGAAAATGCTCAGCTGCTTCAACATGGCCGGCCACTCGGCAGGAGTGATCACCTTCGTTAGGCCATTTGCAATTTGCTCCGTGGTCTGTGTGTACCAAACTGCATGGGCATGTTCGGAAGTGAGGACCTCGTGAACAGAGCTCACATTAACTCGGTGCACCCGTGGTGCATGGCGCAATTTTGCGGAATATCCGGTCCCCAAAATTTGCACCACAGCCTGGTTGTCCTGCCTATAGTTTACAGGCACCTGTCGCTGCATAAGGTGTTCCAACATGGTTTGAACGTTGAACACCTCGGTGAACATCGCCGTCGACATCGCTATGAGTTCTGCTTCCGGCGTGCTCCTTGCAACGCTGGACTGTTTTCGGCTGCACCAATGCAGTGGATACATCGATTGGCCTGTTTTGAGGGCGATCAGGATGCCAGATGTGCTCTTGGCGGTATGAGGGCAAGCAGCAAAATCGCTATCTGTGTAAACCTCTATTGACATTTCATGTTCATGCTCATGATCGAGATGTCCGACTAGGACTTTGTCCCGACTGTGATGAAGGTAGCAAATGCACCTATGCAATTGCCTGTCCTCGAATCTCGACCATCTGGTCACCATAGTGGTAAGACGACCAACGATGAAGCTGATGTCAGGTCTTGCCAGCCGTGAGAGCCAAAGCGCTCGCATGAGAACTTTTGATGCCAAGCCACTAAGTTCACCTGTCTGTGACAGCTCCTGATCGGTCATAGAGCTTTCAGGGAAGCTTGGTGTCGTGACCTTCTTGAGAGACTGTTGACTGATCCCTGTCAGTTCGCAGTATGTCCCAACCACCTGATCCACATAAGTACGCATGTCAAATGTGACCTTAGTATGCGATGGACTCCTCTCGATGAAGTGTTTGCGACCTAAAATTAAGTGACCTGAGACATCAACCTCTTGGAACGGCTCTAGTTTCACCTTGGCAGCTAAGACTTTCCAAAATGATGAATGGCACGAACGATGACCGCTAAGGGTCAGGTCATCCACATACACGTTAAGTAAAAGGACGAATTCTTGATTCACCTCTCCTCCATGCTCACTTGGGTTCCACCGAAAAATGAAATTGCTGGGGTGTTCCTGCAATTCAATTCCACCTAACGAGACCAAACATGAAGAAAGATGATTCTGCCACCACTTTCCGGCCATTGGGTGACCGTACAAGCTCTTCTGCAGACGTACTGCTAGCCTGGCCGCTTCTCCGAACTTGGCTTTCCAACTTGGCAACCAGAGTTCGTTTGGCGTGAGGACAAGTGTGTACTCATCCTCGTCCAACCAGCTCTGCAAGAATGCTTGGACGGCGTCACTACAAGTCACGATGTGATCTGGGAGCATCCCAAACCATAGAGTGATCTGCAAGGCAATGATGGCTGTGGGACTTGTGGCGGTCTCCTGGAACAAGACCACGTTGCCATCTGTGTCCCGAATTCTGTCTCCCCTATATACTATTCTGCCCTTATACTTCCACTGAGAAGGCTCCAATTCATAATGCTTTATGCCGCACAGCGTCAGCAAATCTGCAATATGAATCTTTGTGCCTGTGTTTCTGGCCCATGCCTTCCAGTTCTGTATGGTGTCCACCGAAGCATCGTCCCAGGTCTGATTTTGTCGAAGACCTTGTGCCTCGCGTTGAACGGCCTGCACGCCTTTTTCATCTTTCAACCACTGACTTCGGCTGAGATTGAGTGTGACGAGGGCGGAACCGCTCACAACAGATGGGACGGAACGATAGAACTTGTGGGGGTAAAGGGCTTCTAGGATTACCGATGCCATTTCCATGGTGTAGTATGCAGTGTGTGCTGCATTACCACCCATCGCAGGCTCATGTTCATGGTCCCCAGTACATTTGTGCTGAGAGAGAAATTGGATGAGTCGAATGTCAGTTGTACTAACCGCCCAAGGTTTCTTAATCAGCTTACCCTGTTTTCCCCGAAGGTTGAGTGCACAGCCGTTGAAATAGACCCGCTTCACACATTGGCGTTGTTCAAACTCCAACCACTGTGGGTCTTTCCACAACTCATTTTCAGCTGGCAACTCGAAGGCAGCCCGACCACCGTGACTCAGAACTTTCTCAATGAACTTTTCTGCGCTGCGAAGCAAGGCAATCGACTCTTTCTGTTTCTTCTTTAATTTCTTTTGATATGGTTGACCGTGCAAATGTTTGTTCAAATGCTGCAACGGACTGTGATGAGTGCACACAACCGAAACCCATGTGTCCGCTCCTGGCACAGCATCGATCTGACCTAAGGCCTGTGACAAATGCAACGGGTCTGTCAAGTCCAACACGTCCCGACTGAGCCGAATGCACTCTACCCCAATGGAAGACGACACCTGACCCAGTATTGAATCATTGGAACATGCAAACTCGAACAACATGTTTTCCCCTACCAGTTTGTGAAGTCTGCGAAATCGATTTCTCATTCGACAAGTCTCAACAAACAACTCATCTAATTCAAGGACCTTACCTATTGCCGCACGACCTGGTGGGATTCCGGCACTAAAAGGCAAATCCTCCGGGGCAGCGCCTGCAAACTCATCATCAGCCGTCTCTGGGGCTGGAGTGGGCGGCGCTGGAACAGATGCGGTTGGCGTCTCAGGAACTGGCAATGGAGTCTTTGACCCATCTGCCCTGGACGACGCTATGCGCTCAGCCCGGATTAGTCCGTTGAACCTCGCTCTGCAGATTGCTGTGTGTTTGCTGTATTCGGCTTCGAACCTACATGCACGACAGCCTTCTGTGGCACCAAAGCGAATGATGCGCTCAAGGGTGATATATTCGTTACGCTTGATTTTGTTTTCAATGGCTACATCCGAAAAGGGAATGTCGAGAGGAGCAATGTCTTCTAGCGACGGGTCTGTGAATCTTGCCAAAGCATCATCTGCAGCCCTTTTCAACGGAAGTGACGGCTCCCTTTCTTCAACAAACAGCTCTTCAGCTGGAACAGAGATAGCATTTGCATACCCTGGACCCCTCTCCTTCAACCTGCCATAATCCAAGACATAGTAGATAGCTTTCTGGGAATGTGGCCCTGCATCATACCTCCAGCCTGCGAATAAACCCGGTTTGGATGATGGATCAAATTTACCCCTTTGGGATGCATCCACATGATAGTGAACCAGTTGACCCAACAACAACTTCCTGCCCGAGAATTCAACACCAACGGCAAGCATGTGTCTTGTCTGATCTTTACCAGCAGCTTTCTGGTGAGCATTGAACATGACTGCAGCATATTCAATCGAGTGCATCCACAAGCCTGGCACAATGTCAAAACCCGCCTGGAGATGGCAAGCTCTTGCGACTTCCTGGATTGTTCGGATGTCACGCTCTAGAGTGGAGTTATGGGGAAACCGATTTTCCAGAGTTCCCTCAAATGTGCGCCCCAGCTGTTTACAAGCTGCCCTGGTTTCTACCGCTTGATCTGACTTGACCATTATTGAGGGTTGATCGTAGGATGGCCCTAGGAATGCAAGGATGTTTCCAACGACTGAAGCTGTGTCTCGCTTACTCAAAGGAAAAGCCCTGATCCATCCCGAGTACTCATCTCTGATGACTTGGACAACATGTTCTTTTCCTGAACTTAGCTTTTGGACTATTACGAAGTCTGTTGCAATTCTCTCCCCGAACTGAGTCACAGGAGCGAGCGCTCCACGATCTGCCAGCGGATCATGCCTGTGTTTACGGACACGCTTCCGATACA
The DNA here is from genome assembly GCA_963970005.1 of Durusdinium trenchii. Lineage (NCBI taxonomy): Eukaryota > Dinophyceae > Suessiales > Symbiodiniaceae > Durusdinium > Durusdinium trenchii. The sequence goes on from CAXAMN010006347.1 coordinate 61,220, forward strand.
TTCGTGACCGCTGACAGATAGGGCGCGAAGCGTTCTTGGGATAGTGGCACAGTCTGTGCTCGAGGGAGTTGGCTTCTGCCACAAGCCTTCGCATTCTATCCACAGGCATCTCACGCTCCGAATCGGCATCTGATGAACCCCCCTCTTCTCGCACACCGGCTGCTGGTGGTACCTCTGGACCTTCAACGACTGGTGGTGCTGGTGGGTCGTCAGCCAGCTCGGGTTCAACACCTGGAAGGGCAAAAGCTGTTGACATGTGAAATTGCTCTGAGAAAATTGGCACACCATCTTCTACTCTACTTGCATACGTGATGGATTCTGAGTTAGCCGTCACTTGGACTGACTCCGCATTGTTCCCAAAGTATGGCAAGTGACCAGGAAACCAAACGAAAGGATGACCTTGCTCAACAAGTTTTCCTAAAGAACGAACCAGAGGACAATCATCCATCATCTGAAAGTTCGCACTGCCAAACTGTGAACCGGCAACACTGATGCAGGAATCACTAACATATGCGCCATTTCCCGTTTCGAACTTAATTGGATTAGTTGGTTGAACTTGCTTTTGAATAGCCGCGACCGGCATGCCCTGTTCTTCCAACGCACGACACGACGCGAGGTCACGACCGGCGCCTGAATCAGCTATCCATTCGAGAGTATACTGACTCTGACTCTGATTACGCGAATGTGCAATCAGTGCATGAGGTTCATGATGCAAAATGGCTGGCATACTACAAGTCATGTTAGACGAGTGCTCCCACAGTGTTGCCGTTCGGCAGACTCCCTGTGGTGCGATGATGCCGGCGCAGATGGACATGAGAAACATGAACGGTCGAACAAATGCATTGACGGATGACTTCAAAATGTCCCAACACTTCGATTCACCATCTACGGATGACGGACAGGCAGCTGAGCTCCTAGCACTACCCATTGCAGACAACACTGCAACCGTCGCCTTTGCATTTGCAGGTGCAGCCGCCTTTGGCTTCGCTGCAGGCTGGCCCTTTGGACCCGCGTGAAGAAACGGACATGATTACCCCCTGTTACATGTGCCCTTTGGCCAGAAGAGACAAGGAATTGTTGCTTTGGGACTATCCTTTGGATTTGCCTTAGGCTTACCTTGTGAGTCCTTCTTACCTTCACCTTTGCCTTTTCCTTTCTTCTCACCAGCCTTTGGCTGTTGTCCACCTTTACCACCCGAATCTGTTGGACCCTCGACCTTTGGCTTTGGAATCTCCTTGGCTTTCGCCTTTGGCTTCGCCTTCGGGATTGGCAATCCTTTGGATTCATCTTGATCATTTGAACCTGATGCCTGAGAGCCTTGTGCAACGGTGGCCTTCGGAGTAGCCTTTGGCTTTGTCCTATCCATCAACGATGCACGAATCGATTCTTCATTCTGGTCCTCTCGAACCTCGACGAGTGCGGATTTCAATTTACCCATGAGCCAATCCCAGGACCGAACGTGCGAGTTCTCTCTCGAGTCACGAATCCGATCGATGTGTCGTTGAAGCAGCTTGCATCGCTTCAACCTCGAGTAGAGCCAAGTGAACTTGGTGGTCTCGGTCGGCTGGTAACCCTGGGGTATGCCATTGAGCACATACTCAATCCGCTCTACAAACTTCTCAAGATCCTTTGGGGTGTAACCCTCCAGTGTGAGATCCAAAAGAGTTTGTTGCGTCAAGTTTGCTCCTCTATTGAGATCTAGTCGGAAATGCTGGCTAATCATGCAAAGGAATGCACGACCTCTCGGCGCTTTGCACGCCAGTTGGCAAGATTCGGCATATGTCTGAAATCTCACGCCGAGCTCCCCACGCAAATGCTTTGTATCCATCATCAATGAACTCAAATGCGTGTCTAGCCGTGGCAGCAAACCGCTGTCCAGGAAGTCTTGGGGTTCTTTCCCTTCCACAAAACTTTCAAGAAGCCAACTTAGAATTACCTCCCTCCCAGTCATGTCAATGGCAGCGACTCGAGTCAATAGAGTGTTTTTCCAAGCCCGAAAATCTGCAGCCGATGTTGGGATATAATCTATTTTGATGAGAGATAAGTCCTTCGACCGATATACATCCTTTTCAGTGATGAAACCCAAAACATTCGATCCTACTCCAATGCTCTGACCTAAACCATGTGGCGAATCGGGCACTGAAGGACCACTGCCACCCCCTCCGGGACCCCCTCCTGGTGGCCCATTTGGCCAACCACCATCCTCCGTGTCGCTGCTCGACCCCCCTGATGACGGAGGTCCTGTTGGCTTGACGGTTGGAGTTGTCGTGGAGACGGAAAACCATGGGATGTTCCCTGATCCTGACCCTGACCCTGGTGTTTTATACCCTTGGTTGGGCACTTGGGACCTTGGTTCACGGACCCTGGACGCAGGTGGTGATGTTGTCATCCTTGGATCGAAACCGGCGCATGCTGAACAAGCATATTCAGTAGCTTCATAGGCTTCACCCTGACCATACATAGGAACGGGAGGCGGAGCAATTGGAAAATGCAATCTCGATTCACCCTTCTTTGGACTGACTGCCTCTTTGACATCTTTCCTGAGGTCGTGAATCGTTGCCATCAATTCGGCAATGTCAACACCCGTGCCATTTTGGGATTGTTGCTGCATCATCTCATTCGAACGCCGGAGATTGGTCACCTCTTCTTGCAACACTTTGATTGTTTTGTGCAGTTCCCGTTGCTCAACCCTTTGTTCATCCAACTGCCTACTCTGAATCGACAACTGTGTCATCAACTGATTGATCTGCTGTTGGGATTGGAGATGAGCTTCTTGGGCAGTATCCTGAAGTTCCAAAATCTCGGCTTGATGTTTCAATTGCATTTGATGAATCACCTCACTAGCTTGGGATTCCAACTGACTTACCCTCGAGTTGGCATGATCTATGGCTATCTGTGCATTGGCCTGGTTCTCCCGGACGGTTGCACTGGCTTCCGACTGAACCGCACTCACCATTTGTTGAGCCTGGGATTCAACGGATTGAACATGTGTTAATGCTTGAACTTCGACTGCGTGAACATGTTCCCTAGCCTGCTGTTCAAGTGCATGGACCTGTGACTGCACATTGCTTTGCAACTGCAACACTTGGGACGGATCAACACCAACGTGAACATTCAAAGTTCTTTGATCAAAGATGCTCTGGTGATGCTGAAATTCAACCTTTGGTTCCGACCCTGGGCCACGATGGGAATGTTCCGAACCGCTTACACTCGAACTGCGCGATGACTTTCGTATCGAACTCTGCTGATCTGCCAACGCGCCCTGAAACCGATTCCGATGAGTAGGCTGTACGGGGGGTAATGACTTCTGTGAACTTGCACTAGACGATCGACTACCCTTCGTGGAGGTTTTCCTCACTTGCATGGCTCTACTCTGGACAGGCTCTGGGGATGTGCTCGAAATTTGCAGTGATGATGACTCGGCTGAAACCTCCATTCCTATTGGATCACTTGGCATGATTTCTGATACCTGCGGCGTGTCAAACGGGAACACAAGCAAAACGCTAAGCTACAACAGTTGCTTTACAAATGAAGTAGGGTTCGCGCAGACTGACCCTTGGATGATCCCACTTTTGGCGCGCGAAGCGGACTGGGATTCACCTTGCAATGCGGTGTCCCTCGAAAGGAACGGCCACGTTCTCGTTTGTGATTTAGTTGATGGACTCTTGATGCAAATATGATTGTGAAATCGATGGGACTGCCACAGCTCAAGTCAAATTGTTTGAACAATGTTTCAAGCTGGATTCAACCACAAATTCCACAAATCACAAACCTAATAGAGAGCGCACACCAACTAGCGTCGATGATATCCGGCCTGAGCAGCCTTTTCCTGCTCCAGTGCCTCTGCCACGCGATCAACGTTCTTGAATGACTTCACACCTTCCGGCCGAGGCTTGCGAGGTACCTGGATGTGAGCGATCCCTATGTCTCGATTCCAGTACCTCTTCCAGTACCTCTTGAACTCAACACAGATCTCCTTCTTGTCGTCCACGTGGATGATCGACCTGTCTCTCCCAACAGTGAAGATCCTCGCGAGACTGTCTGCCTTTCCACCCTGACCAGTCGGTTCTCGAGTGATCAAGATGTAGCGGACGGGAAGTGTCCGTGAAGAATTCAACACGCAATCTCTTCTCTAGTTCGAACGCACGTATGAAGTCACCAATGTGCTGAACCCCAATCGGTTCAATCTGTCAATCGCTGCTCGAGACTTAGCCGGAACACCGTTCTCTTCCGCAGTCGGATATGTCGCGTAGCTCCCCTCACGAAATGTGTCCAACACCTGGTGAAAGTCTAATGACACTGCAGTGCCTCCAAGATCAATGCGGCTCGCCGGACGAATCCTCTGACCCTGTGCACTGTACAACTCGACCCTGTTCGCGTCAAGATAGTGCCAATCAATCGGTTCAGTGTCACGGACTACAATCGGGAATAAAGAAAATACCTCTGGAACTGCGCTCACCTCTGGTGTTGTCTGTAATGCTGCTGCTGCACGCACCTTTGGTGTTGTCTGCAACACTACTGGCGGTATTGCCTTCTGGGGTAAACTACCCTTTGAAGTTGTCTTCAACACTGGCTTTGCCTTCTTAGGCGGATCCGGAAGAACGCTCGGGGCGGAATGCAAGTTCTGTGACAACCGAGAAAACACTGGCCTTGATCCTATCGCCTTTGGCAACGCAAGCAATGTCTCCGCCGGCCTAAGGGTCACGGAAGATGCAATGGGCACCGGAACAACTAGAAGAAGACTCTGAAGCTCCCCGTGGATCGAGAGGTCCCTCAAAGTCCTGCTCCAACTCTTGTTCGTCCTCCGACAGTGGCTGATAGACGCTCTCAGCACAATGGCTTTCAAGATCGTCGTCGTCCTCCACTCGAGGGAGAATTGGTTCGGATCGCAAAGGCAACTTGTTCTCCTCCTTCGCCAATCTGAAAGTCTCCTGAGCCTGATTCAATCGCCTGATATACTTTCTATCTCCGTTTGATGCAGCAACACCGATCTGCACAAGATGAATGTAATATTCGAGGATTGTCAAGACCAACGACTTGCGGCGTCTCTGGAAATCCTTTCCTGCTCGCTTCTCAGCTTTGACCTTCTTGTACCGATCTGAAGCTTCGTTGAGCCGCCTGCCAACGTCTTGAAGCGGTGTGCCAGCGGCGACAGCAGGGGATCGAGAGCGAGCTCGCATTCAACGCCGAACAGCGAACGAGGTAGCGTGCAGTGAAACAAGAGTAGCTAACTCCTTTGATCCAATGCAACGAATACGACTTGCTTCTTTCAATGAGTGAGCTTAAGATCACACCAATGCAAACCTTTGGATGCAGCACCAGGGATCGGCAAAATGCACCGATTAAGCTCCTTACTCTATGAGTTCTGCACTTTAGTTGATCTTTGACCTTGAGCTAGTGAAGGCTATCTTACGATGCGATCAAACTAGTCTCTTCCAATATGGATTTAACTCGGATCCTATCCTACGAAGTGGTGTTGCTGAAGAAGCAACGCCCCACGGCCCGAAATGCAGTCCTTGGATCTGACACTCGGCTTTCCTTTGTTGACGGCAGCCTGAAGAACGAATGGATGCCGAAATCACACTACGTGCTTATCCCAAGAAGGACCCTTTCAACTCGATTTTGGATCCGAGTATTGAGACTCACAAGCAGTGGCGGGTTTGTCACAAGAAAGCTGGCTCAAGGCTACCCTATGACGAATAAGAAATGCAATAGCTAAGGCTGTTAACCAGTTAAACTCACCAACCACAGCCAAAGTTGGTAGTTTAGTGTAGCAACGGCAAGCACCACGCGCAAACGCCTTTTTCCGCAGTGCTTGAGCCAAAATACAAAGTCGCGTAAGCAAAATGATGAGTGACACATATTGCATGAGAAGACGTCAAAGAATGCTATGCTTTACATGCATTCCATCAACTAATTTAAGTTCTAAGTTCCCGCCTAATATTGAACTGCATCGTATTGAACGCTATTGGGTCGGAGGCCATCGCTCTTAAAACTTGTTTTTGTTTGTTCTTCCTTCCGTTCGTTTCCTTCATACCCTCCTTTCCTGGGGCCCTTGAAGACCTTTCTTTTTTTTCCGTTTTGTTGTCAATTCTTCAGTCTTTACTAATTTTAATTTGATTCTAATAGCTTCTTGTTACTACTCGTAAGGCACTTGTTACTAGAAGCGATGCACTTGTTCTTAGAAGCTTATTGTTACTAATTTTATTCCTTGCTAAAGGTTTATCTTTCTGGTTTTCAGTGATATCGCTGGTTTAAAAAACGGACACCATCCAAACAAAGCATCTTGTTCTGGTCGGTATCATACAACTGTCTAATTGGCAAGATAAGTCCCGGTGGTTGACGGGCTGAGCGGTTCTCTTTTTTTCGTAGACTACTGCACACAATAAACCAGTGTTTCTTCATTGCTCGTGCTTGAGTGCTTGAGGTGAAGTATATTGCAATGCCAAGATCTCAGACGGCAGCAAGCATGCTTTCTAAAACTCTTTTGGTCATGAACGTCCAAAGTGCTACTTTACAAGAAGGCTTTCAGTTTCACGTGTTTTTCTTTTTTGTCTTGGCCTTTTCTACCAAGAAGAATACGACTCTAAGGATTTCAGAAATGTTTCTGGTTTTCACGACTGGGAGCTGATTTTTTTCTCACGACTTGAGGTACATCCTGAAGCAGAGGAATTACTACAAGGAGAGACCTGGGAGAAACACGCTCCTTCAATACGCTGCCGTTTTGGGAGAAGTTGCAGATCAGAGTCGAGAGAAAGCGCACGCGGCAGGAGATGCTAATTCACGCACTGCCCTGAGGTGAAAGCTCAAACAAGAGTTAAAGTAGCTTCACCTTGTTCCTAGTAGCGTCCTTTGCTCCTAGTAGCGATGCCAGGAGCCCCTAGTAGCATCCTTGCTCGTAGTAGCGATGCCCTTTGCTACTAGCGTCCTGACACCATAAGGTTCCAAAAGTCGTTCCATCTGCTTCTCTACGCTTTGCTTCACAACTTCGCTTGCTCCGTGTCTTCGAAGCGGATTCGGGCGTGTGACAAGGTCAGTGCTGACTTCAGCGACGTCCGGGATTTGGAGGCAAAGACTGACGCCGAGATCCAGGAGAGAGAGAACTACGAATGAACGATCTTGACATGACAAGACAGGTACAACAGTCTTATAACATGTGCCATGTTGCGACATAAGCTGATTAAAAAGTCAAAGGACTCTCATCGAGAGCCCGAATTCGCCAGGGTTTGTGAAAGATCAAATTAGTAACAATAAGCTACTAGGAACAAGTGCATCGCTACTAGTAACAAGGGCCTTACTAGTAGTAACAAGAAGCTACTACTATTAAGTGTAATTAGTTCTGCACAAAACACTCTTGGGCCCCGAGAACCTCACCAAAAAGACGTTTTGGGTCAGTGTTTTTTCGCGAAAGTTCCATCAAGGCATGTTGACCAGGGAAATCACTCCATATTTCAGAGAACGGGCTTGCTGGTGGCCTATCTTGGAGCCTTTCATATGTTGCTTTCCGAAAATTCATTCCCTTGACTTCGTTGATTCTGGAGGAGATCATGAAAGAGAAGGGAATTCCCATGGTTGGAACTCGTGTGGAGCCTGAAATCAGTTGAATCAACTCACGATGTGATTGTGATTCTTGTCAACTGTTTGTGAGGCATTTGACCCCAGAAGTAGTAGTTCAAAGGCATTTGACGCCAAAACGACAACATGCCCAGTGGTTTCTTTTTATCTACTTCATGCAAAGCAAGGTGTGATATAGTTTGCACGGACGTTACTAGAAGCATTCTTACTAGTAACAAGAAGCTACTAGTAACAAAAGCCATTGCTAGCAACGAGAAGCTACTAGGAACAAGTGCATCGCTTCTAGTAACAAGTGCCTTCCTAGTAGTAACAAGAAGCTACTAGGAACGATTGAACAAACCAGCCTTCACGTCACTCCGATCACTCCAAGGTGTTCAACGGATCCTTGCCATCCTCGACGCTGGTGGGCTCAGTCCGGGGCCAACCTGCACATGACGCAACAACAATGCATAAGTGATCATGACGCATAGAGCCTTTCTTACCAACAATAAAAGGACCGGATAACCCCACATGTTAAGCTTGTAAGAACTATCAACGAGAAGTGGAGACTGATAAGAAAGAGAACGGAAAGATGCTGGACGATAAAAGTGAATGAGATGAGTGGTGTGTGATGAGTGGTGTAAGATGAGTGGTGTGTCCTGGTCGTGCCACCCATCCAAAACATGGCCTGTTCCTTCCTATCAAAACGGAGGTCATGGTTTGGGTTGTATATATTGTAATTATGGAATTCATTTGTGACCTGACCGAAATGTGAGAGTTCTCTGAATATGTAGTAGGCGTCCCCGGCGAGCAAAAGTTTTTTGTTGGCTCTCTTCTTGTTCTCGTTTTGGACACTGTTGAGATGCAACAGGTCACGCAAACGGTGCGCACGACGCATTCTTCTTCCCACGCGCTCTCAAGACCTTTCCCGGGTCTGGCTGGATGTTCGAGTGTTGCGAAGTTGCCATCGTAGGGTGGTGGCTGTAGCTTGTATCTATGGTTCCGCCATGTTGGCATTGTTGCCGTTGTCCCTGTGGAAGTCCCCTGAGGTTTCCGGATCAAGCCTCCTGCTTGTTGTTGCCAGTGCTGGCGCTGGTCTTTGCTATGTGCTGTGCGTGTGTGCTTTGCTCTGCGCTGTCAGGATCTCACCTGGATGTTTCCAGGCTCACAGCTCCGCTACCATGAGGTCCCGACACTTGTTGTCTGTCTAGTGTTGTCTGTATGCTTCAGTTGTATGCGGACTTTGTTCCTTGAACCAAAGCATGTTGATCGTTCTCCCTCGTTGGGACTTGCCGGACAAGGTGTTGTTTTACATCTCCCTCTGTCTCTCTCCAGCTGACAGGCGGAAACAAGGGCGCGTATTTGCCGAGAGCTCGAGGCCGGAGCCCCAACACCATAGCATCTTCGTTTGACGACTTTTGGGTTTTAGCTCACTGGATGCAAGCGCGCCTCAGAGAGTCTATCAACCCAGCTACCGATCAGTCGGACATGCTGTAGACATCGCCTAACTGGGTTGACGCCTTGTTGTGATGTGGTTCATGGTCGCGAATATGATCCACCCGCGCAGGCGCGCGCGAAGGGTTGTGGACGGAGAGGGGGCACTTGTTAGTGACAGCGACGATTGATTCATCGGAGCATCTCAACGTGCTTCACCCACGGACTCCAACTCGCCCCCTGCCACGCGAATTGCCGCTCTAAACCCTGGTTTGCTCCACGCCGCCGCAAGGAAGGGATTCGAACGCCGTCAACGTTGTCTCCATGAGGTTGGGCCGGACTTCTTGATTGGGGCGATTTTTTGTTGGTGATCGAGGTTGGCGGAAATTTTTGAGGGTTCATGTTTCGTGGTCTCAAACGTTAGTCCGACGCATGTCTAGATCTTTGTCGAGTTGCAGGGGATTCGTTCATGATGCTTATTATCGACAACCACAAAGGTAACGACGCGAAGAATCATTGTTGGGAGCAAAGTTGACTTGACACACCCCCTCAGTTTCAGCCCGCTAAGTAGACAGGGCACTCAGGAAGATTGTGTCTTCTGCAAAGTTGGTCATGGGTGTTGGATGTGGGGCGCTGAAAAAGGTGGTTGTTTAGTTGTTTACACTACAAAAGAAATGGATGGCAATTTAATTTAGGTTTTTTTAAAAGGATTTTTGTTTTTCATGGCTTCTGGCTTCTGGCTTTTCGTGGCTTCTGTGGCTTTTGGCTTTCGTGGCTTCTGTGGCTTTTGTGGCTTTTGGCTTTCGTGGCTTCTGTGGCTTTTGTCGCTTTTGTCTTTTTGGCCTCTCCATCTATCTGTCTATATCTATCTATCTTTCTTTCTTTCTTTTTGTCTTTCTTCTTTTCTTTTTCGCAGTTTTGCTTTTCCTTTTGTTTGCTTTGCAGAGACGAAACCAAACAAGGAAGCAAGCAAGCAAGCAAGCACGCACGCACGCACGCACGCACGCAAGCGCGCAAGCGAGCAAGCGAGCGAGCGAGCGAGCGAGCAAGCAAGCAAGCAAGCAAGCAAGCAAGCAAGCTCACCTTTGGATCTGGTGTGCTGCTGGGGGAGGCGCTGCACCCCCCCCTCCCCCGCGCCACGAAATCTGCACTTCATCCCCGACACCCGCGCCTGCCACGAAATCAGTATTTTAAGGTGAACTCCCCGGCGCCAAACTTTCTAACCAAGCAAGCATGCCTCCTCTACCTACCTATCTATCGATCCATTTATCTTTCTATCTGTCTATCTGCAGTCCAACATCCACAAAGTGCTACACCTGCCACGAAATCTGCGCTCCAAGGGCCACAAAGTACTACACCTGCCACGAAATCTGCACTTCAAGGTCCGCAAAGTCCTGCGCCTGCCACGAAATCTGCGCTCCAAGGCCCACAAAGTCCTGCGCCTGCCACCAACTCTGCACTTCAACATCGACAAAGTCCTGCGCCTGCCACGAAATCTGCGCGTCAAGGTCCACAAAGTCCTGCGCCTGCCACGAAATCTGCGCTCCTCTGCCCTTCAACATCCACAAAGTCCTGCGCCTGCTACGAAATCTGCGCTTCAACATCCACAAAGTACTGCGCTTGCCACGAAACGCGAAAAAAATCCTAAATTAAATCCGAGCCCAAAAGAAATTGTGCGTTTTGCCGACGATTCTTTCCGATCCTGTCCTATACTTCCAAAGCTAGCGCGATAGGATTCTGAGCGTTTGGTCATGCGCAGTGTTCGCGGTTGGGTTGACACTGTTCTTCGGTTCTGATCGTTTGCCTTTCTGAATTTCATACGATCTACCGACTCTGAAACCCACGACACGGTCGTCAACGCAAGGCTTGTAGGACATGTATTTCTTTGTTTCAAGTTTTCGGGTTTGAGCCCTCGCGTTTCGCCCTGCGTTTGCTGGGGTTTGAAGCTGCCCAGGTGCGAAACCTGAAAGACCAATTCTTTTTGATCCGCGGAATGGTCCTGGTGGAGCCTCCATTTTCTGCTTCCAAGAACTTCCAAGTAGCCATGCTAGGCACAATGAAGCCTGTAAACCCATCTCATGCGGGTTTTCCCTCAATCCGGCAGGTGAACTCTGAATCACCAGAAGCTCAGGAAAAATGGATCGCTACGGCATCCTGGGTGTGCGATGGAGGGCCAGCGACGCCGAAAAAAAAGGGCCTACAAGAAGGACAGCTCAGCTCAGCCGTTGGTTCGGAATCTTTCTAAGAAGAATTGGAGCGCCACAGGAAGCGTTGAGGTAGCGTCCGGACAAGAACATTGGCGACGAGGCCCACCCCCCCATCCCAACCCAACATCATGAATCAAACGCAGAGCATCTGTGTGACGTGGTACTGTGGAAGCAATGAGCAAAAAGAGATCATCATGTAGATGAATGTCCAGAGGGATCTTATTAACACCCCCCACCCCCCCCCCCCCCCACCCCCCCACCCCAACCCAACAGGAAGCAATGAGCAAAAAGAGATCGCGACTCAATTTGTGTGGTGCGCAGGTGAGGCGAATCTTGTGTGCGCAGCTGAGTTTGAGGAAACATGGGGTGTTTAAAGAAGAATGTAATCGATGTGTGCGCAGCTGAGGCGAATCCTGTGTGCGCAGGTGAGTTAAATATATAAAAAAAGTCTGTGTGCGCAGGCGAGGCGAATTTTGTGTGCGCAGGTGAGGCGCCATCCCTCTCAGGGGTGATTCGTCAGGTCAAAACCTATCTCAAAACGACGGCCCCAACGGCAATGCGAACACTCACCGACTTGGAGCGGTGTGTGTTGAACAACGCTTCCGCGCGAGGAGCTGGAACCACCTGTCTCGGCTGTGGGTGACCTCTTCTTGGATTGCGGGGAGGGATGTGGTGGGGATTTTGCTCATTCTCGGCAGATGCACTGGGGTGATTGGATGGTTCACGTGGTTAACGCTGTACGGTAGATGACCTTATGAGTGGACGTGCGCGCGCAGACCATCTGGATACGGGCAACCGAGTTCAGAGGTGTCGGAGACTAACAGGATCCTATTTGCAAATGGAGGACAGCCGGTTCACTTATAGGACCAAACAATAAAACTTTGAGCAACCATATTCTACGGGGAAGGGGGAACCTTTGTAAGGAGATGCGCCCGTCTTTTCTTTGCAAAGTCCGCCGGATGACCACGTCCGCCGGTCAAAGAAACCTTCGCGTCCAAACGATCGTAGGTCATTCTGGTCTGTTTCTCAATGGTGATGGGTAGAGAGAGAAGGTCCTTCCCTTCCCTTTTCAGGCCATCCTTGTTTAAAACAAGAACCGTGGGTTCATTTTCATTCCACTTCTTTGGAAGTAGTGCTTGCCGGTGGACGGGGAGTGGCGCGTGGACAAGCAGCGACCCGGGCATATCACTTGGTCAGTCACTCTCTTAAAGGACGAACTCGAACAAGAACTGCAGCTGCTGCTCGAGGAGAATATTGGGGGGGAATCCTGTCCAGCAGTCGCACGCCCAACCTGCTCCACTGAGACTTGAAGTAGGGTTCTGACCCCAAATCCACCAAAACGAGCTGGTATGTGCAAAGGTGGTTGGAGTGCGCCGGCCGTGTGTGTTCCACTGTGTCTTCCACTTTCAATCCCCATCCAACACATCCAGAGCTTATCAAAATGATTTTGGCAGCGAAATAGTGGTGCGTACTAATTACTTGAGTACAGTATATTGTTTGCGATCGCAGAATTTTCTATGCTTTAAAACAAGTCACAGCCAAGTTCTTAGTTCAGATTGGTTTCGTTCTTTTTTCAGCCCACTCTGTGGCGTAACCCATCTTTGTTGGAAGAGGAAGGTGTTTCTAGAGTCAGAGAGCGCACCACTTTCTGATCATCAGAAAAGAGAGAGCGTGGGTTTGAGGGAATATGGCGCAACCCTAAGATGTCTTTTAGACGAGATTCCAAACTACAAACGACCCAAACTAGAAACTACAGTACCATCGTTACTCTGAATGTTGCTTTTCACGAAAGCTAGCGCGCTAGCTGAGTTCTTCTTTGCTTTAGCAATGTTGTGGTGGGAGGGGCTGCGCGCCTTAAAGATTGATATATCAAGCTAACCCCCCCCCCCGCGGTTCAACTCCCAGCTGCGCCGCTTCGCTTATTGTTGTGGTGCATACCACCATTCCACTGAATGAATTGCGTGATAGCTCTGCTGGTGTTCAGACAGGGGCAAGGTGTGCATATGTTTGCGCAATTGTTTGCGTCTACAATCCTTGGTCAAGGCATGTCCTACGGTGAGCGCGCTCCATTTCACCTCCATGCTACGTCGTTCCTTCAGCCTCCGTCCAGGGTTGGCGTCGTTTTGCTGGTTCGAGTGGCTCATTCAACGCAGAAGTTAACAAACTGATAGGTATAATGATAATGAGCTGCGTGTATATTTGAGATCATTTGAGGTAGTTCATGCTTTGCTACTTGTTGCGGCTTGGTGCTGCTGCTGCTGTTGCTGACGATGCTGCTTGCTGCTTGCTGCCGGTGGTGCTGCTGCTGCTGCTGCTGCGGCTGCGGCTTGGTGCTGCGCTGCTGCTGCGTGGTGCTGCTGGCTGGCTGCTTGGCGGTTGCTGCTGGCTGCTGGCTGCAGGCGGCTGCTTCTGCTGCTGCTGCTGCTGGCTGCTGCTTGCTGCATAGGACTTGTACTTCACCCTTACAAGTTGTTTACCCTATTTCTAACCTAGTGCATGCATAAGCGGGTGGTAAATTTACTCACAAGGCTTGCTATAACCATACACAGGCTATTTCCTCAAGACACTCTATTCCTGATACCTTTTACGTCCTTTTTACCAGTGCTTATCCTACACTACGGACGCCCTAGTGTATGCACAGTCCTTGTGATGCTTACCCCTCGTTCCGGCTCAAGGCATACATAAGCGGGGGGTAAATTTACCCCCCAGATTTGCCATAACCATAAGCCGGCAATTTCCTCAAGACACTCTGCTCCTTATACCTTTTACCAGTGCTTATCCTACACTACGGACGCCCTGGTGTTTGCACAGTCCGTGTGATGCCAGAAATGCTTACTCCTCTTTCCGGCACAAGGCATACATAAGCGGGTGGTAAATTTACACCCCAGATTTGCAATAACCATAAGCCGGCTATTTCCTCAAGACACTCTATTCCATATACCTTTTACCCGTGCTTCTCCTACACTACGGACGCCCTAGTGTATGCACAGTCCGTATGATGTCAGAAATGCTTACCCCTCAAGGCATACAAAAGCGGAGGGTAAATTTACCCCCCAGATTTGCCGATCACGCATCTTCGTGCCTGCCAACGAGTGCACCCGGGTTGTTCCAATGTACCCTTCCCAGTCCCAGTCAGCGATGTCACATTTACATTCTTTAGCGCAAAGTATGTACATAGCAACCTTCCTCCCAGAACATGTACTCACTACATGCTTTGCCGACTATGTGACTAGTACATCCGGTGCGATTCGGCTAGCTTTCGACCTCCTCCCCCTGGCCTCAAGTTGGTTCGGATCAACTGACAGAGCACACAGTCCTTTCTGTGTGATTATCTCAGCTCTCTCCTGTTTGCTGATGAGTTGGGCTATCTTGGGCTGGTTTCAGGGGTTGGTGCGTTTGAACATAACACACGCACCAACTGACCTGACATATATATATATATATGTTCTAAGGAATGATCTGTGTTAATGAGATGTTCTGAAGTATGATTGTGGCAGCAGATGTTTTCTGCGCGGATTCGCCAGGCCAGGAGTATTAAAAAGGGCCGGGGACCCTAGACATGGCGGAGGGTTCTGGCCCCAAATCCACTGAATGAACTGGAATGCGCAAAGGTGGTTGGAGTGTGCCAGTCGTTTGTGTTCCTCCCGCACCACAGGGTTTTAGATACTTTTAGAGCGGTTCGTTTTATATAGATCGAGTGTTGTTTTGGAGTCCCTTATTAATGCGTGACTTTCTCACACATCGTCATTCGTTGACTGGAAGTTTGCAGTCAACATCTTCCACGAATGCCGGGTCTGCTGTGAGGATTGGACTCTTCTGGGAACATGTCCTAGGCCCAAGTCAGTCTGGGTATCGCAAAGATCTTCACTACTTCAAGTCTCAGCGAACCGAGAAGCGGGGGTTGGCCTTCCAGATTTGGGATCTGGGAAAAAAGAGTGAAGCGGGCTCTTGTCCCAAATTTCTTTTCATCGTCGCGGCCGGCGCCGCCAGGTATCCCTGGAAGGTGCCGTGGTGTTTTTTGTGCACCGGCTGGTAGTTAGTTCATCTATGTTCATTTGGTGTTTGAGTTCTTCTTTTGCCTTTGGTTTTTGTCCTGATGGCACTTGCTCACCATCTGCCTGCAAAATGAATAGTGGGGTCCCCACATTGGATGACCTGGATTAAGTTGCTGCAGTTTGTGTGGTGGGTGGGTGCATTGTTTCTCCCATTCACTCAACGAAGGGACCATGGTTCACCACTCAAAAGAAAGGCGCCCCACTTAGCGCAACATCACTGACTATGCTCCAACGCTCCCATCACACTTGGGAGTTGAAAACATGTTCGATTGGTATGCAACTCCATCAGCTCAAGCGGTTTGGGCGCCTCCACCACACCCACCAGCTCGGCGCGCCAAGCCCAATATTTTTCTGGAAAATTTGCGAACTTTCCGAAGTCGGGAGGAGGAAGCGAAGAAAGTCTGTTGCAGAGGCCATCGTTCACCATACCTGTTTTTTGGTAGGGAGCCGTGAAAGGGACCTCTTGTCACTGCATCTCAGGCCTATGAAGTCCTCTCAAACCCCGAGAAGAGGGCCATGTATGAAAAGGTGGCTGCGGTTGGTGAAGTTTTAGAACAAATTCTCATTGCATTTGGGGGTGTTTTCGTGTCAGGAAAGAAGGGAAGAAGAATCGAAAAAAGCATCGCGAATGAACAGATCGCGCAGTCTTGCGCAGGCCCCACCCTAACAACCCCCACCCTGCCCAAGAAAAGTTGGTTAAGCAGTTATCGCGCAATTGGGATTCGATCCGATAAAACATCTGTTCGGCTAATCCGCGTGTGTTGGGCGAAAACATGAAACCATCGGTCAGCAGTACCTAAGCCCAAAGCAAAAGCATGCTGCACTTCTAATTGACTGGAGCATTTGTCACAACACATAGAGTGTATGTACACTTTATAGTTTCGTTATTCTGCATAGCAATCATCGAGCTATTAACCTATTATCAGGCAGTCGATGAAAATACCTATTGCAATCTTCAGCTTGTTAATTATTAAATTCAATTACACCGTCCGGAAAATGGATGGCGCAATCAGGATACCCCTAAAACAGGTACGTGGCGCCGAGAATTGGAAAATAGCGAGCGTCAAACAAAAAATGTATTTTGCAAGATAGTGTGACTAGCCCATTGGGTCTCTATATAGACTTTGCTTTTTTGTGTGCCAAACAAATCCTGCTAGATGGCACTATGCAAACATCAGTGCCATGCCCGTTCATTTTCTTCAGCGTCCCTTCATCTTGCATGCTTACTTTAAAACGTTGATTTCAGCATGTCTTGCAAAATCCTGATCATCTAGGTTTGCTTACTAATGTCAGGTAAAAAGGAAGAAAGCGGAAGCAAAAGGGCTGAAAAAGGCAAGGTTGTGTGGATGCAACCTTGAGAGGATGCATTGTTGGATCAATGTCAGGCCCAAAAGAAAGCTTGACAACCCAAGGAGGAGCCAGTGCCCGCTGAACCCACCTCCTTTTCCATGTCCCTCCCATTTTTGCGCGCGGGCATGACATGTGTGTGAGCGTGAAAAGAATTGAATATGTTTTTACTGGGGCATGAACACTTCTGAGAATAGAAAGCAATTAAAGCATGTCAAAAACAAGAAGGCCATCCAAAGCACAACGATTGATGGAGAAGGATGATGTTTGTTGCTCGCAAGGTCAAGACAGAGACACCCGCGGCTGAGGCGTCAAAGGGTCAACGCACAACTGCGAACAAACGATTTCCGGTCTACAGAGTCACTCATCCGTTCTTTTTCACCGCCTGCAAATTTGAGGCATCAAATTAGCATGTGAAACGGCGTGCGCTAAACTCAGGTTTGGCCCAAAACCGACAGGGCCCTTGAGCCTGCTTCTGAAAAGGAGCTTTCGTGTCCCGTCGCTGCTTTACACGGTGACGGCCGTGGCTCCGGGTGTGCGGGCCTACTGCCGGGGGACGCCCCGGCACCTGGGTTCACGAGGGGTCACAAGATGAGGTCGCAGAAACCGGTGGCAGGTGACTATGTCAAGAACTGCCCCATTTCCAGATCCACTCGATTTGTTGGGTGAAAGATTTTGTAGGACAAAGGCTCAAATTCCCTACCCAGGTCCAATCGTTACATATAGCCCTTTTCCTGCCTGGATGCCCGGGGCAGGCCCTAACGCCTGCTATGGCGCAAAGAATGTGGTCGCGGCGGCGAGCCGCGCATCAACAGTGGATGTGATGAGTTGTGTGAGATGAGTGGGATGTGATGGCGGCGTAGGATGAGTGGATGTGATGAGTGGTGTAAGATGAGTGGATGTGACGAGTGGTGTAAGATAAGTGGATGTGATGAGTGGGATGCGATGAGTTGTGGGAGATGAGTGGTGTAAGATGAGTGGGATGAGATGAGTTGTGTAAGATGAGTGGATGTGACGAGTTGTGTGAGATGAGTGGTGTAAGATGA
>CAXAMN010006347.1:90442-100556 GCA_963970005.1 Durusdinium trenchii
AACAAGTGCCACGCTAGTAGTAACAAGTGCCTTACTAGTAGTGACAATGTTTGCTATTAGAAACAAGTGCCTAGAAGTAGGTCATCGCAAGTAGGGAAGAGGTCATCGCTAGTAGGGAGGCGATACTTGCTTCTAGGAATCCAGGACGCTTGAAGCGCCCACTTTTTGGCCTTCCAGACTTGCGCCGCCATGGCGCCGCCATGCCCTCTTACCCTTACCGTTCGGATCTGTGGATCTGTCAGAAGAGAAAGAAAGGCCAATTGGTTCAGACCATTTAGACGACGACGTGTTAAACTCTAAAAGCGTTTTAGATGTGTATTGTTCTTCGATTTAATAGCCAAGATGTTATATAATTGAAAAATTGTAACGTCTAGACGTTACTTACTTTTTACTAGTTTGAAAATAATTTACATGAACGAGACAAAGCAAAGTAATTCTGTTCGTCGACGTGCTTCTACAGCGCGGACCGACACTCCAGGTCCCGACACCCTCTACGCGCTCTCCAATTTCTCAGCGGTGAACTCGATGGGTGCCTTGGGTACGGCATCGGCATCAATGAAACATGTTCTTTCGAAAGAAAAATCCAGATCTGAAAAAGAAAATAACAAACAAAAGATCTAAAAAGATCTTCCAACAAGCTAGTAGTAACAAGTGCATCGCTTCTAGTAACAAGTGCATCGCTTCTAGTAACAAGTGCCTTACTACTAGGAGCAAGGACGCTACTCGTGTTCTACCGAAAAGTCTGCACACTTGGACTCTTGAGACCAGGCAGCGGAAGTCCTGCAAGGGAGTTGCAATTCTGGACGATGCCATTGAATCCCATCATCGAAGGCCGGACTTTGTGTTTGCGTAAAGGTTCCGTGTTTGTTTTTTCTTGAGGTAGCTTCTATTTACTAGTTCCTGTAGCAACTACGTACTGGACGCAGGATAGCTGCCGCCCTAATGATTTGCTTCCTAGACAAAACTGGGAAACAGACCCTTTGGATGTTGGGCCAAACCTTGAATGAGTTAGCAAAGACGGAAAGGTAAAGGTCCAAAGAAAGAGTTGAACTCATGTCTTGTCAAGCTTGTGGTCTCCGGTCAGGCATTCGAGTCCGGCAAGGCTGCGGCCGTCAACGTGTCGAAACGAAGGGAACGTGTTTAGAAAAAAGAGCTACTATTAACAAAGACTGTTTGGTTTCAAGGAGACCTCGTGCAAATGAACATGTTTTCATAGATCTATAAAGATTGTTCATGATTTGGGATTTATGGCAAAACTCTCGTTGTAACACCATAGAACTTCTTTCAGTAATTCAGGAGCCTATCACGAGGCGTTTCAAAGGAAATGTGTCTAAAGCGATGTATCTACTTTCAAAGCACTGGCCCAACGACATCCTCTCAGCAACTGTGTTTCTTGTTTGGGAAGAGTTGAGATTATATTTGGCAAAGAATCCATCTCTGTTCAAGGGGCCTCAGCCTGTGTTGGAGGATCCAAGTATGTCCAAAACGAGCTTTTCAAGCAGTGACCGCACGTATATTTGCATATATACATAAATTACGTAAGGCCGCAAGGGTCTGAACACAGAGATGAACAAAAAGAAGGTGAGGCATTGTTTTTCTTTGACGTGAAGCAGCTGGGGAGCTGACACTGTGGGTATATCGGCTTCTTCCCTTGCTCGAAGCCGATGTTGCTGCCCCTTCATGGAGTCCACAACGGCCTTAGGGCCTATCAAAGCTTTGAAGCGAATTGGGAACTCTTGGAATCGATTCCTTAGAGTCGCCAAGAGGACAAGAGACACGTTTTGCTTCGTAGCTTCGTGTTTTCTGAAACTTTGTACCTTTGAACTAGCCTTGAAACGTTCAGTGTGGAATTGTCTGCCAGGCTTGGTGATTCTGACGTTACTTGAGACCGGCGGAGAGCACGTGAGTGATCTGGCTGCGACCTCAGCACTAAGGTTCGCACTTGTTTCTAGTAGCTTCTTGTTACTAGTAGTAAGGCCAGGAGCGCCCTTAGTAGCGTCCATGCTCCGTTCGTGGCGATGCCCTTTGTTCCTAGTATCTTCTGTGTTGCTGCCAAACTGAAGCAGTCCATTGTGCAGCTGCGCAGAATAAAAAGGCGATTTCACCAGCTGCCACGGAGAAGGGGCCTGTGCAAGTTCATCCCTATCCCTTTGCAAACACCACAGCACAGCACACGTGTTACAAACGAAACATTTCTAGAATTCACTTTGCTATGTCTTCCAAGGAGACAGTGGTTCGCTTGGAATCCACGGGCCAAGAGAGTTCCTTTTGGCTGCCAAAGGCGAGAGGGGCTCCCATCGCTAGAAACAAGTGCCTTACTAGTAGTAACAGGTGCCTTACTAGTAACAAGAAACTATTAGGATATTCTAATTTAATTAGAATCTAATTAAACTTAGTAGCAAAGGAGACTACTAGGACCTTTTCCCGCGCGCGCACGCGCGGGGGGGGGGTAGGAACAATAAGCTACTTAGGAGCAAGGGCATCGCTACTAGGAGCAAGGACGAACGACCTAAAGCGGCCTCGTCGAACGAGGCTCTAGATGAGAGAGAGAGAGAGAGACACTTTGATGACTTCGCAAGTAGAGAACTGACGGACGATTCAGGTGTTTGCCACGACACAGTTGCAGGATGCAATTGAGTTTTGAAAGAACAAGATGGAATGCACACTACTCGAAAACAAGTGGCCAAACATTGTTTGACACTGTGGAACACTCTTGCAAGACACTCTTGTATCAATCAGGAGCAGGCGCTACACAACAGCAATGATTTGCGCCTTCAGTTACTATGATCCCTTTTTCCGCAAATCCTTTATGGCTGCTATGTTTGGCCCCTTTGTAGGGTAACGCGATCCAGTTGCAGTCGCTGTGCACAGGTTTTTCCTTGCTCCAGCTTTCAATATCTTTTAAGCACCATCAATCGCTTCTCACGTCGACTAAAATCCTTTTTGTCCGCCGCCTGGCCCCAAGTCCTGACTTCTCTGCTTGTTACCTTCATGGGATAGCGCAATCCGGTTGCCATCGCTACTGTAAAGTCGTTCTGTGCCACAGCACGTGCGCGTGGCTCCGGTTACTCTATCAGAGCGGGCTAGCAGTTAGAATTTCGTCAAATTCAATACACGCGGTTAGAGTGGTCAAGATCGCATTAGGGTGAGCACGAAACACTTGTGTATAGTTCCAATTTGTCGCAGTTAGAAAGCTGCATGGTGAGCCAGCGGACCAACGAGCAGCCTATTTCCTCACTACCCCTTGTAGCAGCTCAGGGCAGCAGCTCTTCTCCCAGCATCCTCATGTCCAACCTTCTTTCAAACCCAAAAACTCATATCGCTAAAACGCTCCAAGGCCATCAACTAGATTCCCGTTATCTAGCTAGAGTGCTCAAGGGCCAACTCTTACGGAATTGCGTGACTTGTACCAAAGTCAAATCGGCATATCATTCTGCATACAGGCATTACTACGTGCACTCGTGTTTTTTCATGTTCCAACATCTGAACTCTTTTGACATGCACATTTGGGAGTTCCCGTCGGACAAGTGTGGGGAGACGAGTTGAGTCATTGAGAAATAAGAACTATAGTTTGTCTAGTAACAAGAAACTATTAGAATAACATTTAAACTAAATTAGCTTTTTGTTCCTAAGGCACTTGTTACTACTAGCGATGCACTTGTTACTAGTTTGTCTCTGTGTTCAGCGGTCCAGAGGTCCGGTCCAAAAGGATAAAACTAGGAGCTAAGTGCATCGCTACTAGTAACAAGTGCATCGCTAGTAGTAACAGGTGCCTTACTAGTAACAATATTTGCTAGTAGAATCAAATTTAAATTAGAAAAGATTAGGAAACAAAAGATGCAAAGATTGTTTTAGAAAGAACGGAAAGACATCGGTGATATTTGTCGTTCTGTCGCCAGTCTGCATTGCGCGGCGAGAAGATGCGGGAGCTGTGAGGGACCCACAGGATGCACCGCTGTTGGGCACTCTGTTTCGCAATCTGCGGAACAAGGGACGCTACTAGGAGCAAGGGCCTTACTAGTAGTAACAAGAAGCTAGTAGAAACAATACATAAATCGAATTAAAATTAGTAGCAAAGAAGGCTACTAGGACCTTTTCGCGCGCGCGCACGCGCGGGGGGGGGTAGGAGCAAAGGACGCTACGGCTAGTAGCTTCTTGCTCCTAGTAGTAAGGCCAGGAGCCCCTAGTAGCTTCTTGTTACTAGTAATTCTATGTTTTGTTCTGCAGCTCATTACTTATTCACGCCGCTAGGTCCGCCCGCACCGCCACGAATTCCATAATAGATATATGCAAGACATTGGCATCGTAGAATCTTGAACTCCCCAATCCGTTTCTACAAACAAGCCACAGTCTGCTAATCAGCGGCAAGAGAGCAGAGGGCCCTGAGAGGTCAAAAGCAGGTATGAAGAGTAATGAGTCAGTTAAGCGTTGAACATCCCAGTATTTTTTTTGAAGAGCAGGTATGAGTAACTTACGAGATGGAGTCTCAAGCAGTTAAGCAACCTGCAGCTGGAAGTTTGACGCGCTGGTTGAATGGCCCCTTTGATTCTTCCATCTCGGAAAAGCACCGTGATTGATGGAGCGAGGTTTGTGACGTAGACGTTGCCGAAAACACGACTATGTACCTTTTTTTCAGTGTTTTTACGTTCTGTGAGGCAGAAACCACTGCAAATATCGACGTTTTTGAGCTTGCCGTGGGCAAAAGCACCACTTTTTACCATATTTTTCAGTGTTTTTATGCTTTGCGAGGGAGAAAACACTGTAAATATCGATGTTTTTGAGATTGCCGTGGCCCAAAACACTGCTATTTACAGTGTTTTTGAGCCTGCTGTCAAAAAGCACTGCAATTTGCGACGTTTTCAACAACGTGGCCGCCAAAAACGCTGCTATTTGCGAGGTTTTTTACGTTTTCGTGCAAAGACGTCAAGCCTAGACAATTTACAAAAACACTGCAAAAACCAATGTTTCTGCCCAGCAAAAACGGCGAAAACTGTCGCCCAAACAGCTCCGAAATCGCAAAATCTGGTGCCGCGGCCGCCCGACAAGAGACATGAAAAAAAAGAACGTCTTGAAACCGAAAATCGAAGACCTAAATGTCAAAAAACTCAATGTGTTTTAACGTTTATCTTGCCGATTCCGGGCGGGCGCACGCGGTAACTAGTCCATTCCGTGCTGTAAAACACTGTATTTTTTTAATACCGCCGTCACGACCTATCAAAAACTCACGGTTTTGGCCTCGAAAAGGGTCCCGCCCCCCAGGTAAACCTGACCTTACAGTTGTTGATGCCATCCGGATGATCACGCCCTGAGCACCTTCGGTGCGGGCGGATTTAAAAAACTCTTCAATGTGTCGGTTTTTTCGACTTCTTTTCCCAATCCTTGCTCTTGCGTTAATACCTTTATTCCACAGTCCCCATATGCCCTTCCCTCCAGAAGTGCTTTTGGTTTGCCTTTCCAAATTGGTAGCTATCGCGAATTGGTCTTCGTGTTTCTTTGATGTGCTTGCAATTGTTTGTTAAAGTGAAAAGACAAACCATTTGCTGCTGACTGTTTAGGCTTCGTGAGGAGACAATGGGGCAAATCTGGACATGGGTATCCCACTTTTTGGAGCCAAGAATGGATGGAAGTAAGCAAGAGTCTTGCTGCAAGACGGTCCCCCAACCGAAAAACAATTCAAGTTCAAACTGATCAGAATGCCAAACCGCAAGCATCAAATAGAATGCATAGAACCGCAGGAAAAAGCAAAAGAGCGTGCAATGGCTGCATCGGAAATCTACAAGTTTTTCATGTGAGCATTGGAGCTGAGAAGTGCCACTTAGGACTCTTAAGATTGCCTACAGCCTCCAGCCCCCATGCTACTCCTTAGGATACTCCTTACACTGTCGTCATGTTCTTCGTTTGAGGCCACTGGACTTCCAGAAGATGCCTGAGTCCGGTCAAAGTGGCCACGTCGTCACAGAGGCGGTTCATTGCATCAAGATCAGGCCGATGTCTCGCATCTCAGTTTGACTCAACGTGCTTTCGGTTGCTGCCCGCTTTTTTTCGAAGCCCGAAGCCAAGTAGTAAGAATGCTACTAGTAGTGATGCCAGGAGCCCCTAGTAGCGTCCGATCGCTCCTAGTAGCGATGCCCTTTGCTCCTAGTAGCTTCTTGTTCCTAGCAAATGTTTTTTGTGTGTTTGTTATTTTCGCAAAAAGCGATCTCCTCCTAGCCTACGAGCGGTTTGTTCTTTTTTTGGTGCAAACATGCGACCCGTTTTGGTGCAAAGGTTGCATGTTCGTGCTAAAAGCGAAAGACTGAGATAGAGGGCAGCGTAAAGCTTAGACACCACGTTCGTCGTCAGTTCGTCACATGGCCACTTCAAAGCATTTCGTTGATAGTGTTCCTTTGTCCGAAACCATAGTTTCTTCACCCTGACACCCTTCCCCCAGAGATTGGGTTTGTCTCCATCGATTTGTTAGCGTGTTTCAAGAATTGCAATCCGTCTTGGGTGTTTCAAGCCATTGTTCATCTCCCTTTTTGGGTTTTCTCAGTCTCCTGTGCTGGATTTGTCCAGGGCACGAAATCCTGGAGGATTGTCCACGTGGAGCGAGGACGATGTTGACCAAATCTGCTATTCTTTACGTTGAGAGGACGCTACTAGTAACAAGGGCATTTCTATTAGGAGCAAGAACGCTAGTAGCTCCTGGCCTTACTCAACTGAGGAAGGAAGGTCTCAAGGTCTTTCTGTAAGGCTCCCTACTGAAGGAGGCCTGACCTGTGTTTTCTCTTGAAGTAATGCCCTTTGTTACTAGTAGCTTCTTGTTACTAGTAAGGCCAGGAGCCCCTAGTAGCGTCCTTTGCTCCTACCCCCCGCCCGCGCGCGCGTGCGCGAAAAGGTCCTCGGCTCGGCTCGGCCTCCTTACTTTGCCTGAATTAAACGGAGTAAGTTGGCGCTACTAGTAGCGTCCTTGTTACTACTAGTAAGGCACTTGCTACTAGAAGCGATGCACTTGTTCCTAGTAGCGAACCTTGTTACTAGGAATAGCTCACTGATTTGGTTCAGTTTTACGGAAACAGAGTGGCAACATTTAAGAACCCTCCACAGCTCTCCTCTTACACATGCCAATGTCGATCAATAACGTGCAAGTAGCATTCCTCCACCTTGTGGTTCTCAGCTCGGGTCCTTATCCTTTTCAATAACCGCCAACGCAAGAATGGCTTTAGAACACGTCACCTTGTTTCAGGAGCTTAGCACCAGCGCAATTGCATGGCAGCAGGGCGCCGACTATGCGCAACAAGCCCTGGAGCAGGCGCAACAAAGTTTCGTTTTAAAGATTTTGTTTTTGAAGGCAAATCTTTTCTTTTTTAAGGCCGCTCTGCCCCCTGCCTAGTTAATTAAGTAGGCGCCTACTGAATTAAGTAAGGGACTAGTAAGCTAAGTTAGCTTCTAGGTAGGGCGCAGGTTTCTAGAATTTTTGCAAAATTTAGTTGTATTACACCTCCAACCTACTTGCGATGACCTCCAACCTAAGAGCGAAGGCCACCCTTTACTTCGTTTAGTCAGCATTTGTCTTGGCGCTTCGTAGCACTGACCATGAAGCTACTAGGAACAAGGACATCGCTACTAGTAACAATAAAGGCATTACTACTAGGAGCAAAGAAAGCTACTAGTGACTAAGGGTATCGCTACTAGTAGTAATGCCCTTGTTACTACTAGCTTCTTGCTACTAGTAGTAAGGCCAGGAGCCCCTAGTAGCGATGCCCTTTGCTCCTAAGTAGTACGTTCCGAAATTGGAAGATGAGGCGATGCAGCGACGCGTCGCAGATAAACTGGCACAGGTTCTGCAGGAGACGCTTTGGGTGAGCAACTTCACTTGCCTTACGGCCCAAAAAAGTGTTGAAACAGCAACTTTGCTAGTAGAATTGGGTTTTGAACTCAACCACATCTTACTATATTCCTCTGGAGTGTGGTTTCTTCTTTAGGCATTCCTTTCTTGCTTTCCTTATTTCCTTTTTTCTTCCACTTGTAGAATCTTTGGGTCTTGGATTTAATCGCAATTTGCTACATTCTTCTACAGGGCACGGTTTTAGGTTCTACGTGTTGAGGATGTGCGCGATATCGAGTTTGACGACAAGACCTTGGTGCCAAAGGCCCTCCTCATTCCAACTAGTACCTTCGAGAGGGAGTTCGAAAGGAACGAAAGACAAGGGAGAGGAAGACAAGTGAAAAAATGTGTTTTAAGTTCGAAAAGGAAAAAAGAGGTTGCAAGGTCCAGAAAAGAGAAGGGTAAATTGCAAAACATATCAGGAACGGAATGTGAACAAAAGGAGGAACAGTTGTGTCTCCGTCTCTGTGAGAATCGAAAAGTGAGGCCACTGAGTTGTTGGAAATCCTTCAGAAGGTTCAACAGGAGGCGAGGTGTTATGCAGAGCGGAACGCTGCAGAGCTCTTTTTTGCGCACCGGTAGGAGCAAGGCTCGCTACTAGGAGCAAAGGGCATCGCTACTAGGAGCGATCGGACGCTACTAGGGGCTCCTGGCCTTACTACTAGTAACAATGTTTGCTACTTCAGACCTTTGTTATGTCTTTTTTGACCTTTAGATACCTTTAGACCTTTCTGCCTTTTGTGTCGAAAAGTTGCAACGAGCAGAGCAGTGTAGCAATGGTGAAAAGATGTGAAAAGGGCCTAAGGGTAAGGAGTTTTTGGGGGAGGGGTCATGTGTAGACATGTTTGCGGTGAAGAGAGAGAGAAGAAAAGCTCCATCGAAAGGACTAAAGAGAGATCCAAGAAGTAAGCACAACTAAGAGAGAGAGAGAGAGATGCTAGTAGCGTCCTCTTGTTCCTAGTAGTAAGGCCAGGAGCCCCTAGTAGCGAACATGCTCCTAGTAGGTCAGACGAGAGCCGCAAGAGTTGAGGTGGAGGAAGCCATTGAGGCACGGGATCCAGAGAACCTGCAGAAGGCACTCAGCCATGCTCACGAGGCTGGGCATTTCACGAAGCTGAACGAGCAGTGCATTAGGTGGAGGCCATTGCTACTAGTAGCAAGAAGCTACTAGGTGGAGGCCATCGCAAGTAGGTTGGAGGCCATCGCTACTAAGAACAAGAAGCTACTAGTAGCTTCTTGTTACTACTAGCGATGCCCTTGTTACTAGTAGCGTTGCCCTCTGCTCCATGTGGTTTCCCTTTTCTTTCTCACCTTTGGACAGTTTTTTTTTTTTAATGCCCTTTCTATGTGTTTGTTCTTTTTCCTTGCTTCTTTGCAGGCATAATTTGGCGGTGTTTTCGTGTTTGAACCAACAAGAATGCGTGGTTTTATTTTTGCCATCTACCCGGAAGAGAAGCCCAATGCGATTGCTGAGTCTTTCCTGAAGCTGTCTCGATTGAGGTCATGCTTCCAGGATTGGCCGAGGCCGAGCATTTTTTTGAAAAAAGGTTTCAGAGTCAACAGAGACTGCTCCTAGGAGCGATGCACCTTGTTCCTAGTAGCTTCTTGTTACTACTAGTAAGGCACTTGTTACTAGTAGCGATGCACTTGTTACTAGTAGCTTCTTGTTCCTGAGTCAACAGAGACTGTTTTCGAAAGAATATTCCGTAGCAATCGTATCTTAGACAATGGACACTCTAGTAACTACTGCTGCTAGTGAAGTTCATGAACGGCAAGCATTCTAAGCTTTGACAAAGGCGACGTATCGTTTCTCAGTTTCAGAGTTAAATAGCCGTTTCCGCTAGTCTAATAGCGATGGCCTCCAACCTACTAGCTTCTAACTACTAGTAGCTTCTTGTAGTTACTAGTAGCGATGCCAGGAGCCCCTAGTAGCGTCCTTGCTCCTAGGAGCGATGCACCTTGTTCCTAGTAGCTTCTTGTTACTAGTAGTAAGGCCAGGAGCACCTAATAGCTTCTTGTTACTACTAGTAAGGCACCTGTTACTACTAGCGTGGCACTTGTTTCTGTAAGGCCAGGAGCGAAATGATTCTGTGGCCACCGCCAAAAGCTGGTGCCCACGGCCGAGGCTGAGAAGCTGCTGGAGACCTTGCAGCGCGTTTGTCACAATCTGGACACTGCCAGGCGACAAAACAAGATGACACTACTCGTGGCTCCTGGCCTTACTACTAGTAACAAGAAGCTACAAGG
>CAXAMN010006347.1:100877-121000 GCA_963970005.1 Durusdinium trenchii
CGCATCGCTACTAGGAGCATGGACGCTACTAGTGGCTCCTGGCCTTACTGCTAATAGCAAGAAGCTACTAGGAACAAGGTGCATCGCCACTAATAGCATGTTAGTAGTAGGACTCTTCTTACAAAGATATGAAGTCAAACCTACTAGCGATGGCCTCTAACCTACTCGGAGAACGAGTTTGCATCGGACATGCAACAATGATGTGCAACGATGTGTTTTACTGAACGAGATGCCCCTCGGATACGGGCTCACAAAAATAGACTCAAAAATTTGAAAATGTGAAGGAGTTGTTGTTTGAGCCGCTCATGCTTTATTGTCTTTGGGATCGTTAGTAGGTTGGAGGCCATTACTACTAGGAGCAAGGGCGCTACTAGGTACAGGATTGGAGCGTTTCAAAAAGCCCTCCGCGCTGACAAAGCCCAAAGCGCGTGGAAATGGATGCCACTACGGATTCACAGTAACAAGAGCACGTCTAATGGACAAAAGGAAGACCTCAAAAGTCCTTCTCCTTCCTTCCCCTCCTGTTACTAGTAGTAATGCACTTGTTCCCCTCGGAGTGGGTTATGCTTTTGGAGCGCCGTTTGCGATTTCGGGCTTCGCTTTGTGCTCAGGGGCATCGATGCACTTTGTGCCGCCTTGCGGGAAGGTCACGAGGCGAGGACGTGCGATGTGCTCCAAGGTTTTTCTTTTAGCCCGCTCCCCCCTCCCTACTTAATTGAGTAGGCGCCTACTTAATTAAGAAAGGGAGGTAGCTGGTACCTTACTTAAGCTACTAGTATGGACGCAGGATATCTCACGCTTCTTCACATCCAGCCTAATAGTAATGGCCTCCACTAGCGATGGCCTTCAACCTATGTGGTTGAAGACTTCTTTGGACTTTGAGACGATTGCTGTGTTCCTTCTTTTCTTCTTCCTTTCTTCCTTTGAACATTTGTTGAAGGTTGGCAAATCTTCAAGGGAAAAACTGCAGCTGTTAAAGGGCAAGGAAGATTTCGGACACGAGAACCAAACACGAAGTCACAAGTTTGACTTTCAGGTGCATGGATTAGTCTTGCTACCCCGAGCTGGGTCTTTGGAGTTCTTTATTGAAGGAAGGACCTCTTTGGAAGAAAAGTGCATGGAAAACAGCTTTCAAATGTGCAAATATTTTCAGTTTCGCAAATAGAAGGAAGCCGTCTTTGGAACAAAAGTGCATTTTAAAAAACATGTTCTTCAAATGTTCTTCAAATTCTATCTTCTTTGTTTATGTGGTGTTCAAGGCCCGGCTGCCAGCCAATTTGCTGCAGCGTGCAGTGCAGCGTCTGGGCACTCGCGAGGCAGACGAGACGTGCCACACGAGAACGAAGCTGTTCAAAGAACGGGTTTTGCAAAACGCAAAATCAAGTCGATGTGGTCCATGTCTTTGCTTCCGTTTCTTAGAAAAAGCGCTTTCCTTTGGTTCGAAAATAAGAAGGTGTTGGCCTCCAACCTAAGAAGGTGAGAAAGTGTTTGTGTTTGTTGTGATTTCGGATTTGGAATTGCCAGGCTGCGCAGCAGGGGCTTGAAAGGGCCATTGAGGCCGACTGAACTGAAGAAAAGAGAAACAAAAAGGAAGACATGAAAAGGCCTTCCAGGCCCTAATAGCGATGGCCTCCAACCTACTAGTGATGGCCTCGAACCTGCTAGAAAGAAATGAAATCCATTAGATTCTAATGAACTAAATTAATCATGTGTTTTTTGCTATTTTTTAGTATCTACTTATTATTTGTTTTTGTTTTGATCGTTTCATCACACCTTCTCACACCCAAAGTGGGCTTTCAGCCTTACTCGTGCCTTACCCCAGCGCATTCAGGCAGCGCGGGTGCCAGCATTGACGGCTGCCCTGGAAACAGCAGCGGAGATGTACCTACCTTCGGAAGAGCCTGCCAGGTGTGACCAAGCGAATTTGCATCCCCTTCTCACATTATTTGAAGACAGCAAAATTGATGTCTTTCGAGCCTTTTGGGTCATGTGAGTACCTGAAACCCCATCGGTCACCGCATTCGATAGGACTTTGTTGACGGCCATCAGCCACTCAGAGAAGCTCTTGCAGGTGACAGGGTTAGACTTCGTTTTGCGCACGCAAATGAGCCCTGACGACATGCCCGTTTGCTACTAGGGGCTCCTGGCCTTACTACTAGGAGCAAGGATGCTACTAGGGGGAACGGATGGAAGCCGTAGTTGGGATTGATATGAATTTCTTTGCAGATCCGTGTGTATGGTAACGTCTCCTTTTATGGGAGGCGATCGCTATTTGGTGTTCTCTTTGGTATCTCTTTTTCTGTCCGTTTCTCTTTGGGTCTTCTTGAGGCGGCTCTGTTGTCCGAAAGCATCGACGATTTGCAGCAAGCCCTGGACTCCGCAGCACAGCCCCCCAGAGCATTGCCGGTGTTTCTTTTGCCCGCTGCTTAAGCAGAGACTACCTGAATTAAAAGACTGAGCTCCTAGCTACTTAAGATTCTAGGAACTGGTCGCATGATATCTAATAGCTCATGCTTCTTTCTTTGGTTCAGGAAAACAAGTCTTGAATACGTTTTGCATCAACACTCCGGCGGCAGGCCAGCAGCGGTCTTCGCGAGGATGAGTTGATTCTTAGAGTTCGGCCCGAAGAGTGCAAACTGTCTAGTAGCAAGGACGCTCTACTAGGGTGGAGGCCATGTAACAAGAAGCTACTAGTAGCTTCTTGTTCCTAGTAGCAATGGGCTCCAACCTACTTGCGATGGCCTCCACCTAATAGCGTCCTTGCTCCTTGTACGTTTCGCATTCAGTCTGACCAATCCAAACCCCACGCCAGTTGTGTATGTTGATCTTGCGTCAGCTTTCTGAGTCCCATCGACAGTTAAGGCGCAGAAGCTCTTGACACGACAGCGGGAGATCCGCGATGATGCCCAGAAGCAATTGAAGGAGGCTATTGAGGCGTGTTCTAAACATCGTGAGCACGAACGCGTTCAACAGCACTTTAAATTTGTAGGTTGGAGGCCATTGCTATTGCGATGTTGGAAACAAATTGACGAGACATCGGCTTTGCAGTTCAATTTCCAGCAGCGCTGCTAGCTACCATTTGCCTCTTCCTACTTCTTTGTGGCTTCCTCCTGGCTTAAGGGAAAATGCAAGTTCAGTGTCACCTCAGTTTTGAGGCACGCCTGCCTTCCTTGTTAGAGGAGGCCTTGGAAGTTTCTGCCAGGCCTCCGTAAGACGAGAGAAACGAGCCAATTTCAGCGTTCTTTAAGCGTTCTTTTCTTTCCAAAATCAATTGTCTCTTTTTAGATGAAGAAACGCGTTTCTTTCAGCTACGGTCTCTTCTGCCTCTCTTATGCAAAAGCGCGTGACATTTTGGATATGCTTCCAGGTCGCAAGTGGATGAAGCCAACATCCAAGAGGCGGTCGCAGACAGCTTGCAACATCTCGTGTACAGAGAGAAAGCTCGTTCTAAACAGTTGTCAGAAAGTCACTTGCCGGTAGGGTTGATAGGCAGCCCATTGACATAAAGTGCTTTTCTTTAGACTCTAGACCTTCAAACCTTTTCTTTCTTCTCTTTTCCCCAAACAGTGTGGTCACACTAGGGGTTCTTACGGCAAGGGTTAAGGGCCGGTGTCTAATCGAGGTGTCGTGCATTCGTGTGCGGCTAGTTTGTTGCTATTTACAGTACATGCATGCCTCTCGAATCTTCGAAGTGCATTTCGACTGCGCAGGCTCGCAAAATCTGGGTGGCGGCGGGTGCTTGCCGCGACAGTGGTGCCGGACATGGTGGTCACTTCGTGGCAGGAGCAAGGGAAACCTCGTGCTTGGGTGGTCCAGAGTGGACTTTTCGTGACAGGCGCAAGGGATCGGAGCGGCTTTACTTAGAAGTGCAGAGTTCGTGGCAGGCGCAGCTCTTTGGACATAATGGTGTTCTTCGACGTGCTTCTGATTCCGTGACAGGTGCGGTGAATCGTGACTTTTCTACATGTGGTCCGTTTTCAGAAGTCGGGGGAAGCCTTGCGCGAAAGCTGCGATTTGGCATCTTGATGTTGTCTTTGGAAGCTCTTGCGGTGAAACGCCTTGGCAGGGCTGCGGCACGTGAGTCTTGAAGTGCAGATTTGCTGGCAGCCACGGCGCTCTCAACATGCAGATTTCGTGGCAGGCGCAGTACTTCGTGGACCTTTCCCAGCTTGAGCCCCCTCACCACCATCACCACCACCCAGATCTCTAGGTTTTCAGCTGCTACACCTCCAGACCTTACACTAACTGTTGGGGCCTCCTGCCGGCTAATGTATATTCTTGCATTTGGGGGACAGAAAAGCAGCTTTCAAGGCGCAAGTGCGCGATAGCGCTGATTCGCACAAGAAGATGTAGAGGCTTCACATGAGGTACAGAAAGACGAGGTCTTTACAGAGGGGAGTGCCTAAAGTTTGAGTTTCTAAAGGAAGGGCGCAAAAACGTAAAGATTTCTCAAAAGTAGAGTTTGCCGAAAAAGGTGGACTTGTTTTCAAGAAAAGAACAGTAAAGCGACGAGAGTAGAGATGTCCTAGCTGAGTAAAAAGAAACATGCAGATGACCGAAGAGCGCCCGAGGCATGAGGGAGCGGCAAAATTTACACCAGCATCGACCCTAAAAAACATGTGTTCAACAAGCATGGCGAGCACCAAAAGAACACTCTACCAAAGCAAAAAGCAAACTATGATTACGTGCGCTTTGGCAAACTTCACAGACCAAATGGTCAAACTGTTTATGTGTTTTTCCCGAAAGCATTGCGAAGGGTTCTTCCGGAAAATACCTTGAACACTGACACTTCGACACTTACGCTTACACACTGACACTTGGACACATACACGTCTATACGTATCCCAGTGTAAGGGTAAAAAGCATCCAAGGGTAAGTATGCAAGTGTAAAAGTATGCAAAAGTGCAAAAGTATGCAAGTCTCCCAGTGCAATCCCAGTGCAAGTATGCAAGTATGAGTATGGAAAACTTGCACGGGAGATGTCCTAATGAAAAACATTTCCCCACTTTATAAATTCCCTCTTAAAGGCGGCGGGTGGGGCGAACAGCGTCAACCGAAAAGGCAACCCTCTGCGGAGATCGTGCGTGTCAAGTGCGCGAAATGCAGGCGAGAGTGCGATTGGCGCGGTCCGCGCGCAACCCTCTGCGGAGATCGCGCGCGTCGAGTGCGCGAAATGCAGGCGAGAGTGCGATTGGTACGGTCCGCGCGCAACCCTCTGCGGAGATCGTGCCTGTCGAGCGCGCGAAATGTAGGCGAGAGCGCGATGCACCCTGGACGCGGGGAACCCTCTGCGGAGATCGCGCCTTTGTAGTACAACTTTAGTGCGCGGAGTATCTGGCGAGCTGGAAGATGAGAACTGGCGACTTTGTAGTACAACTTTAGTGCGTGGAGTATCTGGGGAGCTGGAAGATGAGAACTGGCGACTTTGTAGTACGACTTCAGTACGCGGAGTAGGTGGGGAGCTGGAAGATGAGAACTGGTGACTTGGTAGTACAACTTTAGTACACTTCTATTTTCGCTTTTCATTCAGCTCACTTTTTTCACTGAGATTTCCTGCAGCCGTGCACGCTGCTTCCCCCCTTACCAGCAGCTCAAATGCTCACGACCATGAGCTGGGCTGTCACCGCTTGGCCGCCGGCGGGGGGTTTGGGAGGCCTGCGCACCACTTCGTTCACCATAATACTGGTCGCGAGCCGAACAGCGAGACTACGCTAAACATCTGCAGTGCCTGCTGTGTGTCACCTCATGCTACTTTGTCACGTTTTCTTTGAGACAGTCATTTAGTCAATGACAAGCATAGTGGTTGGTTAACTACATCCTAGAAAGGCTGTGTCCTGGAGTGAAGGAAACGTTACCTCTGATCGTATATCGATACGCATCTCCTCTGACAGGTCACTGCTTTGACACACTTGTTGCGTACCTGCCTCGGCACTTTTCTGTCTTCACTCCAGCTCGCTTTTTTCAGTGAGATTTCCTGGAGGCGTGCACGCTGCTTCTCCCCTTACCAGCAGCTCAAATGCTCACGGCGATGAGCTGGGCTGTCACCGCTTGGCCGCCGATGGGGGGCTTAGGAGGCCAGATCACACACAGAGACCCACGCACTGCCTCAACTTACTCGAACACACACACACAAAGAGAGACTCATATACACACGGACATAGATACACACACAGAGACCCACACACTACCTCAACTCACTCGACTTAAGCACTTCACACTGAACACTTAACAGATAACTCACACTCTGACTTCCTACGTGATGAAAAATGTTTTCGGGCCACCCGTCGTCTAGTTGTTTTTGTTTTAGCCCGCCCTTAATTAAGTATGGCTAGTAGCCATTAGGTACTAGTAACAGGACGCAGGACAGCTCACGTTTCCTCGAAAAAGCGCTCGCACTATTCATTTGGCGCCTGAATTGTTAAGGAAACTTAATCCCTGAAGAATAAAACATTGAACCGGAAAGTAGAACAAATTACAGTTTTCAAGAAACTGAGTGCAAAGGACGAAAGGAAGAAAGGAAGGTCTAAAGGGTAGAGGAAATAACAAAAAAAACTTGGTTTTTCGTTGGTGGCATAGAGGACTCGTTCAAACGGTTGAAAGAAGCTGGAACGATTGCCCCTTCGTGATCTTGATGCCAGGGTGCAGATTTGCTGGCTCAGATCGAGTTCCTGTTGTCCAGGGTCGAGGCCTGTGTTGTATTTTGCAGATCTCATCACTATTAGGTTGGAGGCCATCGCTAGTAGTAACAAGGGCAATACTGTAGCTAGAAGCTACTAGGAACAAGTGCATCGCTTCTAGTAACAAGTGCCTTACTAGTAGTAACAAGAAGCTACTAGGAGCAAGGGTAGGAGCAATGGCATCGCTCGTAGGCTTGTTTGCCTCTAGCTACTACCTACTTCCTCCCGACCGCACCGACCGGGGTCGCGTGCTGGCCCAGGTCCACTAGCGGCCTACTCTCCCTTAAAAAGAACTTGCTACCAGTAGCGATGCGCTTATTCCTAGTAGCTTCTTGTTCCTAGTAGTAAGGCCAGGGGCCCCTAGTAGCGTCCTGCCTCCTAGTAGCGATGCCAGGAGCCCCTGGTAGCTTCTTGTTACTAGTAGCGATGCACTCGTTACCCGGTTCCATTCCTTGGAGACCATTCTTCGTTTCTTCCTTCGTGCCAAAAAAACGAACACCAATAAAACCGTGGGAAGATTGACTCGGTAGATTCCCAACGATAGGAAAGCCAAGATCACATGATTGACGCTTGAGCGTGATTGGCGGTTCTTGCCCAACTGCGTATCGTCTCGTGAGCCTCGTCGTCAAAAACACACGGGTTTCGACTACCGGAGGTAGCAGTGGGCTCTGAAGAACGGGCCGCCACGTTGCATGCAGCGCAGGTGAAGGCCCCCTCCGACGTCTTTGAGATGGTCTTGTTTACTTTTCTTCAAAACCGTTAATTCTGTAGTCCTTTCTTCCTTTTTATTGCTTTTGCTTTCTTGATCTTCATTCTTTCCTTTCTTTGCGTCAATTGTTTTGCCTTCTAGACCTCAGTAGACCTCTAGACTCTAGACCTTTCTCTTCGGTCCGTTCTTCTTTTCTTAGGGGATGTAAAACATTGCGTTGCTTGGTGTTTTGTTTCCAAAAACCTGAGTTTGCACTCAGGTACCAAAGGAACTCCTGAGTGTGGCAGAGACGCAGCTCAATTGCCTGAATCATTTGCACTCGGTCCGGACTTCCAGATTATCGCAAGAATGCTGCAAGAGTATGAACTTGACATGTTCTCGTTCAAGCAAGATCAAGCAAGGAGCTTTTGCTCCTTCATGTTGTTTAAAATGTGTTTCATTTGTTTAAAGCAAGTGTTACATTTAAGTGATGTGTCTTTAAAAAAATAAAGATAACATATTTGCTAACTTGTCACATGAATGCGTCCCTAAATAGTGCGAGCGTGAGCTATCTTGTAGGTACTAGCTACCGTTTACTACTAGCTACCTCGGCCTACCTTCAAAAAACCATTCCGCTCTCAGGTGCTTCGCGCCGGGGACGTCCCCGCAACGAGACGCGCCTTGAAGTTGGCCGAGGCGGAGCGGAGATGTGACTCGTACCGCCTCCGATGCCTTGAGCTGTTTGCGCCTTGTTCGCTACTAGGACAAGTGCATCGCTACTAGTAACAAGTGCCTTACTAGTAGTAACAAGGACGCTAGTAGAAACAATAATTAGAATTTAGTAATATCTTCTTGTTACTACTAGTAAGGCCCTTGCTCCTAGTAGCGATGCACTTGGCTCCTAGCAGCTTATTGTTTCTATTTACATATTGTTCCCCACATTGACGTGTGGGTTTTTTGTTTTTAGTGTTGTATCCCGCCCTCCTCCTCCTCCTCCCGCCCTCCACTTGCCACCAAGCAATTGCCACCAACAACTGCCACCCACAATTGTCGTGAACCAATTTTCAACAACCAATTGTCACCAACCAATTGTCGTCGACAAATTGTCACCCACCAATTGCCACCAACCAATTGTCCACCAGCTAATTGTCTTCTCCAGGGGGGTCGGATGTACGCCCTGGTGCTGGCCGGTGCTGGTGGGTCTCCGCCGCTGTGCCGCTGTGATTTGCGTGCTGCGACTGATCTGCGCGAGGTTCCATACAAACTTCGGGCGCGTGCTGGGATCGAGTTCTCCCGAATAGAGACACACGCGTCATCAAGACTGGATCCACCTATTTACACACGCACCCGGACACCCGACAACCTGTAAGACAACCACCAAACGACAATCGCCATCCCCATCCACTTCCAAACGACAACCACCAAGCAACCACCACTCCCCCCCTCTCCCTCCTCCCGACCACTTCTCCTGCGCGAAGTTGTTAACATGTGGGGGTCATCCGGTCCTATAATTTGTGTTTTTGTCTTGTGGCTCTTTTTGTTGCAATGCCTTAGTGGTTCGGAGAAAAGCAAGGAAGTTTGGAAGGTTGAGAAGCGCTCTCATGTTCGATTTTGGGAGAAACTTCAACTTTCCACGACTGCTCTTTGTTCCATTCTTTCGACAGATTTTAAGCATCGAAGAAGGCCCTTACGACGCGCCCCTAAAGTCGGCACCGTCGCGAAAGAAATCGAAGCATTTCCTGTTTTTTTTCGCCCTCCAACCACGAAAATGCCAGGTTGCTGGCATCAAACCCGAGGAGATCGTGGGAGCCCCAAGACATCCAATTCACTGTTTCAAGAAAGGAAGACAAAAGAGTTTTCGACTGAAAAACACAGTGAAGCTTCACGCTACCGAAAGAAACACGCTACCGAGTAGCTGAGTAGCTACTCCTAGATTCTTTCACCGAGGTGGAAGCTCGTGCCGTTGAACGGCGCTGGGGCCAGCTGACCCGGGAGCTGGAGATTGCGGTCGAAGCCTAAGCAGCGGCGTTTTTCCGCCAGGAAACGGTCGACCTTTTTTGCACCTTCACAGCAACCCGGTTTGTGTATTTAATTTGCACTTGGCAGCGCCAAAACCAGGTTTCGATGGGCAACACTCAACGGTTGCGGAAAGCTTTGGAAAACACCGAGAACAGTGGAATCTCGCAGGAGTCGAAAGCGGCAACATGGTTATGCTCGCTCCGAAACCACCCTAAGAATATATGCTTTTCTTTAAAGCCCGCTCCCCCCGCTACAGGTACTGGTAGCCAGTACCTTACTTAAGCTACTGATATGGACGCAGGATAGCTCACGCTTCTTCAAGGAAGCTCCCCCCGCCGCCCTAAAGGCGGCGGGGGAAGCTTCCTTGAAAATGCGGTCGCGCTAATCATTTGGTTCCTAATAGCTTGTAAGGCCAGGAGCCCCCAGTAGCGTCCTGGCTCCTAGTAGCGATGCCAGGAGCCCCTAGTAGCTTCTTGTTCCTAGATGTTTCGGGAAATTTACTTGCTGATTGAAGGGTTTTGTCCAAAGACCTTTAAGACCACAAGTGTTCTCTTCCAGGTTGCAACTTTACAGAGGAGCAAGGACGCTACTAGGGGCTCCTGGCTTTACTACTAGGAACAAGAAGCTACTAGGAGCAAAGGGCATCGCTCTAGGAGCAAAAGGATTCTACTAGGGCGCAAATAACTAAAACAGAAAACAATAAGCAGTTGACATTTGAGAGATGCAGCTATTCAGTCCGGTACCAGGGTAATCTGGCATGCAACTCATACCTCTTGGAATCTAATTATTTGTTTCTTTGCGTTGTTGTTCTGTAGCTTTCTCTTTTTCCCTTCCTTTCAATGAAGATTTGAGCGCTCACCACATGTACAGATTTGAGCTTGACCGCAGGTGCACCTTTTCGCAATTCAAAAGTATCGCTACCAAGTTTGGTAGCGGAGCTTCGTGCTCCAGGGACCCCACCCGGTTTGAATAGGCCCGTCCGGTTAACTGATATCCTCGGTTTTCCCTGCCATTGTGCTGCTGTGGCTTTGGCTTTCACCTGCACGCCTTTCGCTGTTTTTCGGCACCTGCACTCCGATCGATCCAAGGCATCCTCGAGCTCTATACTGGTGGTCTTTGGCTGCTGGCTAGCGCTCCTGGCTGCTTGGGAGATCGAGCTCATGGACCCTTCATCCCTGCCGGCTTTGAGGCCACGATTCCGGACAGGGAGAATAAGCCTGAGAAGGCCTTGAGTTGAAGGCCATGGACGGATCTGCCCCGTCCACGGTGTCGGGACTTCCCCTCCAAGAGTATAGAAAGGATGTTCCTCCTGGTTGGGCTCCCAACATCCCGGACTATCCCCTGAAGCTGTACTTCGAGCGTCTTCGAGTTTGGTACAGGCTGTTCGAAGGTCCTGATGAAACTGTTGGTCCTCTGATGGCAGGACGACTTCAAGGAAGAGCCCAACAGATAGCACTCCAGCTTCGACTACCTGACCCTCTCGGCAACGTGGATGTTGGTGACAGTGCATTGGTGAGATTGGCAGTGGATGAAGTGAGAGATCCTGCTCAACCTCACATCATCCTCCAACATGCCATACCCTCAGGGGTTCAAGCGCTCACCAACGCACTTCGTGAAGCTTTTGGAGACTCAGCTCAACTCCAATCCACCAAAGCTCTTGAGGCCTTCTTCGACTTCAGGAAGCAGAAACCCTGCAGGAGTTCAGCGTTGAATGGATTCTGAGGCTTGAAGAAGCCATGAAGCACGCTGGACTAGAACTCAACAACGTCGCCAAGACCTTCCTGTTCTTCAGAGCGTCTCAACTCCCTCAACGACATGTTGACAATGTGTTGATGCAGCTTCAAGGTGATATGTCAAGATTCACCGAAGCCAAGACCCTGGTTCTGAGAATGGCACATCGCCAGAGCACGAGAACATTCCAGAGCGACGTGACTATGCCTCAACCTCTGGTGGAAATTGGCCTGAGCCTGACACTTCATGGGACTACTACGACTCCTATGACACCGGCCTCAACTACCACACGCAATACTACCAGATGGAAGACAGCTGGACTGATGACACATGGGACAGCCCAGATGCCTGGCAGATCTGGTTCGATGATGACAATGGAGAATGTGTATGGCCTGACTATGCAGAATGGCCTGAAGGAGAAGAACACTATGATGATTGGTATCAACAACCTGATGAACCACAAGAAGCTCCCGAAGAGACCAACGACTACTACAAAGGAAAAGGAAAAGGCCAAGGATATCGAACATCGGGATCCTTTGGCAACATTGGCCGCACAATTTGTGGCAGCAAGTGCCATTCGTCCTCATCCTGCCCAATGAGCAAAGGTTCCTCCAAAGGAGGCAAAGGCCCTGGAAAGTCATGGCCTAAGGGCAAAGGAAAAGGCAAGGGCGGCTTTCGTCGTTGGAAAGGAAAAGGAAAAGGCTTCAGACCTTTCTCCAAAGGCTATGGCAAGTTTGGCCAATACGGCAAAGGAAAGAACAAAGGCAAAAGCTACTACGACTACACCTTTGCCACCAAGAAAGAAAACGATCTCTATGGATCTCCATTACGACAACATCGACTACTTCGACATGCTCGAGAAGGCATTGCCCTGACACCTGAACGACCTACAACCTCTGAGCGACAGGAAGCTGTGCCTCCGCTTCCCAAGAAGAAAGTTGAGCCATCCTCTGAATCGCCCTTCAAGGTCTTCGGCAATGTCAAGAAGGACTACCTCCACAAGCATGATACAAAAGAAAAGGAAGACAAGAGTGAGTGAAGAAGTGCAAACAGCCTCTGCATCTACTCCCAAAGAGAAGGTCCTCAACTTTCCCGTCGCGCAGCACTTTGGCGACAACAACGAGATTGTCGAGACCTTCCACATGATCCAAGGAGTCAAGCGCAGAGGCCTCTTAGTTGATCCTGGCGCAGCGGCTGGCCTGATTGGAAGTGAAACACTTCGAGACATCATGGAGAACTGCATCAAGCCACAAGGTCTTGAAACTGGAGTTGAACGGCGAGAGAAGCAGACATCGGTCACAGGCATCTCTGGCAAAGGTGATCAGACCATGGCGGAGATCTCCTTTCCCTT
Organism: Durusdinium trenchii; assembly: GCA_963970005.1. Taxonomy (NCBI): domain Eukaryota; class Dinophyceae; order Suessiales; family Symbiodiniaceae; genus Durusdinium; species Durusdinium trenchii. The sequence goes on from CAXAMN010006347.1 coordinate 113,344, forward strand.
CAAGCTGGATTCAAAGCAGCAAGCTCGATACTCTGCCGACGTTCTCGGAGGAGAAGGAAGCTTGTGTCCGGCTCTCGTCTCAAGTCCCAGCTTGCTGTGAACTTCATGAGAACAGTGATGCACATCTCCAATTCTCGCTGGCAAGATGTGAATGTCTCAGGAGCCTACTGCTTTCTGAACACCACTCAGGCGGCGCACGGGCTTGAGCGGAATGAACACGATGAACAACAAGAACAACAAGATGATGAAGCGCGACATGAAACCTATCGGACCACAAGCGAGGAGGTTCCAGAACCACAACATGATAAACCTCATGATCCACAACCAAGGATTCAGGATAAGGAGAAGGAGAAGGACCAGCGCCACCGTGATTTCTGGAAGCAAACATCCACTGGCTGGATTCGACATCATGTCCGGCCGAGAACCAATATGTTCTCTCCCTTCGCAGGCAAGTTCCCGGCAGACCTGCGAACCCTGTCACTGAGAAGAAAGACAACTGCTCACTACCTCGATGACACTAGTGAGATTGTCAACGACAAGTGGAACAATGATGTTTCCTTACAAGCGCCTCTCAGCAAGAAGTGGACTGGCTTCACCGAGTTCTTTTACAAGACAGATGATGACCAAGACTCCCCGCCTGCCACTGACATGAGAGAGAACAAGAACTATCACACTGAATACTTTGACCTCATGGACCACAACGATCACTGGTTCACAGAAGAAGAAGTCCAAGAATATGAAGGTGACCATTTTCCCAGTCACATCTCCGAAGAGAAGCGCACATACCTCAAGAAGATGTATCGAGCCATTCCAGAGGAGTTCTACACGCATCTCAAGGTCTCTCCTGTCACTCCTGACAACGTCAAGCAATGGATGGACCGAGTCTCCAACAAAAACCGACAGAAGAAGAAATGGTGCAGTGGCAGTGCAAGACTGACACTACTAGCCTTCCTCTCCGGCATGTGCGTTCTCTTTCCTGTGGACATGCGCTACGGCTGGGACATCGGCCATCCTCCACATCAGAAGCTGCTACGAGAAGTACAAGAGCAGTTTGCACCCGACACGCTGATGATGTCGCCTAACTGTAGGCCCTGGTCAGTGTCCTCAAACAAGAGAGAACCTGAAGTGATCCAACGTGAACGACAAGCAGAAATGCCATGTGTGAAGTTCTGCAAAGAAAGTGCTGTGAAACAATGTCAACAGAAGAAACACTACGTCCTAGAACAGCCTTGGTCCTCAGCTCTTTGGCATGAACTCCATGATATGCCTGGACATCCTCAACGAACAGACCAATGCCAATTTGGAGCTGAAGATGAAGAGCATCGTCCCATCTTGAAACCAACAGGACTGCTCAGCGATGCGCCACTACATCATGTACTACGACGATGTGGCGGACATGCTGGACCACATGGCTGGCTACAAGGACAAGTACAAGGAAAGAACAGAACCACGCTGGCAGCTGTGTATCCGAAGAAATTCTGCAATGCTCTCCTGAAGGACATCAGGAAATGGTCGACGACAATGACACAGACCTACTATGAATGTCCCAAGTGCAAAGAAGGCAGATGGTCCATCGAAGAACACACCCTGATTCCAGGACAATGTCGACATGGCAAATGGCCCGAAGGCTTTGGACCAAAAGGCAAGATCCCTGTTCCTGATCCGGTGGCAGACTTCAAGCAAGAAGCCCTGAACAACAAGAAGGTACAGAAAGCACCCTTGGGCACACTGCCGAACTTTGACATGGATCAAGAACAAGTCGCTCTTTTCAAATACTGCATGATCACCATCCTCAAGGACAGCGCCGACGACTTTGAGAGTCAGGAGAAGAGTGGCAAGAAAGAAGTTGACTACGTGCGCTGGAGCACTAACCCAGTGATCCTTTCCTGGCTAAGAAAAGTCCTCGAAGACAAAATGACAGTCTGAGTCGAGCCACTCTCAACGTCTTGAGCCTGTCGACTTTGATGATGATTGGATGGTGTGTATCTTTGGGACCTATCCTCCTTCATCGTCCTCATCGCCGCCTAAGAAAGCATCAGCATCTACTGCACCTGAAACCTCATCTTCCACAACACCTAAGGCAAAAGAAGATGAAGCAAAAGAGAAGAAAGACGAAGAAGCAGTAGAACCACTACAAGAGAAAGAACAACTTGAGCTGTTGCCACCACCATACATACCAGGTGACGATGAAGAACCTGCAGAAGAAGGACAAATAGTGGCAGCTGAAGAAACGCCTGGAACTCTCCAACCTGCTTACGATTTCAAACGCATCTTCGAGCGGCTTCCTACACTGGCCACAAGTGATCAAGCAAAAGCACGCAAGCTCCTCCTGGGACTACATGAGCGTTTCTGGCGTGCACCAGCTATGGACTTCCGCAATCTACTTCAACGATGTGGTATGCCTCTTCATGTAGTACAACTTGCCAATGAAGTTGTCTCTCGCTGTGCCATTTGCAGAAAATATGTCAGAGCCTCAAAACGACCACAATACAAGATGGGCTTGGCACAGGAGTTCAATGATACGGTGCAGATTGACAACTACCACTGGCGAGGCAACCTGTTCCTCCTGATGATTGATGAAGCTACTCGATACAAGGTTGCATCAATACTTCCAGGACGAGAGCTCCATCAATATCTCCAGGCGATCAACACCAAATGGATCCGATACTTCGGACCTATGAAGAAGCTGGTCACCGATCAAGAAAGCTGCTTGATGACCGTTGAAGCAGGAGCAGAACTGGAAAGAGTTGGCATTGCTCGCATCCCTATGCGAACCACATCAGGAAAAGAAGGACAGAAGCACACCGGCACTGGTCTGGCAGAAAGACACATTGGTCTCATCAAGATCACCATGGCCAAGATCGAAGCAGAAGCTGCACATTACGGCATTTCTCTGGAACCTGATGATTCCGCAGCTGAAGCAGCCATGGCACAGAACCAGACCATGAATTTCGGTGGCTACACGCCCTCGATGATGCTGTTTGGAGTTCTTCCCAGAGGATACTTTGATCCTGAAGAAACACCTCTGGCAGTCAGCAATCAAGATGCTGGACACACCAATTTGGAACAAGCAGCGCGACTTCGCCAAATAGCGCTCCAGTCAGCACAAGCATCCATCCTTGAAGACAGAGTCACAAGAGCCTCCAGATCTAGACCAGAGAAAGTTGATCTCAGCCAAATGGTTGTTGGCTCCACCACGGTCGAGATCTATCGTGAAGATGGAAACCATGGATGGCGAGGCCCTGCGCTTCTTCTCAAAGTCAATGAAAGCGAGGGCAGCTGCATTGTTGAGTACCAGGGCAGACCATATCTCACGAGCTTGCGGCACATCCGTCCATTTCGAGGATCATTCATGATCTACCACTCTGACAACAAGACCTACGACTTGGACGACAACCTGATGAAGCTCCAAAAGATGGTTGAAGAATGTGCGCCTCACAAAATGCACATCATTGGACAGCTCATGAAGATAGACACGAAACAACATACACGACAAGTACAACAAGTGCCAATACAGATGACACCACAAGATCATCAAGTGCTCGAACAAGCAATCGCTGTTGGAAAGCTTCTGACAAAACGATTTCTACACGGTATCTGCTATGGCAAGGCCATGAAGAACATCTATGTCCCAAAGTACTCCAAGGGCATCCTCATTTGCTGGCCTGAAGGTTCACAGCAGATGACCGAACACAACAGTGATCAACATCTGAAGTTGAAGAAGGTATTGCACCGCAACCACGACCATGTATGCTTCATTTACTTCTACTACTACATCATCTACTCAGAAGAAGTTCCTCCTGCAGCAACCTCTGCAAGGACCACCAATGAAGCTATGGATGTGAATGACAATGACGACAGCAAGATGGACACCTCAGAGAACAAGAAAAGAGAAAGTCCAGAAACAAGAACAGTGGTGCTAGCTCCAGAAAAGAAAAGGCAGCGCATCGAGTTCGTCATCTCAGAGAGTCAGCTCATGGCCAAGTCCCTCTGGTACATGGCTCAGCACAGACAAATGATCCAATGGGAACCAGTGCATGAATGGTGGAATGAACATGATCCAGAACTACCAGATCCACCAACATCATCCTTGGCTACCAGAACACCTCAGGACGAGAAACTGCTGTTCCACTACTACGGCAAGACAGAAGGATACTTTCACGTAGACCTTAGAACACAAGAGGTCTTTAGAGTGGACAGTGACACAGACGTCCTGACAGAAGAACAATTGGCCAAGCACTGGGCCGACTTTGAAGAGTCAGACTTTCTGGAGATCAAACAGTTCGTGGACGAGGACGCCTTTGACAAGATGCACGTGAACCAGTTGACACAAGAGATGGTCCTGGTGGACTGCACCTGGGTTCGCAAGTACAAGAGAACTCCAGAGAAGAAGATGAAAGCCAAATCCAGGCAATGTGCAAGAGGATTCATGGATCCACAGAAGACATCAATGACCACAAGATCGACGACGGCAACACGACTGTCGCAAAGGATCCTCCTCTCACTGGCAGCAGTCTTCCAGCTGGCAGTGGAATCATTGGACGTTTCTGGCGCCTTCCTCAAAGGACTTTCCTTCAACCAGGTGAAGAAGCTTTTGAATGAACGTGGCATCAAAAGTCCATCGAGAGCAGTGGTCATTCAACCACCTGCCAATGTCTGGCGACACCTCGGCAGACTAAGCGACAAGTTCAAGTCGCCGAGGACAAGATCCACGAATGGCTTCTTTGGTGCAAGAAACCCATATATGGCTTGAATGATGCACCTCTGGCATGGCAGCTATGTTTGCACGAATATCTCAAGTCGTGCGGTGGAGTACAAAGCCAGCTTGACGAAAACATGTTTTTCTGGAAGACACCCACTGGCGCTCCCAGCATGATTTTGACCACGCAGGTAGATGATATCGCAATAGCTGCTGATCCACTGGCCATCGACAATATGCACCGGAAGTTCCAAGTCCAATTTGACAAGGTGCCAAGACAAGGTATGCCCTTTGTTCACTGCGGCTGTCGCTACAACAAGATGACACAAGGCTACTCTGTGGATCAAACAGAATTCGCTGAGAACCTCAAAACGGTCCAGATCAAAGAGAACGACAAGGACGATCGAACACTGGTCAAAGAAGAGGTAACCTCTTTTCGATCCATCCTAGGTGGCCTTTTGTGGTTGACCGCTACAAGAGTGGACCTCATTGCCGACGTCTGCCAACTGCAGACCTTTGTCACTCAGGCCAAGGTGAAGCATCTTCGTATGGCCAACTCAATTGTGAAGAAAGTCCAGGACAAGAAGATGATTTCCCTCGGCATCATCTTCCGCTTCTTCAAGAGAAGCGACAAGCTGCGAATAGCCTGCATACACGATGCAAGCGCAGCATCTAAAGAAAGGAACTATGCCAATGAAGGCATCCTGGTGCTCCTCACCACTGACAACCTCGACCTGGATCCAAGAGTTCACAACATAGATGGAGAGAACAGCAATCCTGGCATCTTTGGTGGACCGGCTCACATCCTATGGTCGCAAGGCAACAAGGCCAAACGAATCTCCTACTCGACCTCCCATGGGGAGACATTAGCAGCCATCAACGGTTTGGAATCCGCAACACTGGTTGCACTTCGCTTGGGCGAAATCCTGATCGCCGAGCCTGCACCCTCCTTACAGCAACTCGCCTCACTTCAAGAACGTGGGGCGCCGTTTCTTCCAGTTGATGTTTATACTGACTGTAACGACTTCTTTGAGTTGAGTACGGGTAGTAAGTCGTTGCCCCAGGATAAGGGTCAGAGGATCTACATATTAGCCCGCCGGGAAGCCAGACTAGTTGGTCGCATTCGCTGGATAGTTTTGATTCGGTTTCCCACCGAATCCATGACAGCAGATGCACTAACTAAAAGCATGATTTCACCGTGCCTCCTGCACCTTCAGTCGACCGGCATCGTTCGTTTTGCAAACACTGGCACACACGTGATCAAAGCAAGACGTCTTCCGGTCTTGGATCAAGAGATCATTGAAACTGATCTCCTAGAGGGTGATTCGAGATTCATCTCACCTTCGGCAAGTTCGACCTCCTTTCGAGCCTCACCTCACACCATGTTCATGTTGTTTGTGTTCGGCAACCTCATGTTGGTGACAAGTAGCACCGTGAACGAAGAGCCTGAAGGATCGAACATGTTTTTCTATGGACTTGTTGGCTCGACAGCAGTGATCGCCATTTTGCTGTGGAAGTTTCTCGTGATCGTGATCGGTAGTCTCGGCAACGCTATGAGCAGCTTGATGGGACAGAAGAATCAAGCTGAGAAGGACACCGCGACCCTGACGACCACGACGGCATCCATGGCCGCAGCGCTCCAAGAGAAGATCAACGAGCTCACAGAAGCCCTGAAGGATCAGGAAGAAGAGACAGAGCAATGTGCGCCGCACGATGATCCACGAGATCAAGGTCCGTGACAAGGACATCATCGAGCTCCAGCAAAAGCTCAAGGACACGAAAGCCATTTTGGAAGATCGTGACATCGAGCTGCATGAAGTGCGAAGGACTATGGCATGTGAGATTGATGGCCGCAACAAGCGGAACACGGCACTTCACCGAGAGCTGGAGCACAGTGTGAAGGAGAACGAAGAGTTGAAGCGTGTGAAACGCCAAAATTTGTACCTGTCTGACCTGATCGACGAATACAGTCGAAAGACACCTCTCGGAAAGGAAGTGTACATAGCAGGTCATGGCAGTGTCTTTCATGTGACACGTACATGATCAAAGTTGAAAGTGGCCAAGAGCGTCACAACATACCGCTCATGTGAATGCTGCGCATATGCCCCAACGAACATGCTAAGCTCCACTTCAAGCAGCAGCACAGGCAAGAGCGGAATGAAGATTTGAGCACTCACCACATGTACAGATTTGAGCTTGACCGCAGGTGCACCTTTTCGCAGTTCAAAAGTATCGCTACCAAGTCTTTCATTGTCTCTGTCTTTTCCTTGTTATGTAAATTGCATTTGTTCTGCAAATTGTCGTTGTTTTTCTGTCCGTTTCTTTGTTTCTGGCTTTCGTTCTTTCTGTTTTTCTTTGGTTCTGTCTTTCTTTGTGTCGTTCTTTTTTGTTTTGGCTTCGTTTTTTTAATCTGTCTTTCTCTCGTTGTTCTTTTTGTCGGTGGTAGTGTCCATTGGGGCACTTCAAAGATGCATTTGATTTGCTCATGCAGATTCTGAAAGATGTTTTATGATGCGTTTTTTGTGGGCTGCCTTTAGAACATCAAGGCCACGACCTATGTTCATGTTCACTTGTAGGGACAAATTCTTCACGGGCATGCATAGAGCGTCCCTAGTGGAATTCACCACAAGGTCCCTTGTTCCCTTTCCCCTGCCCCTTCCCTTCTGTTTTTTCTCCGATTTTCGAAACACGGCGAATTTAGACGCAAAGGGGAGGTTTGTCTTCACTGTTTCGGCCTTCGGTTTGCCGTTTGAAGGAGCAATTGCGACCTGCGGAACTCTCGTTAAGTGCCTCGCGGCGGTCAGATGCGGCACACGAGGAGCTCGAAGAGGCGAAAGTCGGCATCGCTACGGAGCAAAGGGCCTTACTAACAAGAAACTAGTAGAAACAAGTGCCTTACTAGTAGAAACAAGTGCCTTATTAGTAGTAACAGGTGCCTTATTAGTAGTAACAGGTGCC